>CM071864.1:9373413-9389497 GCA_036759665.1 Gynandropsis gynandra
TTGTGCAGCATGATCCCGCTATTCGTGGCAACATTCACCCCATGCAAACAAGATCTAAAGCAAAGTTGACCCAGGCTAATTGCCCGACCGTGCACCATGTTAAGTGCCCGAGCGTGCCCCAGGTTTATTGTCCGAGCGTGCATCATGCCCGAGCGGGTACCTCTTCAGCCCGAGTTGTGCAAAGCTCCGGAGGTAATTTACCAACAATTATCCGACTGGGCACCCCTCTTTCACCCGATCGGGCACACCTTCATGACGTTGAACCGACGACGGTCCCTCAAGCTCTTAAGGATCCGCGGTGGAGACAGGCAATGAGCGAGGAATTTGATGCCCTTGTCCGTAATGGAACCTGGGATCTCGTGCCGGCGGATCAAGCCTCGAACATTGTTGGTTGCAAATGGATCTTTCATATCAAACGTCAGCCTGATGGTTCTGTGGAATGCTACAAGGCTAGACTTGTGGCCAAGGGTTTTACTCAACGACCTGGGGTGGACTTCACTGAAACATTCAGTCCCGTTGTCAAACCAGCCACCATCCGATTGATTTTGAGCCTCTCGATCTCAAATGGATGGATTCTTCGTCAACTCGATGTCAACAATGCCTTTCTCCAAGGCATTCTCACAGATGAGGTGTATATGACCCAACCTCAAGGCTTTGTTGATCCCGATCGTCCGCACCACATTTGCAAACTTCACAAAGCCCTCTACGGTCTAAAACAAGCTCCCCGGGCGTGGTATTCAGAACTACGAGAGTTCCTACTTGGACAAGGCTTTGTCAACTCTCTCGCGGATGCATCATTATTCATTCTCCGCAACACTGAGGTAACCATATATGTTCTTCTCTATGTGGATGATCTTGTGGTCACAGGAAGCAATCCCACGGCTGTCCACTGCTTCACCACAGCCCTAGGCCGTCGCTTTTCCATCAATGACTTGTGTGATCTCTCTTATTTTCTTGGAATTGAAGCCACACGGATTGCCTCGGGTTTGCGCCTCACTCAAAGCAAATACATCAATGATATCCTTGACAAAGCAAAATTTTCAGATGCCAAATCCGTTACAACACCGATGGCTCCGAAACAAGATTGGAATCACCGATGGTGCTCCATCTTGAGGGGGCATATAAGAAGTAAGGGTATTTATGTAATTTCTCATTAGGATTTTCTATCTTTCTAATTCTTGTATATACCTCTGCCCGATCGGGTATACTAAAGACGCCCGATCGGGTGCTCCACCATGCATGCACCGACAACGGAACATCTTCAAGCTCTCAAAAGGGTACTTCGGTATTTGGTTGGAACAATGGATCGTGGCATCTTCTTCTCCACGGGTAATACCTCATCTCTACATGCCTTCAGTGATGCAGATTGGGCAGGGGATCGTGATGAATATATCTCTACCGGGGCATACATTGTCTACATCGGTAGCCATCCAATTTCATGGTCCTCGAGGAAGCAGAAGTTCACAGCCCGCTCATCCACAGAAGCGGAATATCGCTCTATAGCGGATACCGCCGCCGAACTTCGCTGGATCACTTCTCTCTTGACGGAACTTGGAGTGCCTATGCCTGAACCCCCGGTAATATACTGTGACAACATTGGTGCACATATCTGAGTGCAAATCCTGTCTTCCATTCTCGCATGAAGCATCTTGCCTTGGATTATCACTTTGTTCGGCAACAAGTCCAAGGCGGCATCCTCAGAGTATCTCATGTTAGCTCGGCTGATCAGCTTGCGGATTTGCTCACAAAACCCCTATCTCGTCAACCCTTCGTGTCACTTTGTCACAAGATTGGAATCACCGATGGTGCTCCATCTTGAGGGGGCATATAAGAAGTAAGGGTATTTATGTAATTTCTCATTAGGATTTTCTATCTTTCTAATTCTTGTATATACCTCTGCCCGATCGGGTATACTAAAGACGCCCGATCGGGTGCTCCACTTCTTGTATCTACATATACAATTGTATTTGGTTTTGAGGATTCAATAAGACAAATTATACCAATTTACATCTAGAAGGGCATCCTTGGACATGTTATAATTTTTATCCAAGAAGAAATACGATCAAGTTGCAATTATTGAATTTTAATAGAAAATAAATGGTGATATAAGGTGTTTTAAGTCTCTTGGAGTCCAACATTGAAGGTTAAGAAATTTAATCAACACTGTTAGAGTTGTAAAAATTAAAAAATTACATATACTAGTGACATAATAGAAATAAAAAATATATTTCATCTAAATAATTATTTTCTTATTGATGTATTAATCTCCAAATACATTCGTATCATCTTACAATATATCAGAGAATATCACAGTTAATTCTCCTAAGTTAGACTATGAATACAAAAAATCTAACTTAAAAAACATACACTTTACCATTGCTAGCAATTCCTGCCATACACTCAAACAACTATCCAATGATCTTTTTCTCTCTCTAAGAATATATCTCACAATTTACTCAATGTTTGGTTACTCTCCCGAGTTTCCATGACCATTCTTTTATAGTGATAGTCTTCAACTGCACTTGCTAAAAATCTAGGAATAACTTGTCCGAGATTTCAGCGTCAAGTTTGTTTCATGAATAAGTCAATCACAATAGACTCTTAATAACCTCTTATCAAGTTCATTCTCCAAGACTCTCAATAACATGAAACAAACACAGAAAACCTTTCCCAATTCAAATACTAACAATCTCCCATTTTGAATTTCTGATCACACAAATACAAATTTGTACATACATATATATATATATATATAGAAGAACGATAGTCAAGTACAATTATCACAAGTAATTATCTCAAATCTCAAATTAGAATAATCATAAATAATAAGGTTTTTAATAAGGTCATTCATTTATTTATACTTTGATAATACTATGTCTAATGCTAGAACCTCATTTTTTTCCTTGTTTGTTTGATCGGATATTTAAAACAATAAAGATTAGTCACACAATTAATATGAGGCAATTTAAATAGTGATCCTTGATTTCTTTTTTCTTTTGCACAAGGTTCTTCAATATTCTTTCGTGTATTTTTCTCAAACATATTTTTTTAGATTAGCACTAAATGTTGGTGATGAAACCTTCTCGATTGCATTTGCATTATGTATTGACTTCATTTCACATTTTCTATGGAAACTTTAAGTTAGAGAAAAACATCTTTTTCCTTTTAAGATTTGAAAGGATAATGAAAATCATACACAAATATGCTTATAATATCCAATCTTTCAAAATATTCAAAATTACTTTAACATTTTAAATGGACCTATCTATTCTTCATTTTCTTTTATTAATTCTTAAAAAATATCCAGTAAATCATTCTTTTTATACCGAATTTAATAAAATCAAGGGGAAATAAATAAGAGAAACAAGATAAAAAGTTTTGGAATTACCTTAATGTTTAAGTGTATTTATCCTATCACCGGATTCACTCAATAGTCTTTAGTATAATTATAAAGCAACTTTTTTTTTCTCTTATTTTTCTTTTCTTTGAATTTCCTTTTTTATTTGTTCTCTATTTCTCATTCGTTGTTTAGACAATCTTTTCTTCAGGTAACACGTTCCTAGGTTACCTTTTTTTAGATATACTTTTATGTCCCTATTGAATCATAACAGAGTACTTACACATAATTTAGCTTTGTGTCTTAGGACGTTATAAACTGGATTTGAATGTATTTCAATTTAGATTCGAGCGATATACTCATAACAACCTCTTTTTATTTTCATTTTCCATTGAAAAGTCACGAACCATCAAGCTATAAAGGGATAAGAGAACTAAAACCTTTTTTTAATCTTCAAACATTGAAGTTCAGAAATAACTTTTTACTAGCGTATGTGTAATTTAATAAAGCTTAAGCGGTCTTAATAAACAAAGTAAAAATGAACAGATCATTAGCTCTAGAAATTATGTTCACTTTCTTATATATAGTCCTCATTCTATTTTAAGTCAGTTCAAACAGTCAGGACTAATAAACAAAATTTTTTATAGTTCACCAAATCTAAGTGAATTTATTCAATCACACATAATGATCAAAATAAAAGGGTTTTGTGAAATATAAGCCAATTGACGATCAATATGCACATATTCAACTTCCATATGTTTTCTTTTAGTCTTTTCTCTAGAAAGTTTTTTCCATTTTTAGCTTGTTTACCTAACTAAAATTGTTTCCAAACATCAAGATTATCAAGACTTAGTTTAGGCAACCTCAAAACAAAATCATAATCTACAATTTTTTTACCAATATTCGATAATTGATATGCTCAAATCTATGATGCTTTAAGGATAGATCATCCTTCTTCACCTTAAAACTCCTTTGTTCACATCTCCACACATAACAATTGTTTGATTATCACATACCTGAAAGAATACATTTTCCATTAGAATTCATAACATGACATTCATTTTGTATAATTTGTAATTTATGATCACTGTCACACGATTGACTAATGCTAATCAAATAAGTAGTTAGACCCTTCACATTTATGAGCATTGCTTAACATGGACTGTCAAAAAATTTGTAGATCTCATTTTCTATTGATTTTCTCTTTGTTTCCATTACAATATACAACACTTTCAACATTCATTTTTTCAGTAAAATTTGATAGAACATCCACTATCAAAGTGCCAAGTGTTAACTTATCATTTTGAATGGAAATATAAGCAACTTTGCATTGAAGATCACTTTTTCTTTTCCAAATTTATTTAAATATGACTTTAGGATACTTACCTGGACCATTTTTAAAATTTTAAAAACACTAATATTGCTTATGTTCCACGATTGCACAATAATAACATCTTAAATTGTTATTTTGGTGAAGATCAAGTTTAACTCGAGGTGTTGTTCAACAAAACCAAGTACACTTGAAGACGAGTAACTTGTAGTAATAAATTCTACAAGATTTCTTCTCGGAACAAACTTCCTTCCAAATTTCCTTTGGTTTTAATGTATCCAATTCCATGATTATTAGTATCTTTCTTTTCCATGGCTAACAAATGATCAAGATTTTCAATTTCCATTCGTGAGCATCTTTAATTACTTGTTAGTTCATTCCAATTATCTTTGAGTCATCATAACTTCTTCTTCCTTCTGTGGTAATTTCTTTTGAGTCTCTTGAAGTTATTTTTATAATTGGTTATTAGATTTGACTATCTCAATGTTGAGTTTACTCGTATTCAATCATTTGTTGTATAGGGTTCAACGTTCACATCTTCATCATCGCCATCAAATTCTTCTTTGATCTTGTTTTCGTCTTCATCAATTATTTTAATTAATGCCACAAATTTTCCTTTTCTTCTTCACTGAGCTTGAATGTCCATATTCGTTTCTATAGTGTGTACAAATCCTTTATACTTGTAGCATTGGATTTCTCGTAATATCTTCAACATACTTTTTCATTTAAGAATTCTTGTACAATCATTGATATATCTAAATTCCTTGCATTCATGAAATTACTCAATTTTCCTTATTTCTTTGGTAAATGTTCTTCAGTATTTATGTGTTTCATTTTTGTTCATCTTCATGAATTTTCCAAATTTCTTGGCTAACAATACAACATATTTTTTTATAAATTATTCATCCTTAATGTTCTTTTGTTATTTGGAGAACAATTCATTTGTTTATATCCTTGTCTATAGAATCTTGTTCAAGTTGAAGATCTAATTCATATGAAGCAAAAATTCCGAAAATTTTCTTGAAACTCATTGTATCAGTATTTAGAGACATATTCATTGCGACCTGCTAAACATTAAACCTTTTTGGTAAACAACTCAAATGTTTTTTGGACCAGTTTTTATCTTCATATGACCAATTACAATTGCCTCATTTTCAAGTGCATTCATATTTCCGTTGAATTCTTTCACACTTTCATTTTCAGCCATCTATAACTTTTCAAACTAATGTTCTAAGATACCAAGACAAGTTCCTTTTTAACATTTGGGCTAATTTCATTAATAGTATCTAGTGTGTCTCATGTTTCTTTTGCAGATTCACATCCTTGAATTTGTTTGAACTCATTGATATCCAAAGATGTAAAAATTGATACAAGTGTTATAGCGTTGTAAGTTGAATTTATTTCTCACCAAGCGTCCATTGATTAGATGGTTTCTCCTTAGAATTTCTATATTCATCTATCACCATGGGAGGACTCCATCCATTCTTTACAGTACTCCATGCATCCTTTTCAATGCCTTTGATATTTAAACGCATTTTTACTTTCCAATATTTATGATTGGATGCATATAGCATGACTAACTTTCCAAAAGAATACATATCTCAGGGAACTTCCATGTTTTCTTTAGGATCTTACACCAAACAATAGATAAAATATCTATCTTTTGTGACCAGTTGTAATATCAATTGAAAAATTTAAAAACAACACTTATAACGGTAATATTGTAATAAAAATTTTGTTTTACCGAACTATTATTTTTTATTCATGCATCAATAACCAAGTACAATTTTATCATCTTACAATGCACTCGAGAACACTGTTGTCAACTCTCCCTGAGTTAGACCATGAATACAAAAAACCTAAGTTCAAAAACGCACTTGCAATCCTTGCCACACATAAGCGACTCTCAAATGATTGTTCTATGTCCCTTAGAGTTTATCTCACAATTTACTCAATATTTGGTTACTCTTCTAAGCTTCCACAACCATTCTTTTGTAGTGGTCGTCTTCAATTGCATTTGCCGAAAATCTAGAAACAACCAGGTCACTCTCAATAACCTCTCACACCTTTGATTAAGTCCATTTCCAAAGACTTTCAACAAATTGAAACAAACACAAAATAACTTTCCTAATTAAATAATAAATTCAAACATTAACATAAGTTTTCGTAAAAAGAATGAAAATAAATGAGTAGATGAATGGTGAATATATATATATATATATATATCAACGATGGGCTACGAAAGGGATGAATATTTCCTCTCGTGTCTTTCCAACTCTAAAAGCAAGTGTGTTTACTTTGATGATTAAGGGATGAATCTTTGGATTCTTAATAATGCTAATAGTTTTGAAAATTAAATTGATAAAAATTATTTATAATTAGCGTTACCTATATGAGATCGATGTGAGATCTTATTTATGAAAACCAAAAATAGCTATGTTCTCTAGAAATCTCATGAACATAGTGAATCCGATGAGTATTCACAATGAAAGGTTCTAGTTCAAAAGACACTTTTGAAATGTATATTTAACCAATATTCTCATAAATAGAAAAATAAATAAATTATTTTTTCTTCAATCTAGAATATTATTGAGTTTTAATAGAAAATATAAAGTATTATAAGGTGTCTTGGAGTCTCACATTTAAAGATTAGATATTTAATAAACAATATTTTAAAGGAAAAATTAAATGTGCAAATCAATGGGTGAATATGGATTTTCAAATATATATATATATATATATATATATATCTTAGTTGAGATGGATCAGACCTTAGTCTGATGAAATTTCTTCGACCGTTTACTTTTTATCGATTTTCTGTGGAGTATAGTGTCTCTTCAGACGCTCCACACGCTCCATCATTGAAACATTGCATCCATTTGCTTGAACCGAACTTGGTTAAGAATGATTATTGGGTTCTTCGATTAACACATAACAAAATATTCCTTTCATTCTTTCATTTTCTGTAACTTCTCAGAAAACACAAAATAATTCGATAGGAAATCAATTTGAATCTTGTGTGATCGTTGAATATTTGAAAATATACTTCATTGGGTATTTTTTTACATTCGTTGTTATATTTAATTTATCATTTTGAAATATTTATTATTTGTTCACAATTTATAATTCTAAAAAATATTAACGAAATCGTTAAAACTTCATTTTATCTAAAACAAATATTCCGATAATCTTATTTGTTCATCAAAGAAAAATGACATTTTTTGAGAAGTGATTACACACTATAAATTATATATGAATCCTACAACAATAAAAGTTACAATACTCGCTGCAATTTGATCCATCTTTTCATAGATATAGGGTATTATATACGGATCACGACTAATGATTTGGTCGTAACAAAGTAGTTACAGATTTGTTACAGAATTTATTTGTCGCTTACATATATAGTTAATCCTTTTATTTGCATAAACACAAATAAAACTCTTTTCATATTCTCTTTCATCTTTTGTTATTATTAGGTTATAACCCGCGCATTACACGAGTAAAAATTTTATTTTGTAATTATGGTTTTGAAAATACATGTAAATTCTAAATAAGTTTGATATTACTTTAGCTTATTTAGTTGTTTTTTAATTTTTCATAGATTATTTATATGAGTAAAAAGATTAACATTAAAAAAAAATATTGTTTATAAATAAGATGGATTAAATATTTCTTTATTTTCTTTGTAAAAAATTCAATATATTAGAGATTAATTATTTATTTTAATTATAGAAAAAGTGGACATTAACTAGAAAACCTTAGATATGATAATTAATGAAAGAATTAAAAAATAAAAAAATATCTTATTGATGTGGAAGGTTCAGAAGAGAATGTTTGAGAAGCCACACATTATCCAACTTTTTGTTTAATTATACATTGTACAAGTATATTTTTATTTTATAATGATAGATTTGAAAAAATATAGGTGAACTCAAAATAAGTTATGAAATTATATTTGTTTACTTCTATATTAAATTTTTAAATTTCTAATATATTATTTGTATGAGTAAGGAGATTTGAAAATATTTTGAAAAAGATATAAATATTTAAAAAAATAAGATGAATTTCATCAAAATTTTATTTTTTTAGAAATTCAATATATTAAAATTATTTATTTATTATAATCATAGAAAAAATGGACATTAATTAGAAAAAATTATATAAAATATTTAATGTAGGATGAAAAAAACTTTAATAAAAATTATCTTGTTAGCGTGAAAGTTCAGAGGAGAAAATGTGTGAAAAGTCTCAAATTATCCAATTTTTTATTTCTCGTATATTTATTCATATGAGTAAGAAGTTTGAGAAAGTTTTAAAAAAGTTATAACTAAAATATATATTTTTTTAAAATAAAAATAAGATAAATTTTATCAAATATTTTTTCTTGTCATTATAGAAATTCAATATATTAAAAATTATTTATTTATTTTAATCTAAAAAAAATAGACATTAATTAGAAAACGTTACATGTAATAATTAATGTAAGAATGAAAAAAAACTCTAAAAAAGTTATTTTATTGACGTGTAAAACTTGGAAAAGAGAATATCTAAAAAACAAGCATTATCTAACTCGGGGAACTTCAAAAAACTCTCGTAGGGCTAAAGTGTTTCAAAAATACCTTTCCCTGAAAAAAAGTTTCAACATCTGCCCTTAAAATATTGATAATCCCATATTCCCCTTGTGGACAATTTTTCTCTCTCATCCAGAGCAGCTCTATTTTTCTCTCTCCATTGACGCGAAAATTAATGTTCTCCCACACCACACAGATTACGCGAGAGTAGCTTGAAATCAGCATCAGATTCGCTGCCAATAGGTTGAAATCGTTTGTTGTCAACAAAGAAGCTTGCAATTAAGTACATACCGCAGAAAAAACAGGTCAACAAAGAAGCTTGCAATTAAGTACATACCGCAGAAAAAACAGGTGTGTATAGTGAGTTTTTCGTGTTTCTCTTGTGTTTTTCTTGTTTCTTTTGTGAGTTATGAAGCACTAGTTCAATATAAGACTCGTTTATTAAAAACAATAAGGTCGTAGGGGTCCAAGGGTCGTAGAGATAAACGGGTCGCAATGGGGTCAAAGGGTCGCAGGGGTCAAAGGGTCGCAGGGGTACAAGGGTCGCAGAGGTACAAGGGTCGCAGAGGCACAAAAGCCGCAGAGGTACAAGGGTCGCAAAGGGGTACAAGGGTCGCTAAGAGGTACAAGGGTCGCATAGGTACGCATAGGGGTCAAAGGGTCGCAGGGGTACAAGGGTCGCAGAGGTACAAGGGTCGTATAGGGGTCAAAAGGTCGCAGGGATACAAGGGTCGAAAAGGTACAAAGGTCGCAGGGGTACAATGGTCGAAAAGGCATAAGGGTCGCAGAGGTACAAGGGTCGCACTATCGCACTAGGTCATAGAGTCTCATCGAGTCGCACGGTCGCAATGGGTCACAGAATTTACCCCTCTTTTTATGTTTTTTCATAGGTGTAATGGATACGGTGGATGAGAAAATCACACTGATTTATTTTTTGTATGATGGTAAATGGGAAAAAAAACCCCAAATGGAGAATCTGAATGGGTTGGTAGAGTTCAGGAAAACTAGAGAGTGTTTTTCTATTGTCTTCCGGTTAGTCTGACATACCAGAAACTGATTGATGAGTTACGCACAGAAATGATGGTGGGAAATAATACAACGAAGTTGAAGTTAAACTATTTGCCCAATATTTGTGAAAATAGGAAGCCGCCATATATAATGAATGATAAGTATCTTATTTGTTATATGTTCGATCGCATAAGAGGAATTCGACCACTGCTGTATGTGGAGATAGAATCAACAAGTGTGAAGTGTGAAATCGAAATTGAGAGGGAAATTGAGCCTCTAATTCCTGCTTTTGGAAGCATTGCTAAACAAAGTGAGGATCGAGGTGTTGTAGATTATGATGACTGTGTTATTGTAGGTCCAAATAACAAAAGTAGAGTTGAGAGTAATCCGGAAACAATAAATATTTTGGATTCGGATAATTCTGATAGTGAACATACAAGCGGGTTAAGAGAAGATGGTGGGTGTTCCATGAATGTGGTAGTTGATGGAGTTATTTGTGGCAGTAATAAAGTTGATTCTGATGTGCCAACAGAGCATAAGTATGGTGATGGTGAGAAAACTCGGAAATGGTAGTTTACGACAGCGAAAATAATTTTTTCGAGTTAGATGATGGATTGGATTTTAAATTGGGCAAGAGTTTGATAGCAAGAAGGATGTACATGCATTTGTAAGGAAGGGTTCAATTGATGCTTTGTTTAGATATACAACATTGAGATCTGATACGAAGCTGTGAGAAGTATGATGCAAGTTTTCTGGAATTTGTTGTAAATGGAAATTACACGTGGCAGCAATCCTGAATTTCAAACGGTTTAGTGTGAGAACACACCATCCCATTCATAATTGTCCACCTATATCTAAATGGACCGAAGCTACAAAGGGTACATCGCAAATGGTCAAGGATTATTTGAAAGAGGAATATGCCGGAAATTTTGAAACACCAGCAAAAGAATTGATGGCTCGTGTAAAAGCAAAATACGGTGCTAATGTATCGTATTTGATGGCATTAAGAGGCAAATGCGGTCCTCAAAAGGAGATTTGTAGTGATGACTTTGAACATTATAGGAAGCTTCCAGGGTGGTTGTACATGTTTACAAAAAAAAAATCCCGCATCTGTCGCAAATCTTCAGCTCGACAGTGATGGACAAAGCTTCAAATACCTTTTTATGATTGTCGAGCGGCTATAAGAGGATGGAAATACATGCGTAAAGTGGTTGTTGTGGATGCAACATTTCTGAAAGGAGTGTACAAGGGAGCATTGATTGTGGCGACCACGCATGATGGTGAACATCACCAATATCCTATTGCATGGGGAATAGTCGATAGAGAGAATGACACATTATGGACGTGGTTTATGTCAAGATTGAAAGAGGTGACACTGGATGGACGTGATGTCGTTGTGATATCTAATCGCTATAATAGCTTGATCAAAGCAGTCAAACAAGTGTATAAACAAGCTGATCATGGTTTTTGTGCGCGTCATATATCACAAAATATAAAGAGCTACGTCAATAAAGGCCATGGTAGAAAGACTTCAAAGGGTGATACTGTGGCGGAAATGTTCTTCAAATGTGCAGTAGCATACACGGAGAACGAATTTGAAGTGTTATTGAATGATTTGAAGGCCAGGTACAAAAATGACTTTTGTGACTTTTGTGACCCTTGCACCTTTGCCACCCTTGTACCCCTCTCCGACCCTTGCACCTCTGCGAGCCTTGTACCCCTCTACGACACAACTTATTAACCCGTAATGGCGCCGAGTCAATAAATTCAACATTGAAGAAGTAAAAAAAGTTTACGATCCTAGGGCTTTTAGATATTTGTTTGGGAAAGATAGTGGAGTGGTTAAATAGGTATAGGTTGGAAGCAGCTACCGGTGATGATTCTCAAAAGTTAACACCTTACGTTGACAAAACGTTACATGAATGATTTGGACAGGCATCCAAGTATGATGTTATTGAATTGAACAGTCTGAGTGATGAGTATGAGCTGAGAAATGAGATGGGTAGAAGATTTGTAGTGAATCTTCAAAAAAGAATGTGCGAATGCAAAATGTTTGATGTGGATAAGTATCCATGCAGTCACGCAATTGCGGCAACACATAATGTTGGTAAAGATCACAAGATACCAGATCTATGTTCAAAATACTACCTTTAAGAGACATGTCGTTCGACTTACCAAGAAACCGTGTATCGGGTTCCTGATTGCAGTTATTGGGTCATTCCCTCTCAATATACTTAAGTTACGGTTCTACCTCTTATGCTGGCTGAGAAAAGGCAAAGCGGGAGGCCTAAAGATAATCATTATCCTGGACCTGGTGAGGCTCGGAGAAGTACCCCATCTTCGTCGAGACAAATCTCGTCTTTTTCGTCGAGACAAACCTCATCTTTGTCGAGACAAACCCTATATTCTCCGTCAATACAAACCCTATCTTTTTCGAGAAAAACTCCATATTTTTCGTCGAGACAAACCCCATCTTCAAAAACCAACATCACTGACAGTGTTTGGAACGTGACAACCGAGACAACACCGACTTCAAAAAAATAAAGGTTTGTTAGTTAGTAAGTGTGTAATACTATATTATTTCTATTATTTTGATTAAACCTTTTGTGACTTTCACCATTATAATTCAATAAATTGTTAATTATAATTCGACCCATGCGACCCTCAATTGGATTAAATTAGAACTCATCCGACTCAATATGACCCTTGTGCGACTTAGCAAATCCATGCGACCTCATGCGAACACATACATGCGACCAATGCGACCCTTCCGACCCATGCGACCCTTCCGACCCATGTCTAATTTAGAATCAATATAGACAATAATATAAATAATATTAACATCCGACGAGTTCTTAAAACACTACTATTGCTTTTGAAACACATGCATTGGTTATACACAACTCAACTAGGGACACATGGGTCATAATCTGTTTTAACCATTGATTGATGTGTAAATGTATTGTTTTGATTTGTTTTTGTCATTTTATCATTATAAATCACGTAAATTCGTCGAGTTCGCATATATTGATCAATATATGTGACCAAGCGACCCATGCGACCCTCAATTGGCATTAATTAATTTGACGTTGTAAATGTATTATTTTGATTGGTTTTTGACATTTTATCAATATAAACTCGTGAATTCGTCGATTTTGTATGTATTGATCCTTATATCCGACCATACGACCCATGTTATTATCAATATGTCATTATCAATACATTTGAGTTGTATACGTCTAATTTAGAATAAATATAGAAAATAATATAAATAATATCGACATTTGAACAAAATGTTGAATGTATTTTTTGAAATTTTGTCAAACTCATCCGTCGAGTTCTTAAAACACTAATATCGCTTTTGAAACATAGACATTGGTTATACACAACTCAACTAGGGATACATGGGTCATAATCTGTTTTAACCATTGATTGACGTTGTAAATGTATTGTTTTGATTTGTCTTTGTCATTTTATCACTATAAACCCGTAAATTCGTCGAGTTCGCATCTATTGATCAATATATACGACCAAGCAACCCATACGACCCATGCAACCCTCAATTGACATTAATTAGTTTGACGTTGTAAATGTATTGTTTTGATTGGTTTTTGACATTTTATCATCATAAATCCGTAAATTTGTTGATTTCGCATTTATTGATTCTTTTATGTGACCATGCGACCCATGCGACCCTCAATTGGCATTAATTATTTTGACGTTGTAAATGTATCGTTTTGATTGGTTTTTGACATTTTATCATTATAAACCCGTAAATTCGTCGATTTCGCATTTATTGATCCTTATATGTGACCATGCGACCCATGCGACCCGTCGAAAATTACGTTTTTGACATGTTATCATTGTTAACCCGTAAATCCGTCAAGTTCACATATATGCGACCCATGCGACCCCCCAAAAATTCCGTCACCAAAATTCCCACCGAACTTTTCATCAAATTTGATAAAACGTAACATCTGCGACCCTTGTACTTCTGTAGTCATGTCTTTTCGAATTCCATTTGAAGGCGATTTGATATCACAGTCATGTTCCATCAATTTTCTTTTTTACAATAACGACACATTCTCTCTCTAACTCTCATAATCTTCCATCAATTTTTCCTGAAAATACCATATTTCCCTCATTTTTTCAGAGAGATTTTTCCGCGCTATATGGAGAACTACATTGTAATCTTCTTCATCTATCGGTCTGTTACATATAGAGAATGTATATATTTGACTTTGTTTTTCGTTTTTTGTTACAGGACATCCCGAAGATCTTCTTCGATGATTATATTTACGGGAAAACGAAGGACAACAACACGACAACGCTCAAATGGAATGGGGCTAACAGAACATGGAAAGTCAAGTTGGATGGCTTCAGATTCACTGATAGGTGGAAAGATTTCTCCAAAGACTACACTCACGTATTGGGGATTACTTACATTTCCGTCACGAAGGTGACATGGTCTTTCACATCACATTCACCACTCTTGCTCAGAGGATTGTCACGGTGGTACCAGTCACTCGTTCCAATCTGGTCGTAGATGCATTAGTAAGTGACCTCAATACGGACTTGGGTGATGTCCCAACTTGGGTAAGGATTTTCACGATTTTTATTCCTTTCTACGGATGTCGCAGACACTTACGATAGGGTTTGCGAGGTCGAGAGGTCTTTGTCATAGATGATTTAAGATATATCTGATGAAAGGATATAAACTGCTGTGGGAGGCATATCTAAGGCCCGTGGAACGTGGTGGCGCTACCATCAGAAGGGATTGGAGAAAGTTTTGTCATGACCATGGACTGATCCAGGGTTGTACCCTCGAAGTCGAATTATATTTCGATGGACCAACACCAATGCTTCAGTTTTTCCCTCAACGAGGGCATAACAATAACAAAGTTTGATTTCAGTTGTATTTTGATTGCTCTAAACCTCCTTTGAACAAGAACAAGGGTTTGCAGAGATAAAAAGGTCGCAGGGTCAAGGGTCGAACGGGTAAAATCGTCGAACGACCCTTGTACCTCTGCGACCCTTGTATCTCTACGACCCTTGTACATCTACACCCTCGGATTCCTGCGACCCTCGAACCATTGTACTCATTCGACCCTTGACCCTGCAACCCTTTTACCCCTGCGACACCTAAATAACAATGTACCAAATATTTAAAAAATAACAATGTACCAAATATTTACATCTTCCATTCCTAAAAAAATAACAATGTACCAAATATCAAGTTAATCTTGGGGTGGAGGGATACATTTTCCATTACTAAATATCTCAGTCATAATCTTCTCACGCATGGAAGGAATATTTTCGTCGCAAATGCAGTGCAAAAAATTACGTGCTTTCATTAACGAGGCTTCTACGAATTTGTAGGCGAAAACACCACAGTCATTCGCGCTTTTGTTCTGTGACAGACCTTCATAATACTCTTACTTCCATTCATCTTCTCCAGAAGCTAAAGAAGGAAACCCTCCGAAAATGAGCATCTTGGGGACAACGTTTCTCACCATCTTAACCACCGGATCGATATGCGTTTTCTTCATGCTGCTCTGGTAGTCGTATATCGTGATGCATCGGGTCGCGAAATCCGCTTTGATGGCTACCCAATGACATCCTACCCATCGATTTTTGGTCGATGGAATGTTTAGAACCGAGGCAAAACCTTTGAAATCACTCATTGGTGTCTTCGTACTTCTGAATGGATACTTGGCATTCAAAAAATCACTAAGAATTTCCGACAAAGTTTCCATATCCTTGTACATCCACAGTGTGAGCGTCTGCATGAAAGCGACGTGACAAATGTAATAATTCCGATACACATCGGGCATG
>CM071864.1:9389514-9422114 GCA_036759665.1 Gynandropsis gynandra
AACGCCTCATCCAATTGCTACAAAAATAATTAACACCCATGAATACATATGACATAAAACTCTGTGACTAAGGATTTAAAAACACTTACATCATCTTCAAGCCATACGTTGGGCATTAATATAGTCTCCCAAAACTTTGGCCACCGGGGAATATCTAGCATAGATTTCTACCACCGTTCATGTCGAGGTGTCTTCAGGAACACATATAGATTAGTCAACTTTTCACCGCTAGTATCAACGAACGAAGGAAATCTGGTTATCTCGCCCTTTACTTATCTCTTGGGCTTTCACACAAACTCCCCTTTCCCTGCAGGTTCTCGAACCACTTTCTTTATGGGTTCTTTAACTACATTTTCTGCAGGTTCTGGAACTTCATTTTCCCTCGCCCTCTCCCTCGCATTGTTCTTGCTCTTTTCGCCGGCGGAGGTTCAACATATGGCGCAGAATCCTTCGATAAAGGTCCAGCACAATATACTTCATTAAACATATGGCAACCAATGCGACCTATGCGACTAATACGACCTTTTATGACCCATTCGACCCATGCAACCAATGCGACCTCAATGACTCAAATGACCATACTTGGTCGTACTTCGACAATATCGGAGACCTCTTGGATAGGACCCACTGCTGGAGTATCCTTGGCATGAACCTCATCGGCGACGTCATCGACAGGACCCACTAAACTATCTTTTGTGTGGACCTCTTCGATAGGACCCATCGACTTATGCGACCCTACGACTTATACGTCCTTGCGATCGATCCAACTCTTGCGACCCATACCGACTCTCGATGGAAATTGACTTTCAAATGACCTTTTTCACTATATATTACTTACTTGGTGGAATTTCATCATGAGCAATGTTTGCCAAATCCTTTTCTGAGCCATCTCCAAAGTCAATCGACTCTTCGGTTGGCTCTTTTCTTGACACTGGATTTGGACGTCGAAGGAATTCAAATCATAATCACTAACAGTACCGGAAGATTGGTTTCCGGTGCTCGCATCTTTCTCGATAGCCTTTGATTTTGGATTAGGAAAACGAAACCCGACATCCCTTAGAAGGTCTCTTACGGCGTTGATGATTCTTTTCCCCGACGTCTTTATTTTCTCTATTAATTTCTGCTCTAGTGTCAAAGGGACTGTAACATCAGCATCAACAACACCTACCCATCCTTCGTCTTCGTCATCTTCAACCTCTATTATTTTTTCACTCACGCTCTCCTTCCTCTTAGTCCCCTTTTCTTTCCCTTTGTTTTGATCACCAAGAGCTGCTTTTCGTGTCGGCAGTTCTTGCTTACAGATATCCTCCCAACAAATACCCTTCAGATTTCTATGAAGATGTTCCATCCATATCTGAACATCGGGATCGTCGCATCCCTCGTAATCCTCCAGATTAGAAAGTAAAGCTTCCTCTCGTGTTCAGCACGAAGAATACTTCGAATATCCTGAAAAAAAAAACCATTATTACCCTCTGTGACCCTTGTTTCCCTTGTAACCCTGTGTAATTGTTACATTAGAATTTTCGATCTGCATTATCACATCTACATACTTTGGGTTAAAACTGGATTTAACCATCTTTTTGCACATTCTTGGGCATGATGGATGTGCATCCAGAACATCAATATACCATCCCTTTCCGCCCAAACTGAGGATGGTTTCGAATGAAAGTAACTGAAACATTAAAACAACATGATAAGAAAGCAAAAATTACAAAAACATTCAAGTTATTCGAATAATATATACAACTTACCATTAATGGGATCATGAAACCGCCATAATACCATTTTGGTTTCGGTGATTCCCCGCTAACGTGCTTGCGGCAAGTATCCACAATCTTCTCGAATGTGTAACGCCCCCATGGAAAGCCTACGCAAAATTCCAAGTCATCAACCATGTCAATGAGATCATGGCTGATAGACTTTTCTGCTGAAGGCTTGTGAGCCATAACTTGCACCAACAACATCAAAGTTACCAACCTCTTCCGGTCATCGGAATTCTTCGCCTTCACAAGCTTTTCTTTGACTTGTGTGGGGGTCACCTTTCCACGGCTGAAATTCTTCAGCTGAATGTGTCACCCCTTTTGGACTCCCCATCCTTTGGGATATGGTCTGTGTTTCAATCTGGAAATTAGTGCATGCTCAATTACAGAGTACCGAATGGGAATCTCATTTAAGACGAACCAGAACTCCTTATCTCATATAATCACGGAGTGATTTAGTAGGATAGACATTTAAACCTTCATCAATGTGGAGTCACATTGGAAATGGAATAAATGTATAAATTGTGACTCCTTCTCGAAGTAATGCAACTCGTATTCATCTAAGATTCCTCTCAACGTCGTTATTGTCTCGTGAGAATAACACTTGGTGGTGGTCTTTGACATTCTGTCCATGTGCTTGAATTCATACACAAACTTCGCCTTTGGCTCCACCTGCAAAATGACTAATTAAGAATACATTATACTTCTACCAACTTAAACGACGCATGCGACTCAACCGACCCGTGCAACCCATGTGATTCAAACGACCCTTAGACCCTCTGCAACACTCAATCGACTCACTGAGACTCAAGCGATCCATGCAACTCAAATGACCCACGAGGCTAATATCAAGCGACCCATGCGACTCAAACGACCCTTGCGACTCAATGACATAAGTGACCCATGCGACTCAAACGATCCTTGGACCGCCTGCGACGCTCAAACGACCATTGCGACCCAACCGACTCACTGAGACAATCGACTCACTGAGTCGAAGATGGTCATGCAACTCCTGTGACCCTTGCGACTCAACCGACTCACTGACACTCACACCCATTTCAAATCAATAAACCATTTTGTAACTCGACAGCTTGCAAAACCCTAGAAATCGATCTACTTACACTTATTGACACCATTGAAGATTGACTTGTGCTCTCTTCTTCACTGATGCTGCTGATTCTAGTCATTTCCTTCTTGCCAACTTCAAATCGATCCCTCTCAAGTTCGAAATCACTTATTCTTTCTTACTCTACACTTTGAAACAGGTTTTCACGTCGAAAAATTGTTCGTCTTTCTTGCTTTTGATACGGTTTGACAGGTTTTCACGTAGAAAAAGTGCAGAACGCGTGTTTTTTCACGTTCGAAAATTAAGGGCAAATTTGTATTTTCTTCAGTTTTTTTCGATTTAATAATTATTTTAGAGAAGTATATTTTTGAAGCGGTTTAACCCTATGAGGGTATACTGATATTCCGCCGTTTCCATGTCTAACATTAACAATGTTATGCATGTGTTAGTCTTATGGATTATATCTTACATTATAAGTCTACGTTATAATTTATTCGGATAATTTCGCCTTAATATGATCATAATTTTATTTCTATTCTAGAATCTCACTCTTATAATGAACATTTTTTTATTGTTTTGTATCATGCGGTTATTAAGATAATAATTAGGATTGAACGTTTCGGTTTAAAAAACCAAATTGAACCGTATGTACAAAAAATAAAACGGGTTGAATTCGGTTTTGGTTCATTAAACCTTAATGGTATAGAATGCTGAAAAAAAACTAGAAATGGTACAGTTCGATTTCATAACATTCTTTAAATAATATTAACATAATATGAAGAGATCTCATAGAATAATAGATTACATGCATTTTGTGTGCAATTCAATAAACAAAGGCCCAAAGTACGAAAATGAAATGTATTTATGAACAAAAAGCCCACATTTGGTATAACTTTTTTCATTTACCATTTTCATTTATCAAACATAGTTTAAATTTTAGTATCTATGAAATTCAATAAATAGCCCATGTTCTTTAAAAAAAATAACACTTCACACATTATGTGAACAATTTGGAGGGCCGAATGAAGTACAGGCCCAAACCGAAAGGCCCATGAAACTTTCATATCCATAATTCAAGTTTGCATAATTTGTTTTTTCTATTTTTATTCGTTTTTATACTCATTAAAATCATTTTGTTCATAATGTGATTAATGGCTTTATGTTTCCTTGTGTCATCCTCTAGTCTATGCCTTAGATAATATAAAAATACTCCAAAGAGAGATTCCAAATTTAGAGCGGAAGATAAAGTTGTGTTTGTCTGCTCGTCAGTTCAACTAAACAAAATATGAATATCTTGCTTTTGTTTGAAATTTTAAGAACTAAACACAACTAAAACTGAACTTTGGATATTAAAGTAAAAAATTTGTTCAAATAATTCAAAGAAACCTACTTGAAAATTTCAATATTTTTTTTCTAAGGCTAATGCCATTGATCTCTAAGATATGATTTTCCTTGAAAAAAACACACACAATTGAAATAACATTTAAAAGAAATTTTTACACCAATCTTTTTTCGTTTTATTTGAATGGAGTCGAAAAAATTATAATTTTTAAAAAGTTTTAAGGGATTAGTCCTTATTCTATGGTTGTTTACTTTGTGGTAGTTTAAAACATTCATATACAATTTTGATTATAAAATCTAACCACATAAATTTTTTAATGAATATTATTTAAGCCAATTACAAGTAGATTTACAAATCTCTAATAACGGCCTTTTTTTCAATTCACAGAGGAGGTTTTTTTTAAAGCCTAAAATTTCTCCAATAATTCACAAAAGCAAAATAAGGAAATGAAATAAGAAAATAAGTTAACAACAATTATATACGGCCAAAATCTCACATCACATTCCATATGTTGACATTTGCTTTTCCCTTGAACCATTTATTGTTTCTTTACAAACATGCCCACTCTTGGTAAATAGACACCTTGACCTGTCTACAACCTCTATTGTGTCATACTGCCTTGTCTTTACATGTTCTATTATGTATGAAAAGCATTTAAGAGCTAGAGACTAGGGCTTGGTACATAAACCCTAAGAGAGGCGATGATTCGATGTGCAATCTCGAATGCCTAAAAGAAATGAGCTAACTTTCGAAAAGCTAAGCACCGCTCCTTTTGAAGCATTAGGACAAAAGATCGTACTTTTGGTTTATAGAGTCGTGGATAGCGATTGGGACGAGTTATATGATCCGTGTAGATATGGTAGAGACAATTACAAAAATGTGGCGCAAAATTCACTTGCCTTTTGTATATAGGTTTAGGTTTATAGTCCTAGATCGGTCTCTTGTACACCAATTATTAGCTTCGTTCGGTTCAATGAATGATAATCTCATTTATCTGCTTCTATGCATCCAACATATAGGACGGTCCATCCTTCTATTGTTAATCTCATTAATGAAGAAATATACATGGATTCTTGCATACTTATAAGCAATGCATGTGACCATTTATTACTACGTCAAACATGATGCATAAGGTCTCAAATCTATGACCTAAAATATGTGATATACAGTTCAATGTGTCATTATATAATTTTTCCATTTATGTCGTGATAACATACCAAATTAATATATTTCTAATGCTTGATTACGGATTCATTGAGTGTGAAATGCAAACATTCTTTCTAAAGACTTAGTCAAAAGTCATGTAATCATATTGCACGAGTGAGTACACCCAACTATTTCCACGACCCACATGATATAAGTTTGAATAGTCCTAAGGGAAAATGTTAGAATGTATAAGTTGCTCCATGTAAAACTCTAAAAGATAAGACAAAATATTTTATTTGATGGACAAAGCATGATGAAATGTTTGACAAGAAGGACCCGTGTCGTCTCTAGATTATCAAAGTGCTAATGGACCACCAATATATACGCATATATTTTGTGTAGCTTTGACCAGTCAGTCTCTTGTTGGATATTCTCATGAGTTTAGACTAGGGATTTTTGGTGTAGACCAACTCCGTGCTTTGTTACAAACGTTTCCTTCAAGTCATTGAACTTACTAATAGTGATATATATATATATATGTATATGCTGCTTACATTCATAGGATATGTTTACCAAAATGTGTGTCTGAAATTTACTTAAGTTTTGGAAAAATGAATTCTTGGAATGATAGTAATTAGCATTCATTTAATTGTATAATATTTAATTCTAAAGAACGAAATAAATAGATATTAAACATTTGTTATGGTTCTACCATGGAATTTGTTTCGCATTGTTTACAACTATGATTCACGAAATTGTTCGGAAACAACATATGCGTACTTGGAAATCCACTTCACTCAAAAAGTCACAATTTTACAAAATTTAGAATTCTATATACCAGAGAGAAAAGTTTGCAATCTTCGATTCAAACACGTCAAAAGTTGATGATTAAACTAAGTTTGGTCTTAATGTCTCGTGAAGACTCCGTGTCATCGGTGCTACATCATACCCTTCTATAACATTCCTAAAGGTTAATGCATTCATCCTTTAGTTGTTAATTGTAAGGAAAACGAAAACCTCATAAATCCGAAATCCCAAAACAAATTAGATTTATAATTGGATTATTAATAACATTTCCTGTCGACAAAACAATCCTATATTGGTATCAGAGCATCTGATCCTCGGTGGAAATAGATTTTGGCATGTTCTGGATAGAAAATCGATCGAAAAATGTTTTTGTGAGTTATGGGTGTGATGCTCGACCAAGCATTTGCGTTAGTTACGTAAATTAACACAATGATTCCTTTATCTCGAGCTCACAACAGTTCGATCTAGAATTTTTCATTCATGGACGTTACACCCTTGATCGTGAAATATCGATTGCTTGTTGAACCCTGTGAATTGCGCGAAAGTAGGATACTCAAAATTCGAGGGTCCAAGAGTTTTCTAAAACGTTCTTGGTGGAAAACGGCGCTCAATCGTTTAGTTTTGTTAGAGATATGCACTCGGCCGAGCAATTTTATGAAATTATTCAACCGAACATCAAGGTCGCACGACATAGAAAGCTATCGACTGTGTAATGTGTTTCTCAAGCCGATCGATATTATGGTCTAGAAAGTGATCGATCGAGCAAAATTTGCTCAAGTCGAGCGACTTTTTAGTGAACCACTCGACCAAGCTACACAAGCTTAGCAAACTTATAAGGGTAAATCATGAAATGGCAGATCAGACTGAGCAATTCTTATATGGACCAAACAAGTAGTTGTTCAGATCGAGCACATAATAGCCTGGTTCGTGCATTCTTTTTATGATAAAGAGATCGAGCATTATGAATGTTGGATCGAGCAAGCAAAAACCTAATTGTGCCATTACTTAGTTCCAAAAGGAAAAACGTTTTTGGCTAGTGGCTTTCCCATAATAATAGATAAATTTATCGAAATCTCTTTCATATGGAATGATCTAACTACGAGAAGACATATAAGTTGAGATTCAACGAGTGTAGTCTGCTACATGTGATGCACAATAGGAGTCGACAATTAGATTGTACATGCACATAGTATACCAGGGGATACATATCTTAATTGTTGATAACAATGAGTGATGAGTGGATTCAATTACGACCATAGAGACGACCTGACTTAGGGGACTATGTGATGTAAAATCACTAGGAGATTGCACGATTGACAAAGCTAATGTGTATTAGAAGTGACCTAACTATTATGATGTTCATTCATATGAAAATGAGTTAGATAACCGCTAAAAAGAAATAAGATCTCTTCTACTATGTTAACATTGATTAGTATTTAGTATTATTTAGATGAAGTCCATATCTGAATAGTATAATTCAGATGTTCTTACAATATTTTTTACTATTTTATAGATCAGTCAATTCGTTAGGAAGAATGTCTACCATTTCATTGTGATCGATACTAGAAGTCTATAATTTTGTAGGGACCATTTGATGGTTGGCACCATAACTTTTATATAGTATCATGCATAAAATACTTATTGATATGATCGATCGATCGATAAGCCAACTATGTCGGCACCCGTTGTTGATGATGATGATGTCATGATTGGTTATCGAAAGTAAAGTGATGATATGACTACTAAAAAATGTATGATCTTGGTATCCATAACACTACAAAAAAACACGACAATTGCAACGGACGGGGCAAGGGATCCGTCCGTTGATGACATTTGCCAATGGATTGCAACAGATACACAAGAAATTCCAACGGACCGTCATCCGTTGCAAATTTTAACGAACGATTAATGGATAGATATCATTGCTCCCGTCCATTGCAATCTGTCGCAAAATTTATTGGCATTCAATGGATAACTTCCATTGCCCACGTCCGTTGGAACCCCGTTAGAAATCCACAAAAAAACGATCAACGGATGTCCGTTGCAATTGTTAATTTCGAGGATTGTCGGTTGAATTAATTCACGTGAACTTGCAACGGGCATCCGTTAAGGTTTCCAACGGATGTTTGTTTCAAATTAAACTATTTAATGACAACTATCAAGGTTTTAGCATCAAACCATCAACAACATATATATTTCAACAAGATGTCGTCTTCTTTAAATCGAGATATATATAGATCAAGAGAATTGATGAATAGAAGAAAAGATCATATAACCAAAGAGATTACGCAAGAATTCTTACACAGATTGGAGCAATTCACGAGTTTTGCGTCGATGCAACCTTTGTGTCAAGAACACGGGACAATGTTATGTCCATGCAAAAGATGCAAAAACAAGAAGTATTGAAGTCAAGAAATTATTTGCAAACATCTTTATAATGTGGGTTTCATTGAGAATTACAAAATTTGGTTTTTTCATGGTAAAAATTGCGGCGTTAGAGATATTGTGCAAGAAGCACAAGTAGAAAAAAATGAAGAAGTTATTTATGAAGCATCAACGACCAAACCATATGTTGAAATGGTGTCAAATGCTTTTCCTGGAGTTTTTCATGAACAAACGCGTGAAGAGATGCCGAACATCAATGCACGTCGATTTTTCAACGTATTGGATTCGGCGAAACAGCCTATATATGAAGGTTGTCGTGAAGGTCAGTCCTACTTATCTTTATTTTCAAGATTGATGAGTATAAAAACAGACTAAAATGTTGCTAAAAATTGCATTGATTCATTTTGCAAAACCATGCGTGAATATTTACCAGAAAATAATCAAGCTCCCGAGACATATTACGAAACAAAGAATGTGTTAAAAGATTTGAGAATGCCATATGAAAAAACCATTGTGGCAATGAGATGGCTCGCAGAACACTCGACGAGCGAATGTATAATGCAACATCCATTATATGGTAAAGCTTGGAAAGATTTCAATGAAATATTTTTTGAGTTCACGTATGAAATGAGAAATGTTTATCTTTGCCTGTGCACCGATGGTTTTAATCCATATGGAAAATCTGGAAGTCAATATTCTCTGTGGCCGGTGATTTTGTCTCCGTATAATTTGCCTCCCGATATGTGTTTGACAAGAGAGGTAATGTTTCTGACGTTGCTGATTCCAGGGCCAGAACATCCGAAGAAAAGTTTCGATGTCTTTTTGTAGCCCTTAATTCATGAATTAAGACATTTGTGGAACGAAGGAATTCTTGCTTATGACATGAGTACGAACCAAAATTTTACAATAAAAGTGGTATTGTTGTGGACAATTAGCGACTTCCTGCCTATAGAATGTTATCTGGATGGAGCATGCACGAGAGATTAGCATGTCCATATTATATGGAGGATACAGATTCATTTCGATTAGTACATAGTAAGAAACCATGTTGGTTTAACTGTCATAAAAGATTTCTTCCTCGTGGACATGCTTTCTGGAAAGAAAAAAAAACATTATCAAAAGAATGAGGTACAAAAAGAAGAGGCACCGTGCATGCAAACCAGAACACAAATCCTTTACGAAAGATTGAACGCAATGGGCGATTTACAGGAATCAGTAGAATACGGTGGAGATCGTGGGCGTAAACCTAAAGGCCAAGGTGAATGGCATAACTGGTATAAACGTAGTATCTTTTGGGAACTACCATATTGGAAATCATTGATGTTACGTCATAATTTATATGTTATGCATATCGAAAAGAACTTTTTCGATAACATCATCAATATTGTTTTGAATGTGGCGGATAAAACTAAGGATAATATACAATCAAGAAAAGATTTGAAGACAATATGTCGACGACCTGAGTTGGAATTAAGAGATGGAAGGTCATTTGTCCCAGTATTCAGATTGTCTGATCCGGTCAAAACAACAGTATTAAAGTGGTTAAAAGAAGATGTTAAGTTTCCAGATGGATATGCATCGAACATTGCTCGGTGTGTGGATATTGTTGGTTCGGGGCTGATCGGGTTGAAAAGTCACGATTGTCACATTTTTATGTAGCGACTCATTCCAATTGCACTTGTTGAGATCTTAATACTGAATGTTCACGATATGCTATGCGGAATCAACATATTTTTTAGAGGTATATGCTCAAGAAATTTAAAAAAGGATGACTTGGAATTAATGAAAAACAATATTTATGAAGTATTATGTTCATTGGAAAAAGTTTTTCCGCCTTCATTCTTCGATTTCATGGAACATTTGCCAATACATTTACCAGATGAGGCAATACTCAGTGGGCCAATTCAATTCAGATGGATGTATCTTTTTTAATGGGTTTTCTTTCATCAAAGAAAAAAGCAGCAGTTCAAGGATCTATTGTCAAACAATACTTGTTGAAAGAAATGGCATATTTCAGCACATTTTATTTCGAGTCGCATATTCAGACGAAAGAACGACGTGCAACGGATGATCACACAAACTATCTGTATCAATATAATCCGCAGTTTGGTACAATTCCTGAGATGTTTACACCGATTGGACGTACAGGAGGTAAATCCGAGGAATATTGGTTAACACCAAAGGAGTATAATCACGTCTACACATATATATTACTAAATTTTCAAGAGTTATTACCGTTCAAAAGGTATAAAACAATATTATTCAATCTTTTCAATATATATATATATATATACAATTGTATTTTCATTATACATGATATTTGATGAAGAAGTACTTGATACATATCCTCGTCTAAACGCAAATGAACTCACAGACATGAAAGTTCAACATTATGGCTCGTAGTTGAGAGATTATGTAAGTAATCGTGTATACATCTATTAAAATTAATTGCATTTATTATAAAGTATTCATTCATTTGTATTTTATACAGGTGAAATGTTCTGATGAAAGGCTTCCAACATGGTTAAAAGATTTGGCTAATGGTCATGCATGAAATGTTATGTGTTAGCCAATTTTGTTTACTCGCAGCTACACATTCTACATGTACGAACACGGAAAACATAGAAGCACATATAATTATGGCATATGTGTTACTAGTGAAATAGAGGGTGATAACTTCCACAACATTTTGCTTCAAATCCTACAAGTGGAATATCTCGGTCTCGTTGGGTTGAAGGTAATGCTTATTAAATGTCAGTGGTTCGACCCAACCGTAGGACATGGAATACGGAAAACCCGATGGAGAGGAATAGACACCAATGCATTCATCACAATAGATCAAGCAGATCAATTATGTTATGTGCAATATCCAACAACATTGAAACGTCAAATAGAGGAGTGGTGGGTCGCAGTAAAGATCAAGCCACGAGGAATTATAAGCTCAGATTAAAGAGAAGATTCGTTGCAACGCGATCATTCGTAGCAGCCAATTCGTTTAATTGATACAGACAATCGCAAGGTTATTCTCGTAAGAACTGACATAGATGAAGAATTCATACGCGATTATGAAGACGTTGAACCGAAAAATGCTGAAGATAAAAAGGACGATGAATTCAATGAATAATCGAAGGAAGAATCACCAATTGATGAATCTATTAAAGAAGAAATGTATATACAAAAAAAGTGTAATGTAAATAATGTGTAATGTAAATGATGTGTAAATACAATCGAATAATCTCCAGTAGTGTAAATACAATCGAATAATATATAAATGATGTGTAATGTCTTTTAGAACTTCTTATGATCTTATACCAATGGGCATCCGTTGGAAATGTTAATGAATGCCCGTTGGAACACGAAATGGCCTTCGACACTTGGAAAAAATTTGTAATTTTTCCACTATTGTAATGGGCATCCGTTGGAAAATTGTAACGGATGTCCGTTATAGAGTTTCTAACGGGCATCCATTAGAAGTGGTTAACGGATGACCGTTAGAAACACTGTAACGGGTACCCGTTACAATTTACAATGGATCTCGTTGCAACATGTCATCATGACTACCTAGTCTACGAATTTTTCCAACGGACATCCGTTGGAAATTGTAACGGATGCCCGTTGGAGAAATAGAACGCCACGTCACTTAATTGTGTCCGTTGAGTTGATCGTTTTTCCAATGATCATCCGTTGGAAATTCTAACGGATGCCCGTTGGAAATTTCTGCATATATACCATTGAACATTTTCATTTTCAACACAAATCAAAACTTCAAATCCTCTCTAAAACTTCCTCTCACACAGAATAATCACACTTACAAACACTAAACACAAAAATGAGGACTAGACGATTCATAGGTTTGGGAGGTATGTTGGCGCGTTCATCGAGAGCCCCTCCCTCGCCTCCACCGCCACCGTATCACCCTCCTTCAAATATTGGCACCACCGATATTTGATGAAGAGGACGATATGGTGGATATCGATTCATTAATCAATAATTTCGACGGACGTCCAAACCTTCCAATTATCGATCCTGATCGCCCTCTCGGGACGCTATGGTAAAATTTAATATTATATGCATTTATAACGTAATAATTTAAAAATCTAAATATTTAATTTTCATGTGCAGGTTTGACATGGATGATGTTCTAAAACATACGAACAACAACATCATCTAAAGGTCCTTATAGGATCAACTCTATTATTCTTGGCAAATTACGCCAAAAGTAATACGCCGCCGATGGTGGTACACCTTCATTGTAAGTATATTTAAATAACTTTTTTAAAATTGATTAATTATATATGTTATAAACTAACTCGTTATAATTTATTTTATAGCGTGCATATAGATGGTGGAAGAAGGCTACGTCGCACATCTACACGGCTTGGATTCACGACATACAGGCTTGCATGCACTTGATGATGAACAGCGCCAAGCGCAACTACTACACCAAGAATCGAAAAAACCGTCATGGGCAACGAACGAGCTCTTCAATCAACTTATTCGTCATTGGGAGTCTGAGGACTTCAAAGCCAAGAGAGAAGGCCAAAAAATGTCGGTACGGCGAGAAGGCTCCTGGAGATGGTTTGCATCGCCACACTTGGGGATCAAAATCATTCCCGAATAGGAAGCAAGAATTGGTAAATTTATTAATATTTAAATTTTTTATTTTTTACAATATTTATATTAATATATTTATTTTTTATATTACAGATGCATCGAATAGGAAGAGAACCGACTCTTCTTGAGTTGATAGTGAAAACCCACGCCAAGCAGAAACCGATTGTTGGGGAAGAGGGCGACGAACCTGAACTCGTCGACCCTTGAGCAGAAAGAACTGTAAAAGTTGTGACGGATAAGATCACACAGCAATCACAAGCTTACGGTTCAACACCCGACGAGCTCAGTCCTTTACACAAGGACAAAATTTATTTGGAGGTAAAATTTTAATAATTATCTTTCCATTAGTAATAAAATATTTTCTAACAATTCTAAATCTAATTTTTTTGTAGTCAGTTAGACCATATAAAGGGCGTCTATACGATCTCGGTGCACTGCAAAAGGATATCGTCGAGAACACCGACGATACCTCACGTGGTACAAGAGAGCTACACGCAACAACCACGTATCGAGGATCTCGAAGCACAACTTCTAGAAACTCAAGCACAGATGCAGCACATGGAGAGCATCATAGAATTGTTATCCGGCCGGACGGGAGAAACAACGCCACGTCAAGAATTTGTTATCGATTCGGATGCAACGCCTTCACGAGGTGCTGGTAACCACGGGGATAACATCGCCCCGCAGATTTAGATAAAATGTAATAGTTTTAGGTTTAAATTTTTTGTATAAACTTTTATTATATTAATTTAAAGTTATTTAAAATTTGATTTTATTTTTAAAACTTTATTTTTTTATTTTTTATTTTTTTCAAATATTTCCAACATATACCCATTAGAATTTGCAACGGGCATCCGTTGGAAATGAAATTTCCCGTTGCCATTTCTCGCCAAATTGACGGATGCCCGTTACCATTTCCCGCCACTTTGCAACGGATGCTCGTTGCAAAATTTCAATTCCCACTCTTTTTTTGCCAATGGGCTGGCAACAGAGATCCATTAAAAATGGCTAACGGTCATCCGTTACAAATTTGTAACGGGCATCCGTTGCAATTTTTAAACGGGAATCCATCAATTTTTTGTAATGGGCATCCGTCACAATTTGCCAACGGAGTTATCCGTTGCACGTCCATTGCAAATTCGTAACGGATAATATTCGTTGTAACGCTGTTGGGAATCGCAACGGATCTCGATTTGTAACGAACGATTCCAACGGGCGCGGATCCGTTGCCGTCCGTTGGGAAACGGTCTTTGCAACGGATTTTAGGCGTTTTTCAACGGATATGTCTGTTGGAAAATGCATGTTTTTTGTAGTGTAAGGCTATAACTCCACAATCAGCACTACGATATAGACGTGTTGCAGATCATCACATATTTTAAGAAGATGTATGGATCATAGAGCAAGATGGGGTTAGGTTTTAACAGTTTAAGACTCTTTTCAAGCTCATGATTACTACCAACTCTCTCATTGGATCCTATGTTCTTATGATGATAGATCTTATAGAGCAACTTGAAAAGATGAGAAACTAAATGGGTAAAGAGTTGTCCTAGGATCTGATCCTGTAGTTAGTCCCTGACACACATTTATTATTCATTGTTAAATTTAGCATAAAATACATGAAGCTAGATTTGCATGAAATGCTAAATCTTTTAGTTAATTATGTGAATTATACTTGAAGGGGATGTCAAAGGTTGTTGGACGTGTGATGGTTGTTGGCTCATTTTGTAAGAAGATGAAACGCATGAACTAGCCTAAGAAAAAGCCTTATGCGGCTAAGGATGGTGCAAACTAACCCAATGCTAAAGAGAAAAAGGCTATCAATGTTTATGTGGAGTGTTCCTTCTATTAGAAGAAGGGACATTTAAGAAGAAATTTCAAGGAATATATTGCATCTCTCAAGGATAGAAAACAATGTGTGATATTCGTGAATAACGTTTTCATGGTTTCTCTCGCTACTATTGATTCAATTATGTGAGTATTGGATACAATCAGTACTTTGAACATCTCCAATATGTTGCAGTGGTTGAGGATCAGCATGAACCTGCTGAAGAGAGAGATTTCAACCTGCAAGTGAAAAATGACACAAGTGTTACGACATTAACTATAGGAACATTTTTCTCTTTGTATGTTTATAGGTAAGAGATTGTGTTTATAAGACGTTTACTATGTTCTGAAATTTATTTTGCACATAATTTTTATTTTTATGTTAGATAGATGTAGATTTAAACAGTCTTTAATAATAACATTTGATCTATATTTTATAATGATAAATTGTTCATAAATGGTTATTTATAACATGTGTTTTACATGATGTAAATGTTGATATGATTGAGATGAATGTTTTCAGTTACTAGAGAAAAATGGATAATCATTTGAATTTAAACTTTCTTCTGGAATTGTAGGGTCGACCATATAAGAGAGAAACGAATTAACTCGTTGTACAAAGATGATTATCTTGGACAGTATATTGTGATTCATATGCAACTGCGAATCATGGCCTTGAGAGAAAATGACCAAATCACCTTGTCCAGAAAATAGAGAAAGAGTTATGAGACTATAAAGGCTCATGAATACTGATGTATATGGTACAATGAGAGTTCAGGGTAGATGACGAAATTTCAACTTCATCGGATTCACTATTGATATATCGCAATATGATTTTGTGTATCTTATGAAACAAATCCGAGTCTTTTGAATGTTCAAAAGATTCCGCAGTGAAGCAGAGAAACAAGTGCGGAAATTCATCACAATGTTGAGATATAACCATGGAGGGGAATACCCAAGTCACAAAATCACAAAATATCTATGAAAAAATGAAATTTTATCACAATGGACTTCTTTTAGAACGCCGCAATATAACTATATTTCATAAAAGAAAAATCGTACATTATTAGATATGGTACGATTCATTATGGGATTTATTGATATTTTAGTCAATTTATGATGTTATACTTTTGAAGCAGATACAAATGCTAAACAAGGTTCTCTCAAAAGCAGTATCTAAAACTCTGTATGAGATATGGAGATGATGTAGGTTAAAATTAAAGCACATAAGAGTATGAGATTTCGACTTTTTTGAAGAGATTATAATCAGATAAGTTTAAAACTTGATTCGATAACTTTAATTGTATTGGATAACCCAAAGAAATAATGAAATATTATTTCTATCACCCCTCTAAGAAAAGGTGTTATGGCTACGTGTGTGATCATTTTGGAAAAAACAGTTCCTTATGAAAAGAAAACATGGTGAGGAAGTAGTCTTTGATGAGATTAAAGAACCCATAGAACTGACACGAGCTTAGGAGCATGAGATGTCCCATGATTAGTCTTTTATGGATATGTTGAGAATGAACCAATGAGTTATGGCTTCAAGTGTTAAATATTAAGAAAATGTTACAAAACTGGTATAGGAGTTCTGTCTACTAGCATTAACGGTTTAACATGACTATGAGATATGAAAAATGGATGCCAAAATAACTTTTTTAAATGGAGAGCTCCAGAAATATGTCTATATGACTCAACATACATGTGTCACATTCTTGTCCAAGGATAGTATGGTATGCAAGTTGAAAAGGTCCATTTATGGACTTCAGTATGTTTCTCGTAGTTGTAATCTTCAATTTAACAAAGTACTCGAAACATTCAACTTTGTTTGATGAAAAGATGAATCTTGTGTGTACAAGAAGTTTAGTGGGAGCATTATTGTCTTCCTTGTGCTATAATTACGTATATTTTATAGGAAATGATACGGTCATTGGAGAAGGCTAAAGGTTTATTGTCCGAACAGTTCTCCATGAAAGACTTGGGAGAGTTAGCCTATATTCTGGGAATAATGATCTATAGAGATAAATCAAAGAGATTTTTGGCACTCTCTCAGTCTATGAACATCGATACCATCATGAGATGATATAACATGATAAATTTCAATACGGGTTATCTTTCGATAGACACTGGAATTTCTCTTTCTTAGGATGATTATCCTAAAACTCGTGATGAGAGAAAACACATGAGTATGATCTCATATGCTAGCACGATGGAAGCCATCATGTATATCATGACGTGTACACGCCCTGATGTGGCATTCGCGCTATGTATAGCGAGTCGATATCAAGCGAATCTCGGTAAAGAATAGGAGAGAAAGGTGCTCGGATCAAAGGAGTTTGACAAGTAAAAGTAGAGGATATGTTTGAGAAATGTAACGTATTGGAATTAGTTCTAGTTTAATTTCAAGAGTTGGAATTATTTAGAGCTAGCAAACGTTCATGTGATGTTTGAATATTTTATTTCAATATAATGCCACTGTTTTATTTGTATATGATGAGTTGTATATATATATATATGTGTGTGTGTATTGTATATGAGATATGCATTTGTTTATGGTTAAAAGTTGAAACTCATCATCATGACAACGAGAGATGAGTTTTAGCATATATTAATCAGAATGTTTTCTTGATTGTGGGATGACTAGTGGACATTAGTTATTCGGATAAATCAATATACATGTGACGGTTTCTATCGGATATAAATTAGTGTATATCTTTTCCTTAGTCACATATATGGATGATGCGCATGGGTATGCAATCATTGAACTGGCCTTGATTTAGATTTTCTAATGGTTAAGTTATCATTAATCCGTCAATAGGAATTATCGAAAAATATTTGAATGCCAAATTTTCTAAGATTTGAAATCAACAATGTAATTGATAAGTTATTTATCATTATTGAATTCCAGACACCCTATGCTCTAGAACACTTGGTGGAAGGATATGTGAATGACCATTTACTTTTGCAATTGATGTTTGATCGAGATAAGTACCATCACGTCTTGGTAAGAGTTTAAGCTCTATGTTATTATAAATCGCAATGAGTGGTTAAGTATTTGGTCAAAGTAATAGAATAATAAGAAAAATGGATTTCTCAAGTTCATTCAATAGTAAGTTACGATTGACATAAAATATAGTTGGTAATCTATATGGGTTTGAGAGTAAACCCATACCTAAGTAGGAAAGACAAAAGAAAATGTTGCATTGTCTTTCACCATTGTTCATGGGAATAAAAGATGTTTATTCACGCTATAAGACTGTTAGCAAGTATTACTAGATGCAACCTCAATTAGATAATTAGTAATAGTGATCACCCACCAGTTTAGTGTTAAACACATGACGCCACACACTAACGAGTGATTCGGTATTCATTGATGATTGTTTGACAATTTACGTGACAATCAATTATGTTTTCACTAGCATCGAAAACATATTTGATGGAAGAAATCGATCCATTGAGAACAACCATATCTCTCTGAAGTTTGTATATGTGATATGTATAACGACATTTATATGGAGATACACATATGAATTATTGGATAATTGATACTTTGGACAAGTGGACAGTTGCCGAAATTATATGCCCCAAAGTAATTAGTAGATAATTAAAGAGTTAGTTATGCAATTGGTCAAAATTTGATTAATTTCATAATGTTGTCTAAATTATGATCTATGTATTTGATATATTTATAAATTTATATATATATATATATATATATACTAGCCACATCTTTTGATAAGTAACAACTTTATAGAATTTAGAATTTCATATACACGAGAGAAAATTTTTCTATATTTGATTCAACCACATCAAACGTTGATGGTTAAATCAATTTCGATGGGGACAACTCATAGAATCGGTAATTTTTTTTATCTATCCCTAATATCCCTAAAGATTAATGGATTCATTATTTGATTTTAGGAAAAAGCTAAAATCTCGTAAAACTAAAATTACAAAATGAACTATTTATATAATTGAATTGTTAGAAAACCTCTACCCGCTATCCACAAAACAAATCTACATAATACTCTTTACATATGTATATATTTCGGTTTTTGAACATTTGACCTAATTCATCTCTATTGACTAATGAAAAATCATGAGAAAATCTTTATCTTTCACTCGTGGAGTTAGAAATTAGTTAAAATGTACTTTTACACATATAACATTCTCTCATTTTTTTTGTTAAAAAATGGTACTTTATGTCTTATTATAAGTAAGGATGTTTGAGGAGTACACTTCTTCAAGGGTTGAGAAATTATATTCAAATTGCTTAGTTGTAACGTAGGGTCCATCCGTTGTGGTCTTCTTATTCGGCATGCCAATATATCATATATATCTCGCCCTGTTAATTTTGTCTTCTTACATTTTGTATATAGCAACTTAGTCAACATTTTGTCATATGCGATTGAAATATCCCATTCATCTATATTGATATTTACATTTTTCCTTAAAAACAATTTATCTAAAACAATCTAGAAACATATAAACTCATCTAACTTATATGATATGAAGATCAATTTCATTCAATTTATATTTATATATTTTATCTTATATGATTATTCTTAATACGCAATTCTATTATAAGTCATTAGGACGATCCAAATTATATATTAATTTATACATTATCTTGTAGGATTTTTTTATTATTAAATTGTATATATCACACGGATATATTATAAGATGAAGTATAAATTGGATAAATTTAAATGAGATTATGTATTTCTTTATATTTAATCCAGAATTTATCAATAATTGTTGTTCATTATAGAAAATGAAAAAAGTATTAAAATAAATTAGTTTAATTGGTGAATAAGAACATAAAATTTTTCTCTAACTTTATTTTCGAAATTTCAACTTAAAAAAATATTTATACAACTCGAGATTGTGACTATAGGGAGATGTAATACATTGGTGGATTTATAATTTTTTTCTAAAAAATATTAAAAATGAAAAATTGTTTAGGACAATATTTTATAAATTTTACATAAATACATAGGTGATCATTATTTTTTGATGGAATAAAAGTACACATTTCATTATAAATATAAACAACGATATTTATAATGAAATTTGTTGTATAAAAACATATGTTGTATAAAAACACTGTATTTGATCATCACTATAATATGATTTATTCCACTTAGAAATGACATATATTTGTTTTCATTACTATCTGCAACTTTCTATAATTATCTAATAATAAATAAATGATATAGACTTCCAAAAGGTTAAGTTTGCATTAGCAAGGTTGTTACATGTTCTCGTTTTTATCTCCTTAATTAAGTTAATATTTAGTTTTTTCCTTGGATTTTCTGAATTTAAAAAAATGAAACATTTTATTCACATTTATATCAAATTTAAATAAAAAAAGTATATAAAAATAACACCAAATTACATTGTCGAGGTGGTTGGATTTCTATTTTATTTTATCTGTACTATTGATTTTGAAGTTATATTGTTTTGAAGAAAAATGAGAAAAATTAACTGCCGAACCTTAACAAAAAAAAAATTTAAAAGAGAAGAATAATATCGCCAGTGTAAGTGATTAAATTTCTTATAAATACTGACAAAAGACTCTTATATGTGTCAAAGATATAATATTTATGAAATAAGAAGATAATTCACATGACTTATATTGAAATCATATATATATATATATATATATATATAGTTTTAGAATATTTTCCAAATTAGATAATATTACAATGAAGTTGGTCAAACTTTTGTATAAATGCATGACAAGTTACAATCTATTTCCGACCAATTTATTTGCAATAATTGATCAAAATATTTTGAGTGTTTGACCATTTTTTCAAAAAAAAAAAAATTATCACTGAAAACAGCAACTTGGCAAAAGATAAGTTGGTGAGAATTTTAGAGTATCTTTAATCCGAAGAAATTATGGTATTTTACGTGTTCTTTTCTTCTTCTACTTGAAATTGGTAGTTAAAATTATGAATGTTAAATACATCATTAATAAAAAATTAATATTTAATTATATGTAAATTATATTTTCAGAAAAAAAATTATGGATTTTATTGTCTGTTACAATTTTTTAAACTCATATAAAGACTAACTTGGATATTTTTAAAAACAAAATCGAATATCGGTTAGAAAATATTTTATATCATATATTCAAGAATTGAGATACTTTTTAAAAATTTAAATATAAAATATTGATCCCACTAAATTAACATAATATTGAAAAGTCAAAGCACTTACAAAAATTACCACTCAAAAGAAAAGGATAAGTCCACTTAAATTTTTTTTCGTCATATTCTACGTGTGAGTAAATGACCTAAAACACAATTTTTTTTTCAAAAATATGAGAAGAAATATTAGTCATTTTTAAATAATTATTTTAGTTGATCACAAAAAATAAGGATAAAAAATGTGGAACGACTAAGACTGATTTTGTTTGTTCATATTACATATTTATGTCCACTTTTTTCAGAAATATGAAAAAATTGAATTTTTAAAATTTTATTTTAGTTGATCACAAAAAATGAGGATACAAAATCATGGTGGAAAGACTAAGATTGAATTTTTTTTGTTCATATGTCCACTTATTTTTTTCAGAAATATGAAAAGAATATATTAGTATTTTAAAAAATATTTTTAATTGATCACAAAAATCGAGGATAAAAAATTTGTGAAACGACTAAGATTGATTTTCTTTTTGTTCATATTACATGTTTATATTGAAAATATTTATGTAAAATTGTTAGCCGAACAACCAATAAGGTTTGCCATTGTTCCACGATGGCTTGAACCTTTCGGGGAAGTGGAAAAGGAAAGCTCTCGTTTTCTTATCTTATTTTTTTAATATTTTATTACATTTCTTATCTTAATGGCTAACTATTTTTATGTTTTCTTTTTTTTTTTGTAAATTTACCAACCTAAATATAAAAGTTATTGTAAACAATAAGCTAAAAGGAATCCAGAAGTTTTAAAAAAAAATTAATTGGTTAGGATATATTTGACGGCATAACTTTTTCTTAAAATTACCGTTTTTCTATTTATCTATCTCTTAGTGGTCGGTCGAGATATCACAATAACACATCATAAAATTGAAAATGTTCAATTAGTATAAAAATAATTTATATAAAGAAAACTCGGAATGGGCAAAATATATTACAATCCTTCAACATGGCAACGCCAACATTAATAAGATGTCTCAATCTATTAATAAAATAAATCGTTGTAACTGCGTTAGAAATTTTACATAATTAGTTTTTAACAAATTGATTAGAGCCATTAACAAATTGGTGTTAGGTTATTGACAAAAACTCACATTTGTTTTTGGAAATTTCACATACAAATTTCATAAACTATATATATAATAGAAGTATTTCTAACATTTTCATCCCATCCACGAATCAAATGTATATTTACGAAATAATATGTAATGAACGGAAATGTAATGCGATACAATTTCCTAAAAGATTTATGTCTTAAGTTAAAAAATAAATAGATAATTTATTTATTGAACATGTTCACTGTTTAAAAGTAAATATTTACGAAAATATATGTTATGGATGGAAACCTTATGCAACATAACCTTCTAAACCATGTATGTATTAAAGTTAACAAACATAAATAATTTATTTATTGGACATATCATCTCATTATTATGTAATATGATCAATAATAAGATGTTTTGCAATTTGAATTACCGTGACCGTGGAATATTCCGAATTGGACCCATCAACATATAATAAATCGGCCATATGTAAATCAATTAGAGCAACTAACAAATTTTACCCTTCAATTGATTAATATCTTTGTCATTCACCAAAATAAGGACAAAATGTCTCAGACTGTATACAATGTGATTATATATATATATATATATCGTGTGTATATAATATTTATATTATATTTACTCTATGTTAGAGTACAATTGATAAATATGTGACTACATTTTAAAAGAAGTCGAATCAATTACTCGTTTTTTTATTGATCACGAAATACTTTATTATATAGTATACAATATCGTATGGATAAGGAAATATAATAATCGCAGAATATTATACAATCTTCGAAAATATTTCGGTATTAAATAAGATATCAGAAAATATCCATAATATCTCGTAGAATATAATCAGAATAATCCATGTGATCTCGGAGAATATTCTTGTCAATCACATGGATTATATCCGTTAATATCCTCCCTCAAGTTGGAACTGCAAATTGTGGACACCCAACTTGGAAGAAAAACGCTCATGGGTCGGTACACCGAAATGCATCTAGGTTCGGTACATCAAGGGCATCGGGGTCGGTACGCCAGAGGGCGTCGGGTTCGGTACACCAGAGGGCATCGGGTTCGGTACACCATAGGGCGTCGGGTTCTGTATGCCATAGGACATCGGGTTATGTACGCCATAGGGCGTCGGGTTCTGTACACCATAGGGTGTCGGGTTCTGTACGCCATAGGGCGTCGGGTTCAATACGCCATAGGGCGTCAGGGTTGTTAAGAATTAATTCTACATATATGAGATTAATCATATATGGATAGATTAGTTCTTAATAATCTCCTTAGGATTAAATAAAACATACACAACTATATTTGGTAGTCAAAGGTGGCCGTTGGAAGGAAGAAAAGGGATGTTACTATTTTTGAGTAATTAGAATCACATGTGCAACTCAAGAAACCAAGCAACAAGGAGCTGTCCCTTTCTCCTCTTTAGCCGTGAAAGATGAGGACAAATTCATTAATTATGTTGTACTTGTTTACTTCTAATTGTAGTTTAAATTCAGCTCATGGTCTCTATATATAGAACCACTTATGTAATGTTTAAACTCATGGAATGAATTAAAGTTTATTCCTAATTTTTTTTTCTATTCTCTTAGTTCTACAAACATCTTATTCTCTTCTTAAACACTCAAATTCTAACAGGGGTTTGTGTAATTCATTTAATTTAAATATTTTTTTTTGTTGACTCTTTTATTATGAACATAAATAATACCATCCGAATGTGGATTAGGAATGCAAAGCCTTTTTCCTTCGAAAGGAGATTCGAAGTTTAGAAATAAATTATTATCACGAAATCAAATCTAAATATTATATGAAATACATAAATATATGATGGAATAAGAAGATTTATGATGTAAAAAATTTGAGAATAAAAAAATAATAAAAAGCAAATAAAATAGTTTAGAATTTGTATTTTTCAAAATTGAATAATGAAAAGATATATTAGATTGTATTGTCTAATATTTAAATGATTTTTGTAAATTGTAATTTTCTTTTACCTAATATTTAAATTAAAATCAAATCAAATTATCTTACACAATATTATTAAAGTTTAGAATAAAATTTTATTAACTGTTTGTTAGTAGTTAGTTAGTATAATTGTAATTTATAGGGTTAAATTAATAATTAGTTAATTAGTTGTTAGTATAGTTAGTTAGGGTATTTTGTATATAATATTTGAACAGTGTATAATTTTGATATATGAAATAAAGAGAATATTTTTCGCTTTACTGAAATGGTATCAGAACAAAATAAACCCTAAAATCATTTTTTTTTCTCCTTTCTCGGTCGGTGTCTTCCTCCTTCCTTCCCCATCGGTGCCCTTCTTCTCCGTCGATGCCTGTTGTTTTCATCGAATTAAAGCATTCTTCCTCCCCTTGTGGTTCTTTTTCCTTTTCAAGCTACCTCCTTTCTCTTCTTCCCAATTTCGAGCCTTCTTCTTTCCTTTCCTAGTTTGACTTTGAGTTTCTTTTTTATCCTTCTTCTTTGAGTTCACCGACTTCTGGTTTGAGCTCCTTTCTTACTTCTTCTTCTTTGTTTCATATTCTTCCTTGATTTGAGTTCACCAATTTCGATATTCTTCATTGATTTCATTTTCTAGTTCGATTTTTCCCCTTGATGTTCACTGACTGGCCTTTCGCTGTTGCCCTAACCCCTTCACTGATTTCTCTTCTTCTTAAAGTTTCTATTTCCGATTTGTAGTGCCTTTTTCTTGGGTTTCGAATTCATTTCTTCTTCCTGGGGTTCGATTTCCCTTTTACAGTTCCAATTTATGTTTTTGTTTCGTCGGATCATGGCTTCTTCCGTCACCAATATTGTCCCAAACACCGACCATACACAAATCCATTGTATCTTCATACAAACGATACCAACTGCGCCATCCTCGTATCTGACAAGCTCAATGGAGAGATGAACTTCAACACTTGGTGTCGTTCCATGACCATGGCGTTAAATGGACGCAAAAAATTTAGGTTTGTCACAGATAAAATACCAGAACCCCTTTTTGATGATAGCACCTACAATACTTGGCATAGATGCAATGACATCATATGCTCCTGGATTATAAATTCAGTAACCAAAGAGAGAGGAGATATCATAGTATATATGCACACAACATTTGCTATTTGGCAGAATCTCCATGATCGATTTTGTCAAAGCAATATGCCATGCATCTTTGGGATAGAGTCTGAATTACAAAATCTTAGGTAGGGTTCCATGGACCTAAACTCTTATTACACTCGTCTCAGTACCCTTTGGCAAGACCTAAAATGTTTAGAAGAACAACCTTCATGTTCTTGTTCCCATTGTTCCTATAAGATCAATGATAAGTTGAATACCCGTGAGGAACAACGATTTTTTTTTTTTGAAGTTTCTCATGGGTATAAACGAATATTTTGCTCTTGTTCGTAAACAAATACTTTTAATGGAACCTTTATCCACTGTCTCAAAAGCTTTTAATCTTGTCATCCAAGATAGACAACAAAAAAGAATTCTTCATCCTCCTGATGTTGTTGTTGTTTTTCAATCATCTTCTTCATATTCCAGTGCCTATCCCCCAACAATTAATCCAATTCCTACTTCTAGACACATAAACTCTTCTTTTCATAATTTTCAAAATAAACCTAAACCCGCATGTTGTCATTGTGGTCTTCAAGTTCACTTGATAACAAAATGTTATCGACTTCATGAATATCCAAATGGATATAAACCCATCAATTCTAATACCCTTAAATCGAGACCTAATTCATACCCAACTATAATCCTCAGATTAATATGTTACAACAAAATCTATATCTTCCTCATCTTGTTCCTTCCATCAATCAACAAGATTCATCTGTTACTCCTGTTGTATCTTCATTGTTGTCTAAAGAACAACTCCAGCAAGTAGTTTCTCATCTACAAACAATCAATGGATCTAGCAATCCTCAGCAAAGCATAACTCCAAACATAGGTAAAACTTTCCTCCTATTTTCTTTTGCCTTATCTTTAAATATACACCTCAATATTCCCAAAAATTCTTGGATCATAGATTTTGGTGCAAGTAGCCTTGCTTGCAATGATATTTCTCTTTTCTAAAATATTACATCAACTTCTAATATCTATGTCATTCTTTCTAATGGCAATAAATTTTTTGTCTCATATTGGGAGTTTCATTTTTTCTCCTCTTCTTACTCTCCATTCAGTTATTTTACATCCCTTCTTTCCACTTTAATCTCTTAGTGTGAGTCTCCTTACCAAAAACACTAACCTTCATGTTCTTTTCGACAAATATTCTTCTATCATACAAGACCCTATTCGGGACTTGATGATTGGGCAGTGTGAAGCCTCTTAAAATCTCTACTTCTTGGATCTTTCTAACATGCCTCTTCTTGCCATCGTTACTTCTACATCTCTTTGGCATAACAGATTGAGACATCCTTCGTTTTCCAAAATAAAATTCCTATCATCTCAATCTTTACTAAAAACTTCTTCACATGATAGTTCTATACCGTATAATATATGTCGTCAAGCCAAACAAAAACATCTTCCTTTTATCTATTTAAACAACAAATCTGAATCAATCTTTGATATTATCCATGTTGATATTTGAGGTCCTTTTGCATTAGAATCTTTAGCTGGTTACAAATTTTTTTTTTACTATTGATGATGATTACAGTAGGTGTACATGGGTAAATTTTCTGAAACAAAAATCTGATGTTAATTCTGTTTTTCCTTCCTTTTTAGTCTATATAGAAAATCAATATAACAAAAATTTTAAAATCATTTGATCGGATAATGCACATGAGTTACAATTTAAAGAACTTTTATCTAAAAAAGGAATTCTTCACCAATTTTCTTGTGCTTATACACCACAACAAGATGATGTGGTTGAAAGAAAACACCAACACCTCTTGAATGTTGCTCGTGCTCTTTTATTCCAATCAAATATTCCTATTGATTACTGGCCTAAATGTATTGCTATTACCGCATATTTGATTAATATAACACTATTTGTTTCTTGATAATAAAACGTCATATGAACTATTAAATAGAAAACAACCTACATACGAACACTTGAGAGTATTTGGCTGTTTGTGCTATATTTTGACCCTTAATAAAGATAGAAACAAATTTAGTCCAAGGGCCATTCTTGCTGTATTCTTGGGGCATCCTTTAGGATACAAAGAATATAAAGTTATTGATTTAACCACTAATTAAATCATGATATCTAGAAATATAATCTTTCATGAAAACATCTTTCCTTTTCACAAACATTCTTCTAATAACATTCCTAATATTTGAAATCATTTTGTCCTTCCTTTATCAATGAGTGATATACCTTATGTCGATAAAAATATACCTTATGTCAATAAAAACTCTCTGTAAAATAATAACTCCAATTCTTCATTCCTTCTTCTGTAATAGTTATTACAAATAACTCTTCTGGTTTTTCTACTCTTTCTAATGACACCCTTAATCCTCCAAAATACTTATCTGATTCTCATCTTTACCATCTATCTCATGATAACCAACCTCCTATACATAAAACACCTTATCCCATATCTGCTTTCATTTCTTATTCAAAACTATCTGATGCATATAAACATTTTGTTTCTAATATTAGCACAATTTCTGAACCTAAAACATATAAACAATATGTTTTGTCTATTGTTTGGCAAAATGCTATGAAATTGGAACTAGATGCACTTCAAAACAATAAAACATGGATCGTTTGCTCACTGCCTTCTAATAAGAAACCTTTAGGTTGTAAATGGTTATTTAAGATCAAATACAATGCTGATAGAAGTATAGATAGATACAAAGAAAGATTAGTGGCCAAAGGATTTACACAAAAACAATGTATTGATTATGTTGATACTTTTAGTCATATTGCTAAGATGATTACAGTTAGAATTATTTTATGTTTAGCTTTATTAAACAACTAGATAATTAATCAAATGGACTTTCCAATGTTTTTTTAAATGGTAATTTGCAAGGAGAAATATACATACAACTACCTCCTGGATATATACCGTCTAAGGGGGAGATTTTCCCAAATAATCTTGTTTGTAAATTGCATAAATCATTATATGGTTTAAATTAGTCCTCTCATCAATGGCATTTAAAATTCTCCTATGTTTTATTGAACTCTGGTTTTGCACAATCTGTTTCAGATAATTCTCTTTTTTTAAAATCTTCTTCCGACTATTTTCTTGGTCTTTTAATATATGTTGATGACATCTTAATTTTTGGAAATAATCAATCTGCCATTGCATCTGTTAAGCAGCTTATTCATTCTCATTTTGTTGTCAAAGATTTAGGAGATTACAGGTACTTTTTTGGTTTAGAGATTGCTCGATCTTCCAAAGGGATCTCCTTGAGTCAGCGTAAGTATACATGGGAAATGCTTGAAGAATTTAGTATGTTAGCTTCCAAACCAGTACTTATACCTATGGATGTGAATGCCAAACTGTCTCTTACAGATAGTACACCTTTACCTGATCCAACATACTACCGTAAATTGATTGGAAAGTTGATATATTTAACCATTACTCGTCCTGAAATATGTTTTGTTGTTAACAAATTAAGTCAGTTCATGTCCTCTCCTACTGAATTACATCTTATTGCAGCGAAAAGATTATTACGGTATTTAAAGAACAATCCTGGCCAAGGACTGTTTTATCCTGCAGTTAATAGCATCAAATTGAGTGCATTTAGTGATGCAGATTGGGCTTCATGCCCAGACTCTAGACGATCAGTTACAGGTTATTGTGTATTTTTGGGTGATTCATTGATATCGTGGAAATCTAAAAAACAGGTTACAATCTCAAGAAGTAGTGCCGAAGCAGAATATCGTGCGATGGCAAATGCTACATGTGAATTGGTATGGATCTCATCCCTACTCCATGAATTGTCTTTTCCTATTACACAATCTGCGTTGTTGTTTTGTGACAATACATTTGCAATACATATTACGAACAACCCCGTTTACCATGAACGTACAAAACATATCGAGATTGACTGCCACCTAGTTCGTGAAAATATTCAATCGGGTTTCATCAAGACTTTGCATCTCAAACACAACATCAACTAGCCGACGTTTTGACGAAACCTTTATCATCTGCACAGTTTTATAAGTTCACTTCCAAGATGGAAGTAAACAACATTTACTCTTCATCTTGAGGGGAATATTAAAGTTTAGAATAATATTTTATTAGTTGTTAGTTAGTATAATTGTAATTCATAGGATTAGATTAGTAATTCGTTAATTAGTTGTTAGTATAATTAGTTATGATATTTTGTATATAAATATTTGGACAGTGTATAATTTTTTATATATGAAAAAAAGATAATACTTTACTGAAAAATATATATACAAATATATATTTATATTTACTGCACTGCTTCGCCTTCTCCCATTTTTAAATTTCATGTCTTGTCTTTATATATACGTACACTAGCATGTGTATGCTTCTATATATATGTATATGCACATGTGAAATCATTCGTGTTTATAAAGAATCGATGGCGAACCGATGAGGTTTCTATGAATTTTAAATTTAATTGAAATATTTTGTATCTGTTATTGGTTTATTTGTATCTCTATAGAAATACTTTTATTTAGGGCTGGACAAATAACGAATATTTGCGAATATCTGACTATTTGTATTTGTATTCGGCGAATATCTAAATCTATTATTTGTATTTGTATTTGTAAATACGGATATTTGTCGGATATATGGATATCCGTCGGATATACGGATATTCGTATACGAACCTAAATTTTTTTAACATAAAACATATATATATATATATAAACGAATTTTAATAAAAAAATCAATCATCATCAACTATAATCTAAAACTAAAATTCAAATCGCACAAATATGTGAAGATACATAATATAAATAAAACAAAATAACAAATCTTCACAATCATCTCTACATCAATCATTTAAATTTAGTTATGTCGATCATTCTGCGAATATCGTCAATTAAACTAAAACAATGAAATAAACTATTACATTATACACTAAAATAAAACTCGCAAAAAGTTATATATTTAATTAGTTCTATTTTTTTCATATATTATATTGTCTCTATAACATTATCCAATTCATTTGGATTAGAACTATTCTTGAGTGTAAAAATTGAATCTTCAATAATATTATTATTTTAAAATATTTGATACTTTAGTACTCAAATCATAAATATATTGCATATTTCTCTATATTTTTATGCAATAAGTGTTTAAATAAGATTAGTAAGGGGGAACTTCAAAAATACCCCTATAGGGCTAAAGTGCTTCAAAAATACCTCGGCTGAAAAAAAAAGTTTCAACTTCAAATCTACCCTTAAAATATTTATAATCCCATATTACCCTTGACGACGATTTTTCTCTCTCCTCTAGAGCACCTCTAATTCTCTCTCTCCTGTGGCACGAAAATTATTGTTCCCCCACACCACAACAGATTCGGCGAGAACAGCTTGAAATCGGCATCAGATTCGCTGCCAATAGGTCGAAATCCTTTGTTATCAACAAAGAAGCTTGCAATTAAGCACATTCTGCAGAAAAACCAGGTATGTATAGTGATTTTTTCGTGTTTCTCTAGTGTTTATTGCAATTATTGAAAACGAGTCTAAAGGAGTCATATTTATTGCAATGTCAAAGGTGACAGAGTGGGTCACAGAGTCGTACGGTCGCACTGGGTCACAGAGTCTCATCGAGGGGTCAAAGGGATCAAAGGTCGTCGCAGGGGTCCAAGGGTAAAGGGGTCGCAAAGGGTCAAAGGGTCGTAGAGGTCCAAGGGTCGGATGGGAAAGGGGTCGCAAAGGGTTCAAAGGGTTGCATGGGTCCAAGGGTCATATGGGAAAGGTGTCGCAAAGGGTTCAAAGGATCGCAGAGGTAAAGGGGTCGCAGAGGTAAAGGGTTGCAGGGGTCCAAGGGTCCAAGGGCCGCAAGGGTCGCAGGGGTCCAAGGGTCGCAACGGTCGCAGGGGTCCAATGGTCGCTAGGGTCGCAGGGGTCCAAGGGTCGCAGAGGTAAAGGGGTCACATGGGAAACGGGTCGCAAAGGGTTGAAAGGGTCGCAAATGGTTGAAAGGGTCGCAGGGGTACAAGGTTCGCAAAGGGTTGAAAGGGTCGAAGGGGCCCAAGGGTCGCACGGTCGCTGTGAGTCACAGAATTTACCCCTCTTTTTATGTTTTTGTTACAGGTGTAATGGATACGGTGGATGAGAAAATCACACTGATTTATTTTTTGTATGATGGTAAATGGGAAAGAAACCCAAATGGAGAATCTGAATTGGTTGGTAGAGTTCAGGAAAGCCAGAGAGTATTTTTCTTATGTCCTCCGGTTAGTCTGACATACCAGCAACTGATTGATGAGTTATGCGCAGAGATGATGGTGGGAAATAATACAACGAATTTGAAGTTAAGCTATTTGCCCAATATTTGTGAAAATAGGAAGCCGACATATATCCATCACCATACTTATGCTCTGCTGGCACATCAGAAACAACATTATTACTTCCTGCTGTTGGATCATCAACTACCACATTCATGGCACACCCACCATCTTCTCTTAACCCGCTTGTATGTTCACTATCAGAATCATCTGAATCCAAAATATCTATTATCTCCGGATTACTCTCAACTCTACTTTTGTTATCTGGACCTACAATAACACAGTCATCATAATCTACAACACCTCGATCCGGAGACAATAGATATTTTGTATTCGGATGATTCTGATAGTGAACATACAAGCGGGTGAAGAGAAGTTGGTGGGTGTGCCATGAATGTGGTAGTTGATGGAGTTGTTTGTGGTAGTAATAAAGTTGATTCTGATGTGCCAACAGAGCATAAGAATGGTGATGGTGAGAACAACTCGCAAATGGTAGTTCACAATAGGGAAAATAATATCTTCGAGTTCGAAGATGGATTGGATCTTAAAATTGGGCAAGAGTTTGATAGCAAGAAGGATGTACAAGCATTTGTAAGGAAGGGTTCAATCGAAGCTTCGTTTAGATATACAACATTGAGATCTGAAACGAAGCTGTGGGAAGTACGAAGCAAGTTTGCCGGAAATGGTTGTAAATGGAAATTACGCGTGGCAACAATCCCGAATTCCAAACGGTTTAGTGTGAGAACACACCATCCCATTCATAACTGTTCACCTGTATCTAAACGAACCGAAGCTATAAAGGGTACAACACAAATGGTTAAGGATTATTTGAAAGATTAATTTGCTGGAAGTTATGAAACACCTCCAGCAAAAGAATTGATGGCTCGTGTAAAAGCAAAATATGGCCAATGTATCGTATTTGATGGCATTAAGAGGCAAATGCGGTGCTCAAAAGGATATTCGTGGTGATGACTTTGAACATTATAGGAGGCTTCCAGGGTGGTTGCACATGTT
>CM071864.1:9428515-9448998 GCA_036759665.1 Gynandropsis gynandra
CCCATGCTCTTTTTCCTCTTAGTCCCCTTCCTCTTCCCTTTCCCCTTCTTTTCATCTCCAAGAACTGCTTTCCGCGTCCGCAGTTCTTGCTCACGAATGTCCTCCCAACAAAGTCCCTTCGGATTTCTACGAATATGTTCCATCCATATCTGAACATCGGGATCATGGCATCCCTCATAGTCGTCCAGATCGAATACTAAACCGTATTCTTCGTGATCAACACAATGAATACTTCGAATATCCTGAAAAACAAAAATAACCATTATGACCCTCTGTGACCCTTGTTTTCCTTGTGAGGTGTAATTGTTACCTTAGAATCTCCGATCAGCCTTATGACGTCTACGTACTTCAGGTTAATACTGGATTTAACCATCTTCTTGCACATTCTTGGGCATGATGGATCCGCATCCATAACATCAACATACCATCCCTTTCCGCCCAAACTAAGGATGGTTTCGAAAGGAAGTAACTGCAACATTAAAAAAAATCAGAATGCAAAAAGTATGAAAAAATTCAAGTTATTCGAATAATATATACAACTTACCATTAGTGGGATCATGAAACCGCCACAATACCATTTTGGTTTCGGTGATTCCCCGCTAACGTGCTTGCGGCAAGTATCCACAATCTTGTCGAATGTGTAACGCCCCCATGGAAAGCCTTCACAAAATTTCAAATCATCAACCATGTCAATGAGATCATGGCTGATAGAGTTGTCTGATGAAGGCTTGTGATCAATAACTTGCGCCAACAACAACAAAGTTGCCAACCTCTTTTTGTCCTCGTCATTCTTCGCCTTCACAAGCTTTCCAATGATTTGTACGGGGGTCACCTTTCCACGGCCGAAATTCTTCCGCCTGAATGTATCATCCCTTTTGGACTCCCATCCTTTGGGATATGGTCCGCAGTTCAATCCAGAAATTAGTGCGTGTTCCACTATATAGTACTGGATGGGAACACCGTTTAAGACGAACCACCACTCCTTCTTGTCCCGTACAATCACAGAGTGATTTAGGAGGATAGACATTTGAACCTTAGTCAATGTGGAGTCACATTGGAAATGGAATAAATGCTTAAATTGCGATTCCTTCTCGAAGTAATGCAAGTCGTATTCATCTAAGATTCCTCTCAGCTTCGTTATTGTCTCGTGAGGATAACACTTGGTGGTGATCTTTGGCATTCTGTCCATGTGTTTGAATTGATACACAAACTTCGGCTTTGGGGCCACCTGCAAAATGACCAATTAATTAAAGAATACATTATACTTCTACCGACTCAAGCGACCCATGCGACTCAACCGTCCCGTGCGACTCAACCAACCCATGCGACTCAACCGACCCATCCGACTCAACCGACCCTTTGACTCAACCGACCCATGCGACTCAACTGACCCATGCGACCCAAACCGACTCACTAAGACAACCGACTCAAACGACCCTTAGACCCCCTGTGACGCTCAAGCGACGATTGCGACCCAAACCGACTCACTAAGACAATCGACTCAAACGACCTTTAGACTCCCTGCGACGCTCAAGCGACCATTGCGACCCAAATCGACTTACTCAGACTCACTGACACTCACACCCATTTCAAATCAATAAATCATTCTGGGACTCGACAGCCTGCAAAACCCTAGAAATCGACGCTCAACCGACCATCGCGACCCAAACCGACTCATTTAGACAACCGACTCTTGCGACTCAACCGACTCACTGAGACTCAACCGACTCATTGACACTCACACCCATTTCAAATCAATAAACCATTTTGGGACTCGACATCCTACAAAACCCTAGAAATCGATCTACTTACACTTATTGACGCCATTGAAGATTGACTCGTGATCTCTTCTCCACCGCTGCTGATTCTAGCCATTTCCTTCTTGCCAACTTCGAATCGATCCCTCTCAAGTTCGAAATTACTTGTTCTTTCTTGGCTTTTACTCTCCCAGAATGTGGTTTTTTCACGTTGAAAAATTAAGGGTAAAATTTGTCTTTTCTCTAGTTTTTTTCGATTAAATAGTTATTTTAGGGAAGGGTATTTTTGAAGCGTTATAGCCCTACGAGGGTATATCTGATATTCCGCCGATTATCTATATATATCTATATATAATCCTTAAAATCATTTTTTTCATATATGTATATGTATATTAACTACATTTTCTATTTAATATTTACGGATACGAATAGTTCGGATAATTGAGTCTACTACTTGTATTTGTATTTGTATTTGTATTTGTATTTGTCGAATATCTGTATCTAATATTTGTATTTGTATTAGCGGGTATTCGAATTTTTGGTTCGAATACGAATACAAATCGGATACGAATACTTCGAATATTTTGTCCAATCCTACTTTTACTATGATTTGTTTTTATTTTGCACTTATATTTTACTAGTTAATTTTTTACTCTAACGTTGTTAACTTTGGCTATATTATTTCCTTTCATCATTTTTTTACATCTTAAGTTTTTTACTAGTTAACGTGGCTATATTCTTTTCTTTCGTGAATGTACGGTCGGCACTTATTTTCGACATCGGTTTTTTTGTCTGATTTATTATCATTTTCTTTGTTCCACAATCCTATAAATTCTCATTCATTTTCTGGTCCCCTAAAGACATAAAAAGAAAAAAAAGAATATATTTTATTTTTTCAAAAGATATTGCTTTTCTTTATAAAAATGAAAAAAAAAAGATGATTCTCTTTGGTTAATTGTTGTAATAAGGCTAAAGAAATTTCATTTTTAAAATATTGATTACTTATATATAAGGAAATTTTTGGAATATGTTTCCTCTTTTGGAAAGGAACAACTAAATTTGCATAATGTTTGGGTTGGAATATATTTCCTTTAATGGAATGGAACAATTCTAAAGCTAAAGAAAAAAGATTCATGTTGTATGTGCTTAAGAAGAGAATGGATTCTTAAATATATGTTTTTAAAATATATAATAGTGGTTTATTTTCTTTCTTTATCCTTTGAAATATATAATATTTTTTTAATATTCGATGAAATCTGTAATTGCATACAAATAAACATGCAAATTGTAGACATGATTAACATGGAAGATAAGTGTGAAGTAGAGAATTAAAACTCATGATTTCAACATTTACCAATTTAGTATCCTATATATAAAATATAAACACTTTCAATTAAAGTAGAAATAAAAATAATCAAACCGAACTAATTATAAAATTAATAATATTAAAATATTTGCTATCTACAATGTTGCATACAATATAAGCAACGTCGAGATACATAATGAAATAAAGACAAGCAAAAGGTTAAAAAAACGAGTCTCTCTTACACGAAGAGTACAAAGAGTGTGGACTAAAAAATAATAATATAAACTTTTTACAAACATACATACGTCAGTTTTCAAGGAGAGTAATCGTCAATTCGAAATTAGGGTTGATGGATTAGGAAATATGATTCTAAAAAATGGTTTGTATCCGATGAAAATCGAATATATAAACTAATAGAATCTGATCTTATTGAACCAACCCTAATTTGATTGAAGCCTCGGGATCATATTCAGATTCGGATTTGAACTGAGTGTTTACCCTAACAATGGGAAGTAAAGGAGGACTCTTACTATAACTTTGTGATGTTAGTTCCTCAGATCTCTGAGCTTGAACCTCCCAATCTGTTTTCCAAAGGGCATACAGCATGAGTGTAGCACAAGTAGCTTGAGCCGCAAGTAAACCGAACCAAAGACCTGGAAACCCTATTTTGAGCACAAACCCTAAAAGTATAGCCACAGGCATTCCGACCAAGTAGAATGATCCTAAGTTTATGTTGGCACCAAGTGTTGGTCGTGCAGAGCCCCTTAAGACACCACAACCAGTGGTTTGAGGGCAATTTCCAAGCTCACATAAGCCTGCAATTGGCAGTGCAATGGATGTTAACTCAAGAATTTCCGCGTCATTGGTGAATAGTCTCCCCCATTTGTGTCTCACTAGAAAAGTGAATATCATTGCCACTAGCCCTAATCCAACTGCACAGAAGAGAGAGATGATCATGGAAACACGAGCTTTTCTTGGTCGTTTTGCGCCTAGTTCATTACTGATTCTTGTCGAGACTCCAAGGCTTAGAGAGGAAGGGAAGACGTATACCAAAGCTGTGGTTTGGATAAGTATTCCCATGGAGGAAACTGTGGCTTTAGGGTTTGCTAAGAGTCCACATAACATTATCATGAATTCATACCACCACCACTCCAAACAGACTGATACACAAGTGGGTATTGCAAGAGAGAGAAGTGAGGACCATCCTTTAAGACAATCAACACTTAAAGGAACCCAAGTATCTGTATGGATACCAGTGAAATAGACGAAAGATGATAAAAGTACAACGAGGTTGAGATTGGTCAAGACCATTGCTATGGCTACTCCAACAATGCCCATCTTGAGTTTTGTCACTAGAAGGAAGTTCAATGGAATGTGAAGAAGAACTGAGACAGCTGTGGAGTAAGTAACAGGCAATGTAATGCTTTGGGTTCGTAAGTAAATGCGAAGAGGGTGAAGCAAAGAGAGAAAGAAAAGGTCAGGAATGGCGAAGAGAAGGAAAGTTTGAGCAACAGAAGAAATCTCTTCGTCTTGGCCACACCATGAGAGGATACGTTTGACTTTAAGCCAAAAGAAAGAGATGGGTATTGAAGAAGAGAGCAAAAGAAGAATAGTTCTTTGAAGGGTAAGTCCAAGAAGCTTCATTTGTTTTGCTCCATATGCTTGACCACAAATGGGTTCCATCCCCATGGCTAAACCAGAGATAACAGAGTAACCAGTGATATTAGCAAATCCGATAGCTAAAGAACCACCGGCTAATTCAAGCTCACCCAGATACCCTAAGAACAGCATCGAAATCATTGCTCTTGAATACATTAAAAGTCCAGTTATTGCAGTCGGTCCAGAGATTTTTCCGATCTCTTTCACTTCTTCTACGCCCTGCGAATATGAACAACAACGTTATGAGAACCACTGGAAGAAGAAAAAAAAACAGAGCTTTGTTTTTTTTTTTTTGGTTGAACCCAAGAGTCTGTTTTTTGTTGTTGTTTACCTCAAGAAAAGTAGGCCATGGATTAAGTTCTATAGGATCATTGTTACTGAAATCAGAATAATCATTAGGGTGATTTTGATCATCGAGCTTTGAGAAATGGGCTTTATTAGATGTGAAGAAGGAATCAGAAGGTGAAGATGATCTTGAATTACACATGGTTTCGACCGTACAGAAATTAACAGAAATTAAATTTTATACTATTTTATGGGATAGAGACAAAGAGACAAGAGACAGAGACAGAACAAAGAGCTTCGAGGGGATTTCAAAAATAAAAAAGAACTGTTTTTTATGTAATAAAAAGAATGGAGGAGAGAGAGAGATAGAGAGAGAGGGAGGAAAATTTAATGTGGAATTGGTTGGTTTGTTTGTGTGTTTTGGTTGGGCTTTTTGGGTGAAGAGAACCTCTCTATTTATACTTGCCAAGAGGGATAAATTCTGCCACGTGTCATTATGTTATTGAATCTTTTTTTATGTTCTTCTTCCATTGTTTTTGTCCGTCAATTTAATTCAAAAAATAAAATCAATTAACTTATATATTATTTTATAAAGAAAAATTTCTTAAAAATACAGTGTTCGTAATAAATTTTACATGATTTTTTATAGTTTTAGACACAAAATACCTTTTAATTTAAAATTAATAAATTAGTTATAATAATTTTTCAAATTAATCCATATATTTATGTTAATAGGTGTAGAAATTAATTGTAACATACATGAGTTAGGATAAATACTATATCATTATATATAAATATATTTTAAAAATATATTATAAGGTAATATATAAATTGAAGAAAATTAATATTTATGTATTAATGGAAATTATGTTTTATAAACTAAAAAAAGAATCAATATAAAAATTAGTTATATTATTGGAATCGTATATAGTGGGAAAGAATTGATGCAAAATAGACTAAGCAACGTGTGAAAACGTTTCACTAAAAGTTTTTTCCCCTTTATTTTTTATTTAAAAGTAAATAAGTCACATTTTATTAACTATTATATATGTTTCTAATTTTCCTTATGTTATATACGTTTAGTCCCAAAAATTTGTTAACACCAACAGATCTGAATACATAAAAAACGGTGTATTAAGACAATCAAGCCAATAATATCGAGTTTAAAAAAACTCGGAAATATTTTAGTTTATATATATGAATTAATTCAAGGCCTTTTAAATATGCAATCTTATAAAAATTATGATATTAGTATAAAAACTGTACAAATGGGTAAGTTTACATATATCATTATTAGAGTAAGAAATGTTTTTCGAAATATATAAATCTGATCTATATTATCTATATTGCAGAATCAAAAATTCGAATATTTGAAATATTAAATTAGAAATTAAATAGATGTTTCTCGAATACAAATAATAAAATCACTTATCTGAACTATTTGTATTTCATTATTTTAAATAATTATTTAATTAAATATATAAACAATTACTTTATAAAGTATAAACTAAAAAAATATAATTATAAATAATCAATACATCTATATATATAAACCTAATATATTTTGTTTCTTTGTTTGAACTTTTTCTCTTATGTCCATTGCAATCATATTCCTCTTAATCATTCTTAAATCCTTTATAATACTCGCAGTCTCGTTGTCATTTTCTCGTCGTGCCTTGACTTATCTAAGATGCACGCCATTGTAGGTGCTTTTAAGGTTATATATATAAGTTTATCGTGGTCTAATACTGAAATGAAAGATAAATTAACTAATTTTATTTTGCTATACTTGATTATATTTATGTAAAACACACAGATTAAGAATGATATAATCTCGAATTTTTATTATTAATTGTATTCGTAAACTGTCAATTCTTTAGTTGAAATTCATTTTTTCAGTTTTTCCTTTAAAAAACCTTCATGATCTCAGAATGATATTTTAGAAAGAGTTTTAACGAGAGTTTTAACGAGGTCTTCTTCATATGTCAAACATCGTAAACAAACGATTGTCAATAGAGCACCCTTCAAGTATACTTTTTTTAATCATTTTCATAGTTAACCATTTGATAGTTGGTATGTTCTGGATTATACAGAACTAATAGGCTTAAATGAGATCTCAATATAAATTTTGAACCCTCTAAACAATTAGAAGAATGCAGATTTGGACCTCCGAATGGATCTTAGATTAATTGTGGAACCGAATATTCTCTAACCAAATCCAACTCCCTTAACCAACAAAGAGATCTTGGTGGAATGCCATATATGAAATTTAGCACAATTTTAAAATGACCAAATCATATCCATAGAATTTGGTCTAACAATAATGTGATTATTATTCTATTTACTAAATCACATTAAATTTTATCCAACTCCATAATTAATATATATATATATATATATTGAATGTATAAAATACATGTAAAATAAATACTAGATTCAATTGGAATTCTTTTAGAAAAAAAATGAAAGAGAATTAAAGAATACCACAAGAACTTACGAAGATCAAAGCTCTCGGTGATCAAATCTCATAAGTAGTTGTGGTTAAGCATCCTAAAGGTTCTCGTCGACCCTGTTTTCATTGAAAAGATTTTGGCTAGTCCTTCGAATCGTCTAATGTTTTCAGTTGTAGCTAATGATTTATTACGAATCATTCGGGCAACTTCAGGAGAAAAAGAGACATTTTGTAACCAAAGCGTAAAGACAACATCCAAAGCTTTCCTACATGTACCAATTGAAGTATTTTAAAATGAATTTAAGACTAAAATTGTTTCACAGGGAAAAAAAGGCATTGAATAAAATTAGATCTCTTAGCGCTACCTATCCCAATATAGTTTTTGTTTGTACTTTTTTGTTATATTCAAGTCGATTGAATCCATTGAATTATTGTTCATATTAAAATGAATCAAACATGTTTTAGGTTTGGATAAAGATATCCGACAACCATCCGATTTTATATAGATATCTGAATTTTTGCATATGAATACGAATAAAATAATCAAATATGTGGTGAACATTATCAAATACACTTAAAATCAACCAAAGTAGAGTAAAAATTGATAAACTCTATTAAAATCACAAAAATTTAAGATGTTAAATATGATGATAATGTATGTTGAACAAATTATGAATTACTTTATCGGTAGTATAAATTGGATTAGTTTGTATATTACTTATATATATATATATGAATTCATATATTTAAAAATGTTGAATAAGTTTGTATTTATAGAGAAGAAAACTTTATGTTTTCATAATGACAATAAAAAAGTTATAATATACCAAAGATTTGGTTCAGTTTTGCTCCGACTCCGAAGGAGAACAACATATTACATACATATATAGAATTTATTATTATTATTATTATTATTATTATTATTATTATTATTATTATTATTATGATTATGATGATTATTATTATTATGATGATGATTATTATTATTATGATGATGATTATTATTGTTATAGTTATAGTTACCGACTTAAGAATAAATAAATGGTGGTCGGTTTTATGGTGAAAATTTAAAATTAGTTGGAAAAATGATAAACAGATGCAGCTTTTATTCCAAAAACTTTTTGAGAAGATAATATTTTATATTTTCAATTAATTACTTTAACATTTGACTTTTGTTATTCTTGTTAGATCATATGATTATGATTAGGGTTAACTAAAATATTAACTAAAATTAGGTTTAGGTTTTTTTATTATGTCACACTAATTTGGCACGTCAAAAAAGTTGAATGAATCGATTATTCAATGGTATTGGGATATTTAATAGAATTAGTTATTTGATAAGTATATATCATGGTTTTATTTCCAACATTAAATTACATATGGTTATATAATTTTTTAAAATATTTTACAAAAATATACGAATGATGTGATAATTATTCCTGTTATTATTTTTATTGCCTTTGTTTCAAACATTTTTCCCAGAAATTATGAGGTAAAGTTCAACTACTATATAAAATAAAAATAAATAAAAATTTATAATATATTCTAAGGATTATATTTTCTTATTAATTATAAGATAAATATTAATTCATAACGAACGTTTTTTAATAATAATAATTTTTAGATTTAAATATCTTACATTTAATTAAAATGAAGAAAGATTTTCAGAAATATTAGAAACAACTAAATTAATAATTGATTTGTGGTTTATGTTATGTTATAGATAAGGTAATAAACCGTAAATTTTTTGGATGATCATCCACCCCTCTCAAGTAAAAAAATAAAATTGCATACAAAAATTTATAATTGAATGATACAAATATTTGTAGAAAAAAATCCGAAAATTTTAGTTTACTATTCAATAAATAACGTATAATATAAAATGTGAGTTCATTATTTGTCTAAACAGAAATTTAAACTTAAATTTCTAAAATTTTATGAATGAAAATGATTTTTCTTCTCACATTAAACACAACAAATATACAAAATTATCAATAAGTGAAAAAACCCCTTTTCTAGTATCATAAAAGAAGTGACAATTAGGGAAAGGACAGGGGCAATTTTGTAATTAGAAAAACTTGTTTGGGGAAGTGGTGAATGTCTCAAAGATACAAGGCAACCCTCAATGAATTTGTAAGTATAGCCAAACATACCCATGTGACCATTTTCCACTCTCTCTTGTCTCAAAATTTTCACAGATTGAAACATTTATATATATATAATTTATGTTTTTTTAATACAAATAACTTAATTAGGAGAAATTAAGATGTGTAAAAGAAGTTTCTCCTTTAAAGTTGGACTGTCATAGATAAATAGAGATAAACATTTTCACATGACTATCCTAAATTCAATAGAAATATACTTTAATGAAAATCTAACAAACACTATCGTTATAAAAAATATGATTTTATTTTCATATATATATATATATATATGAACATTTTAACACATCTAAATATAATTTTTATTATATATATAAATATTATATATATATATATATATTATCCAATAGGACACAATAGGACAACAACACTCACAAGACATACAAAACATGTTATCTGTGTTTTCTGCCCTTTTTGTTCCCATTGTAATTTGTTCTTTCATTCTTTTGGGATAAGAGTTATCTTGAATTGAGGAGAAGAAACAACATCCAAAATTTTGTCGAAGCAATTACGATAAATATTTTAAGACTTCTGATTTTTTTCTCTCCATTTTTTTTTTCAAATTGGAGTTTAATAGGAAAAAATAAGGTTTAACTATACATTCTTATATGGATGTAGATTTTTTTAGAAAACATTGATGGAAGTTATAGTTTATTATATCTTCATATGATTTGGTTTTTCGCCGTTATAAATATCATCTCTATGAAAGAATCAAATTTGAGGTAGAGATATATTTTGTTTAACCTATTCACAGTTGAACTCGTTTGTTTTAGGTTAAACTCTATATATGATATTATTTCTCATATTATAAGATATAAGATTGACCCATTCACCATATATTTAATATTCAATGATTTTAAAAACAAAATTAAATTATACATTAATATGTACCTAACTAATATAAAAAAACTAGTTCAAAGTTTAAGATTGTTAAATATCATATCTATGTAATTCATGTGTTAATCGACGTAATATATAACAACATAAGACTTCCTTTTATGGCTAAACTCAATCCAAAAATATGCACATTACAATTGCATGAACACCTGTAAGCACATAGCATATACATTGTACATACATTAATGAAGTCCTACATTGGAAATGAAAACAATAGATGAATATTATATAAGTATTCATACATCAAAAGATTTGCAATGGACAATTAAATGGGTTTTGGAATGAGCTAATGGTCGCGCGCGCACACATACACACATATATATATATATATAATATTGAAAGATGGATGGGCCTTGGGGCTCTTGGTTGAGATGGATCGGGCCTTGGCCCCATGGACCAAAAATTTTATTTATTTATTTTCGACTATATTTTATTTTCACTATAAAAAATAGTCAAATATCAATAGACAGATCAACGGATTCGTTCGTTGATAACGTTCCTAATGGATTGTAACAGATTTGAAAAATTATCAATAGTCGTAATTTCGTTGCAATCTGTTGCAATTATCAACGACATAGCAACGGAAAAATATTCGTTGCACCATTTCGTTGAAAGAACGTTGAAAACCATCTTTTTATTCCAACAGATGCATGTTGTAATTTACAACGGGCATCCGTTGCGATTATTAGCATATGGTCGTTAATGTTTAGAATTTCGAGGTTGTAGCTGGAATAATTCAACGTTATGTTTCAACGGAAGCCGGTTAGTATCATCAACGGGCATCCGTTGGTATTATCAACGAGGAGCCGTTTGAAAATTGACTATTTATTGATCGAACTCGAACCTTTTACCATCAAGCCATCAATACGAAATATATTTTCAAACAATATTGTCTTCTTCAAATAGAAATATATACAGATGAAGATAGTGGATGTATAGAAGAACATATCCTGTAACCGAGAAAGTTACTCATAAATTCTTACACGGATTGGAGCAGTTCATGAGTTTTACGCCGATGCAACCTTTGTGTCAAGAACGCGGGACAATGTTATATCCCTGCAAAAGATGCAAAAACATGATGTATCAAATTCAAGAAATTGTTTGAAAATATCTTTACAAGGTGGTTTTCATAGAGAATTACGAAATTTTGTTATTTCACGGTGAAAATTGTGGCGTTAGAGATATTATGCAAGAAGCACAAGAAATAGAAAGAAATAAATAAGTTATTTATGAAACATCGACGATCAATCCATATGTGGAAATGATGTCAGATGCTTTTCTTGGAGTTGTTGAGCAAACACATGAAGAGATATCGAACAATGAGGCACTCTGATTTTTTAACCTATTGGATTCAACGAAACAACCTATATATGAAGGTTTTCATGAAGGTCACTCTCATTTATATTTTTCCTTAAGGTTGATGAGTATAAAAACAAACTATAATATTGCTGAAAATTGCACTACAAGAAAAATAAGATTTCGGGACTGACTTTGCGGACTGAATCAGTCGTCCCTAAATTTAGGGACGGATTAGGGACGATTTAAGGACGGAATAATAAATCCGTCCCTAATCCATCCACAAACTTGCAGATAACATAGTAGTCCCTAAATCGTCCGTAATTCAGGACGGATTCGGGATCACTTTCACGGACGTCCGAAATTACGGACGGTTTGCACACTAATTATACCGTATGTATTTGCGGACGGATTGCGGACGGATATAGGTTTTCGACGCTCGTTTGCAGACGGTTTTCTACCGTCTTTAATCCGTCCTGAAATAGGTTTGGGGACGGATTAGGGACGGATTCTTCAGTCCCTAAACCGTGAATTTCTTGTAGTGTTGTATGGATTCATTTTACAAAACCGTACGTGAATATTTACCGGAAAATCATCAAGCTTCCGAGATATATTACGGAACAAAGAATGTTTTAAAAGATTTGGGAATACCACATGAGAAATTGATATTTGTAAAAAAATTTCATGTCGTTTTGGGGGACAATAAAGATGTGTTGGAATGTAAATTTTGTGGTGCAAGCATATTCGTCCAAAGAAACTATCTTCATATAGATATATACCGTACAAAAAGATTTTCTATATTTCTATAGCAAACAGATTTAGAAGGTTATATGGATCAAAAAAACCATTGCGACAATGAGATGGCACGTAGAACACTCGACGAGTGAAGGGATAATGCAAGATTCATCGGATGGTAAGGTTTGGAAAGATTTCAATGAAATATTTACTGAGTTCGTGTATGAAACGAGAAATTTTTATATTTTCTTGTGCACCAATGGTTTTATTCTATATGGATAAGCTCGAAGTCAATATTCTCTGTGGTCGGTAATTTTTTTTCCATATAATTTTCTTTCTAATATGTGTCTCAAAAGAGAAGTAATATATCTCACGTTGTTGATTCCAAGACCACAAAATCCAAAGAAAAGTTTCGATGTGATTTTGCAGCCCTTAATTTATGAATTAAGATATTTATGGAACAATGGAATTCTTGCTTATGATGTGAGTAAAAAGCAAAATTCCACATTGAAAGTGGTCGTGTGGTGGATAATTAGCGACTTCCAAGCCTATGAAATGTTATATGGATTGAACACGCACGGGAGATTGGCATGCCCATATTGTATGGAGGATACATTTATTTCGTCTAGTACATGAGAAAAAACCATGTTAGTTTGATAGTCATAGAAGATTTTTTCCTCAGAAAAGATAAAAGAACATTTTCGAAAGAATGTGGTACAAAAATAAGAGGCATCATACATACAAATATGAACACAAATCCTTTGTAAACGACTAAATATGATGAGAGATTTACAAGAATCGGTAGATTGCGGTGGAGATCGTGGGCATCGAAAACCAAAATCCCAAGGTGAATGGTATAATTGGTATAAACGTAGTATCTTTTGGGAACTACCATATTGGAAATCACTGATATTGTGTCATAATTTAGATCCCATCATTTTTGTTTCCAAAGGGTATCCGTTGATGACTCCTGCCATTTTATTTCAACGGAAATCTGTTGAAATGTTTTAAATTCCTGCCATTTTTGTTTTCCAACGAGCTGGTCAACAGACATCCGTTAACAACCGTCAACGAGCATTTGTTGCAATATATCAACGGGTATATCCATTGCACTTCATTAACAAACTGTCAACGGACTACTCGTTGCAGTGTCGTTGCAAAACGCAATGGATGCAGATTTTCAACGATGGATTTCCAATGGCTCCAAGTCCGTTGAGAAAGGTCATTTCCAACAGAAATCTAGCAATTTCCAACTGGCCTTTTTTTTTGTAATGTTTGGTAGTTGGAGATGTAGCGTGTCCAAATGCTCCTCTATGAAACCTTGCATCCGTATGTAATATTGTATCTCTTAACTTGCACCCTAAACTATCTATATGAATGATCATATGATAATTCGGAAAGACACAGAAAAAAAAACCTTTCGTTTACCTCTTAGAACTCTGAGAAATTCACAAAGTAAATTCGACAAGAGATCAATCTCTTGTGATCGTTGAATCCTCAAGACGAAATAGTGCGAAAATTTATATCTAGGACACTGCAAACGCAGGCCTTGATCATCCGTAAATTCTAGTTTTTTTTAGTTATTGTTTTTCAATTCAACAATTGTTTAATATTCGATTATAAATTGTACATCTGAACTCACTTGTTCTAACCACAACATCAGAATATCCAAATCATAATGACTCAAGTTCTAATATCATATCAAGATGAGTTTGGATCCAACTCAAAATCTAGCTCAAACTATATATATATATATATCAACAATTAATATTTTAATCCATATGAAACAATGTAACATACAACAATAATTTTAAACTTTGATGATGTAAAACATTAATAAAATCCTTAGTGAAAAAGTTTGTTTTTTGCTCCAACACATTTTTAAAGTAAAGTGAAAATCTCCAATCCAACTACTCTAGGGAGTAATCCTTGTACTCATTGTTTTTTCATATTTTTAGTTTCATTTTCTTGTTAGTTTTCTTGCATAATCCAAGAGATCCTTAGCCCATACCATTAGACAAGTTTAAAGGACGTCACATTGGATAATCGACTGTCAAATGCTGACTAGATATTACTTATTTTTAATAACATTTATAAATTAACTAAGTATTTTTTTAGGGTTCATTAGGTTATGGGGCAAGAGACGAAACACAACATGCTCACGAGCAAAAATAGTTTCACTACAGAACAAACAAAAATTGAAAGATAAAATCATAAAATTAAATAAATAAATAAACCATATATTAGTACCATGTAATTTTTTTTATTCTTCGATATATGGAGAGATTCTTAATGCTAGTGGATGAAGATTGTATATGGTCTGAGTGGGGCCATTATTTAGATTCGCCTAGATTCTAATCTATCTCGTATCATTACATTAAATGCAATTGTAATCCTAATTAATCAATTAATTATGATATTAATGATGAGACTTGTGGATATTTTTCCTTTCTTTTATTACAAACATTTAGAACATGAAATCACAACCATCATATGTATGTCCTTAATACGAGGACATAAGAAAAAAATGAGGATTATAAAAAGAACGATAATAACAATGTTTTGTGTGAAAAATATTCAACGCAATCTTAATACAATTTTATTAAAAGATTTAAGTTCGCATTAACCTTTATATCAGAATAGACCATTTTATTAGGTTACTTTATTAATTTCAAGAGTAGGTTTCTTTGTATTATTAATATAGTTATATCCTAATTATAAATATTCATGTAAAAGGATACTTTTGCATTCAGATTTTCCGTCAATAAAACTAATATATTTTTTTCTTATTTATTCAATTTTCTTTTTTTCTTTTTATAGATATTTTCCTTTTTCGTCGAATAAATCTAATATGTGAAAGTTTCATCCATTTATATAATATTTCAATAGTTATGGGTTCAATTTGTAATTATTAAAAGGTTAATAATTATAAATATACGCAAAACGAGTTTTCGTAAACACAATTCTAAACCTAGAAACCCTAGCCGTCAGAACTAAAAAAGAACGAAGAACGAAAAAATAGTTTTTTGTTCTTCCGATTTCCACATCAAAGCAATCCCGATCTCGGCGTGGATACGCGTAGAGGGCTTGTACCATCAAGCCTCACATCCGATCATCGATTTCAACGCAACAGCTATTACGAAATTGTTTATCGTTGATAATCGAAAAATTTATCGTAAACATGATTAGATCTATAATCGGGTTGATAAAACACGTTTCCGCAATTGAAATCAACCCTACAGTGGTATCAGAGCGTCTGGATGCATGTTTAGGATTAGATTTTTGAATTTTTGTGAAAAATTGGATCGGAAAAACGTACGCGCGCACAAGAAAACCAGAACGCGAACCGTGCAGAGTCGCCTGGGCGGTGGCCGATGCCCTAGCTGGCCGGACAAGGGTCGTCCGTCGCAGGCGAACGGCCGACCGGCGTGTCCAAAACCGGGCGACACCGGCCAGAAGCGGTTCCTCTACCCCGGAGAGGACGACCGGAGAGGCGGCGTCGGCTAGGTTCCAAGAACCCTAGCCCGAGCGTGCCTGGCGTTCGCGTCCGACCGAGTGCGTTCTCATGCCCGCGCGGGCGCGACGCGTGAGCCCGTGCGGGCGCGCGTATCCCGCGAAAAAAAAGAAAAAAATTAATAAAAAAATTTAAGATTAAAATTAAATGAAATTTAATTTTAAAATATTAATAATTGAGTTCTTAAACGATAAATTTTTTATTGTTAAGTTCTTTTCCTTCACCGTAGACGTTTTGAATAAATTCTCGTTTACATGGTACGATCTGACTACGAGGAGGCATGTAGTTCGAGAATTCGATTCATACGTCGATGACATCAGATCAATTAGTTTTTGTAAACGCCTGGACTACTCGGGGGACATAAACTTAATTGATATCCGACCATGAGCTTAAGGATGAACTCGACTATATCGATAGGAACGACCTGACTACCAGGTGACTATGTGATATAGAGTCATATTAAAATTAAGAATTTTAATTAATAATTGAGTTCTTAAACGATAAATTGTTTATCGTTAGGCTTTTCCCTCATCGTAGGTGTTTTTTAGTAGGTTCTCATTTACATGGTACGACCTGACTACCAGGAGGCATGTAGTTCAAGAATTCGATTCATAAATCTATGACATCAGATGTCTAGTGGGAGGGATCAATTAGTTTTTGTAAACGTCTGGACTACCCAGGGGACATAAAATTAATTGATATCCGACTATGAGCTGAAGGATGAACTCAACTATATCAATAGGAACGACCTGACTACCAGGTGACTATGTGATATAGAGTCATATTAAAATCAACATGTTTAATATGCTTAAGAAATGACCTGACTACCAGGGGGCTTATGCATGATTAGTTCAGGAAATATTACTGAAAGAAATACGATTTCTGAATACTATTGTAGTATTAGTTAGTAAAATAATCATTTAGATGAAAGTCCATATCTATTTGATTAAATAAGTGTTCAAATAAATGCTGTAATTTTTCTTTCTTGAGTTTCCAAAGAATATCTTCAATTTTCCTACGTGCCATTCTCGATGTCCACAAACTTGTTGGGGAAAATTTCGATGATTGGTACCGCAACCTCAAAATCGTCCTCAAGCAGGACAAGCTACTCGATGCGATCGAGAATCCTATCAAGGAATCCCCTACTGATGACGATGTGGATGGCTTGATTGCTTGGGTAAAGCAAAAGGATGACCTTGACACTGCCAAGTGTATCATCCTAGCCTCAATGAGTTCAGAACTCCAGCGCGAGCATGAGGATATGGATCCTGTTGTTATCATTGAGCATCTTAAGAAGATGTATGGTGCACAGAATCGAATGGGAAGATATCAGTTGTCAAAGGCTCTATTCAAGTCCAGATTGTCTGTGAACTCTCCGGTGGGGCCCCATGTTCGTAAGATGATCAGCCTTATTGAACAACTTGCGAAGCTAGGGTGCACACTGGGCAAAGAGTTATCTCAAGATCTGATCTTGCAGTCATTGCCTAAGACGTTCTCTCCGTTTATTGTTAACTTCAACATGAACAAGATGGACATGGATCTGCATGAGATGTTGAACCAACTGATTGACTATGAGAGTCAGTCAGTGTCTGAGACGTCTAAGGGACATAGTGTCGTGATGATGGTCGGCTCTTCTTCCAAGAAGGGCAAGGGCAACAAAAGCCCAAGAAGAAGCTCCATGGACCCAAGGGTGGTGTGACCATACCCAAGGGAAATAGGGGCAAAACTGACCAAGCTGACGTTGAGTGCTTCTTCTGCAAGAAGAAGGGGCATTGGAAGAGGAACTGTAAAGAATACTTGCAGTCTCTGAAGGGTAAGAAGCCAGGTAAGATTCTCATGGAAAATGTTTTCATGATTTCCTTAACTATTATTGATTCGTCTAGATGGGTATTGGATACCGGTAGCAGTTTTTACGTCTGCAATATGTTGTAGGGGCTGAGGATCAGTAAGAGGATCAGGAAGGGAGAGTTCAGTCTGAAGGTTGGAAATGGCGCAAGTGTTGCTGCTCTAGCCGTAAGATCAATTTCCCTTGTAATGTCTACGGGAAAGACCTTGTTGTTAGACGACTGTTATTATGTTCCTAAATTTGTTTCGAACATAATTTCTATTTCTATGCTTGATAGACGTGGATTTCGAACAGTTTTTAAGAGAGAGCTACAGAACTCTTAGGACTGATACATACTGATGTATGTGGACCTATGAGGGTTCACATTCGTATGTGGACCTATGTCGAGATATGGATTTGTGTTCTTGATGAAACACAAATCCGAATCTTTTGAAATGTTTAAGAGATTCCGCAGTGAAGTGGAGAAATAAACCGGAAAGAGTATCAAGGTGTTGAGATCTGACTGGGGCGGTGAATATCTTAGTCATGAATTTGTCGATTATCTAAGGCAAAATGAGATTTTGTCTCAGTGCACTTCTCCCGGAACACCACAACATAATGGTGTATCCGAACGGAGAAATCGAACCTTATTAGATATGGTGAGATCCATGATGGGGTTCACTGATCTTCCAATGAATTTATGGGGCTATGCTTTAGAAACAGCTGTCTATCTGCTAAACAAAGTTCCCATCAAATCAGTCTCGAAAGCACCATATGAGATATGAAAAAGACGTAAGCCAAACCTGAGACACATCAAGGTTTGGGGGTGTCCGGCCTTCGTTAAGAGACTTCAACCAGATAAGCTTGATGCTAGGTCTGACAGATGTAGGTTCGTAGGTTATCCCAAGGAAACTATGGGATATTATTTCTACCACCCATCTGAACACAAAGTGTTTGTGGCCAGAACGACAACCTTTCTTGAAAGGGAATTCCTTGATGAAGGAATTCATGGTGGGGAAGTAGTTCTTGACGAGATTCAAGAACTCGATGAGCCAACACAAACTCATGGACATGAGATGTCAAATGAGCATTCTTGGCTGAGTGATACAGTGTTAGGTTCCGGCGCTTCATCTTCAAATGTTGAAGTGACAGTGTCCGTTCAGGAACAATTGCAGGAACCTGTTCAGGAACCTATTCAGGAAAAAGCCCAACAAGATATCCCATCGCGGGTTGAACCTGCTAAACAGGCTTTCTTGAGAAGGTCAACACGTTCTCGACGTGCACCTGACAGACTTAATCTGATGGTGCAAGAGGATATGGTCGGTCATAGAGATGACGACCCTTTGACTTTCCAAGAGGCTATACAAGGCCCTGATTCTGAGAAATGGTGGAAAGCCATGGAATCCGAGATAGAATCTATAAAGATCAAGAAAGTATGGACTTTAGTTGATTCTTCACAGGCTTCCAGACCGATAGGTTGTAAATGGGTTTACAAGAGGAAGATTGGAGCAGACGGGCAGGTAGAGACCTATAAAGCTCGTCTAGTTGCCAAGGGATATAGTCAACGAGAAGGGATTGACTATGAAGAAACGTTCTCCCCTGTGGCAATGCTCAAATCTATTCGGATTCTGCTTGCGATAGCGGCATTCCATGACTATGAGATTTGGCAGATGGACGTGAAAACAGCTTTCCTTAACGGAGAGCTCCAGGAAGAAGTCTTCATGACTCAACCTGAGGGTTTCACGTCGCCAACTCAAAGTCATATGGTATGCAAGCTTCAGAGGTCGATTTATGGACTCAAGCAAGCTTCTCGAACGTGGAACATTCGCTTTAACAAGGCAGTTGAAGAGTTCAACTTTGTTAGATGCGAAGAAGAGCCTTGTGTGTACAAGAAGTTTAGTGGGAGTGCGGTTGTCTTCCTTGTGCTTTATGTGGATGACATATTGCTCATAGGGAATGACATTCCGGCGTTGCAAGAGACGAAATTCTGGTTATCCGAACAGTTCTCCATGAAAGATCTGGGAGAAGCAACCTATATTCTGGGAATAAAGATCTATAGAGATAGATCAAGGAGGTTACTTGGACTATCGCAGTCCCAGTACATTGATACCATCATGAAGAGGTATAACATAGAAAATTCCAAGAGAGGCTATCTACTGATAGGCACTGGAATTACTCTCTCTAAAGAGGATTGTCCTCAGACACAAGAAGAGAGAGAACGCATGAGTAGGATCCCATATGCTAGCGCAGTGGGAGCCATCATGTATTCCATGACATGTACGAGGCCTGATGTAGCCTTCGCGCTAAGTGTAGCGAGTCGGTATCAGGCAGATCCCGGTGAGGAACATTGGAAATTGGTGAAAACCATTCTCAAGTACTTGAGAAGGACTAGAGACCAATTCCTCGTTTATGGAGATTCTAACTTAGAGTTAGAAGGGTTCACGGATGCCAGCTTTATGTCCGATAAAGATGACAGCAGATCGACATCGGGGTATGTCTTTTGTCTCAATGGGGGTGCAGTGTGTTGGAAAAGTTCCAAACAAGCTACTGTAATTGATTCGGTTATTGAAGTAGAATACATAGCGGCTTGTGAAG
>CM071864.1:9449073-9489062 GCA_036759665.1 Gynandropsis gynandra
CTTCGATAAAGGAACCAGTTCCTTTATTATGTGATAATATCGGGGCAATAGCCCAGGCGAAGGAACCAAGATCTCATAAAAGATCAAAGCAAGTTCTGCGGAAGTACCATCTGATAAGAGAAATCGTTGAGCGTGGGGACGTTCGAATCCAGAGGGTAGAAGAAAAAGAGAATGCAGCAGATCCACTCACAAAGGCGCTTGGTTCAAATGAGTTTGACAAACACAAATTGAAGATTGGATTGAAGAGCATGACATGTTGGAATTAGTTCTAGGAATAGTACAATTGTTGTAGCTATTTAAGAGCTATTTTTGTCATGTATTTTGAACACTTATAAATAAATAAAATGACATTATTTTATCATTTTAATGATATTTTTAAATATATATGTGTATATATTTTCATAGCTAGTATGATAGAGTCCATGATTAAGTTTAGAAACTTGTCATCATGATAGAGATCGTGATAAAGAGAGTCAAGTTTTGGTAAAACTTAATCTAAATCGTTTTTTATCATAGGATAACTAATTGGACGTTAGTAATCCGGATAGATCAACATAGATGTGATGGTTTCTATTTGATAGAAATTAGTAGATCTCTTTTACTAATCACATGTGTGGATGATGCACATAGAGATGTGATCATTGAACTGACCCTAAGGGAGAATTCCTAATGGTTACATTACCATTGAACTGTCAATAGGAATTTCTCTGGAAGGATAGGAATATTATAATTTCCTTAGACCTGAGATCAACATGGTAACTGACATGTTATTTACCATTCTTTGAATCTGGACACCTTATGTCTTGGGATGTAAGTTGAAAGGATATATGGAATGATTAGATGTTTGTGCAGTTTGAGTGATTGATCAAGATGGAATCCGTCAACTCTAGGTAAAGAGTTTGAGCTCTATGTTGTCAGCAATATAATGACTGAAAAAGACCTTGGCCATGGCATTTGAATGAGAGAAGAAAAGAGTTTCTTGCGATCATTCACCAATCAGTTATGTTAGGCATGAAACATAGTTGATAATCTATTAGGACTTGACAGTTAGACCATGTCCTAGGATTATCTGGAGCGGTAAAGACGGAAGGAAATAATAATATTGTCCTTCTACCATGGTTCTACAGAGTAATTATTTTGATTAAAGTTTTTGGAACTTTCATCCTTATAATTCGATAAATTCTTCATTATAATCCGACCCAGGCGACCCTCAATCGGATTAAATTAGAACCTATCCGACTCATTCGACCTCATGAGTTATATTCATCCGCTAGCACCGAAGAATATAATTGTATTTGATTTTTCTTTTGGATTAGTAAATAAGATTTACAGACAAATATGTGTATGGAGATACATATATTTCGACTATTTGAGATATTACGTAAAGGCAAGTGGGAGATTGAAAGTTTCATGCCATTTATGTAATATTTGAATAGTTATGGGTTCAACTTGTAATTATTAAAAGGTTAATGACTATAAATATACGGAAAACGAGTTTTCGTAAACACAATTCTAAACCTAGAAACCCTAGCCGTCAGAACTGAAAAAGAACGAAGAACGAAAAAATAGTTTTTTTCTTTCGATTTCCACATCAAAGCAATCCCGATCTCGGCGTGGATACGCGTAGAGGGCTTGTACCATCAAGCCTCACATCCGATCATCGATTTCAACGCAACAGGTATCACAGAAACTGTTTCTAAGTTTGTTCATCGTTGAAATCCGGAAAACTTCTCGTAAACATGACTAGATCGTTATTCGGGTTGATTAAAACACGTTTCCGCAAATTGAAATCAACCCTACAATATGATATTAACTTTTTATTTTTGCATTTGATAGATCTAACCTTTGTAATGATTAATATTTATCGTGTTGATTTTTTGAGATTTCTTCGGTTCTTTCGTCCTCATTTTTTCGATCTTTATTTTCTATTAAGATTTTCCCAATATAAAATCTTACGACTCACAATTTCTTCAGTTTTATCATTTTTTAAAAGCCCATGTATTTTACTCACGACATGATGTTATTCACTCCTTCAAATTTTTTAAAATTTTTCTTTTACCACTATGATCCATATTGATTTCCACTGTCTCTTCACAAAAATAACACATTTTATGTTGTTTTGGTCATAGAGGAACTAACACGTACATAAACTTATAGTACATGACGTAGATCCACAATGACCAGCAGACGAAATAAATAGGATTTCGTCATATTTACATTTCCTAAACCTTTTTCTCATCATTTTGATTTTAAAACTTGGAATTGATATAATGACATTCTTAATTCTTGGATTATAAATTTGGTTTTCAAAGAAATATGTGATAACATAGTTAATAGGCGAACTTTGCTTGAAACTTGATAGAATCTTTTTAAAAGATTTCAAAGTAATATGCCATATTTTTTATTTGAAATTGAACAAGATTTGTAAATTTTAAAGATATAACAGATATCCTTCAAGATATAACAGATATAAACTTCTTGATCTTGTTACTGATCAAAATTTTATTTATAGAAATGTTAGTGTCCATGAAAATGTGTTTTCTTTCGAGGATGAATGTCACTCTCCAAAGGTATTAGACTTGTTCCCTATTCTATTTTACCTTTTCATGTAATTGATTATTCTATTGTGTTCTACTTTTTTTTAACGCTATTGAATCACCATCTTCCTCCTTTGTTTTTTTATCCACTTCTCTCATCAATCTTCTGTTATTCTTCATTCTCACTATTTTCCTTGTTATTATAACCCAACGTAATACAAGCCTAAAAGACAATCCAAAACACTCCAATACTTAAAAGATAACTATTATTTTTTACCTCCATCATAATTCTACCCTTTCTTCACACACTACCCTTATCCAATTTCATATTTTCTTTCATATTCTAAGTTTTATAATCCGTTATAAATTCGCAACGGGACGGGCAATGAATTATTTCGTTGACAGATTGTAACGAATGCCCGTTACAATCACTGGAATAGATGCCATTACAAACCTGCAGCGGATGCCCGTTACAAAATTATAATGGATGTCCGTTATCACATTGTAATGGATATCCGTTGCTCTTCCGTTGGAACGAAAAATGAACGAGAATTGAAATTTTGCAACGATATCCGTTACAAAGTGGCAGAACATGGCAATGGGAATCCGTTACAAATTGGTGGAAAATGCCAACGTGCATCTGTTACCATTTGGCGGGAAATTTGGATTCCAATGGATGGTCGTTTCAAATTGTAGCGGACATCCGTTGGTATGTTTAAAAAATAAAAATTATAAAAATTAAAACACATTTCAAATAACCTTAATTAATATATTAAAAATTCTTACAAAACATTAAAATATAATTCTATTACATTTCATCTAAATTTGCGGAGCAGATGTCATCCCCGTGGTCACCAGCACCTCGTGAAGGCGTTGCATCCGAATCGATAACCGGTTCTTGACGTGGCATAGTTTCTCTCGCCCGACCGGATAACAATTCTATGACGCTCTCCATGTGTCGCATCTGTGCTCGAGTTTCTCCTAGTTGTGCTTCGAGATCCTCGATATGCCGTTGTTACGTGTAGCTCTCTTGGACCAGGGGAGGTACTGTCTTGACGTCATCGATGATATCCTTTTAGAGTGCACCGAGACCGTATAAACACCCCTTATACGGTCTAACCGACTACTAAATAAAACAAAGTTAGATTTAGAATTATGAGAAAATATTTTATTTATTAATAGTATAAATAATAAAAGTTTACCTCCAAATAAATTTTGTCCTTTTGTAAAGGAGTGAGCTCGTCGGGAGTTGAATCGCAAGCTTGTGATTGTTGTGTGATCTTATCCGTCATAGCTTTCACGATCCTTTCGGCTCGAGGGTCGACGAGTTTAGGTTCGTCGCTCTCTTCCCCGACGATCGTTTTTTTCTTGGCGTGGGTTTTCACTAGCAACTCAAGAAGAGCCGGTTCTCTTCCTATTCGTTGCATCTGTTATATAACATAAATATAATTATATAAATATTGTAACAAACAATAAATTAAATAATAACTATAAGAAATTTACCAATTCTTGCTTTCTCTTCGAATAAATTAAATAATAACTATAAGAAATTTACCAATTCTTGCTTTCTCTTCGAGAATGATTTTGATCCCGAAGTATGGCGATGCAGACCATCTCCGGAACCTTCTCATCGTACAGATATTTTTTTGCCTTCTCGCTCTTGGCCTTGAAGTCCTCAGACTCTTAATGTTGGACGAGTTGATTGAAGGCCTCGTCCGTTGCCCCTGTCAGTTTGTGATTCTTGGTGTAGTAGTTGCGCTTGGCGTTGTTCATCATCAAGCGCATTCAGATTGCATGTCGCACATCTAAGCCGTGTAGATGCGAGTTATATCCTTCTTATGCCATCTGTATGAGCGCTGTAAAATAAATTATAATAAATTAGTTTATAACATATATAATTAATCATTTTAAATAAAATTTTATAGTACAAAAACTTCTTATGAAAGTACACCACCATCGGCGGTGTATAACTTCTGGCGTAACTTACTAGGAATAATAGAGTTGATCATGTAAGGAAATTTGGATGATGTTGTTGTTCGTATTTTTTAGAACATCATCCACACCAAACCTGCACATAAAAATGAAAGATTTAGATAAAATTTATAATTTATAGCAAAAATAAATGCTTAATTTGAAATTTTACCATATCGCCCCGAGAGGTTGATCAGGATTGATAATTGGGAAGGTGGAACGCCCGTCGAAATTAACAATTAAGGAGTCGATATCCACCATATCATCATATTCATAAAATAGCTATGGTGCCGATATTGGTGAAGGAGGCCGATATGGTGGCGGTGGAGACGGGGGAGGGGCTCCTGCTACCAACATACCTCCAGAACCTATGAATCGCCTAGCCCTCATTTTGTGTTCAGTGTTTATGAATGTGATTGTTGTGTTTGAAAGGAAGTGTTTGAGAGGATTTGAAGTTTTGATTTGTGTTGAAAATGAAACTGTTCAACGGTATATATGCAGAAATTTCCAACGGCCATCCGTTGGAATTTATAACGGATACCAGTTGGAAAGACATCAACTCAACGAACACAATTAAATGACACAACGTTTTATTTCTCCAACGGGCATCCGATACAATTTCCAACAGATGGCCATTGGAAATGCGTGTTCCCAAGGCAACGGATGCCAAAACGGTTGTTCGTCTCCCAGTGTAACGGCATCTGTTACAATTGCAACGGATGCCCGTTGGAAATAATCGTAGACTAGGTAGGCATGATGACACTTTGGAACGGACATCTGTTGAAAATTATAATGAATGCTCATTACATCTTTGTAACGGGCATCCGTTAGTAATTGGTAACGGATGCCCGTTAGCAGTATTAACGGATGCCTGTTACAATGTTTCTTACGGTCATCCATTAATGGCTTCTAACAGATGCCCGTTAGAAACACTGCAACGAGCATCCATTACAACTTTCCAACGGATGCCCATTGATGTTATGGAAAACTTAGAAATCTTTTCTAAGTGTCGAAGGTGATTTCGTGTTCCAACGGGCATTTGTTAATAATTCCAACGGATGCCTGTTGGTATTAGATCATATGAAGTTTTTGAAAACATCACACATCATTTATATATTCTTCTATTGTATTTACATTTCAATTGTTCGATTGGAGATTCTTTTATTTATTTACACATCATTTACACATTATTGTATTTACATTTCGATTGTTCGATTGGAGATTCTTCGATTGTATTTACACATCATTTACATTACATATAATGTACATTACACATTATTTTATTTACATTTCCTCTTCAATAGATTCATCGATTGGTGAGTCTTCCTTCGATTGCTCAATGAATTTTCGCTGTTTTCATCTTCTGCATCTTCTGGTTCAATATCTTCATAATCGCGTATGAATTCTCCGTCTATGTCAGTTCTTGCGAGAATCTCCTCGCGATTGTCTGTATCAATTAAACGATCGGGTGCGGATGATCGGTTGCAACAGATCTTCTTTTTCATATGAGTTTATAATTCCTCGTGGATTGATCTTTACTACGACCCACCACTCCTCTCTTCGATGTTTCAATGTTGTTGGATATTGCACATAACATACTTGATCTGCTTGATCTATTGTGATCAATGGATCATACTTTCATATTGTCGTGTCGGATTGATGTCAATTCCTCCCTCTCGATTTTTCCATATCCACGTCTTACGGTTAGGTCGAACCACTGACATTTAAAAAGCATTACCTTTAAGCCAACGAGACCGAGATAATCCACTTGTAGGATTTGGTGAAAAATGTCGTAGAAGTTATCACTCTCTATTTCATTATTAATGCAAACGCCATAATTGTATGTGGTTCTATGTTTTCTGTGTTCGTACGTGTAGAACGTGTAGCCGCGAGTAGAAAAAATTGGCCAACAGATAACATTTCGTGCAGGACCATTAGCCAAATCTTTTAACCACGTTGGAAATCTTTTATCAGAACATTTCACCTATATAATATAAAAAACAAATGAATACTTTATAATAAACACAACTAATAATAGACGTGTACACAAGTACTTACATAATCTCTCAACCACAAAATATTCTCTATAATGAAAATACGTTAATATTTTATATATATACATATATATTTAAAAGATGAATATTATTATATACCTTTCGAACGGTAATAACTCTTGACAATTTAGTAATATATATGTGTGGACGTGACTATACTCCTCTCGTGTTAACCAATATTCCTCGGATTTACCTCTTGTACGTCCAATCGCTGTAAACATCTCAGGAATTGTGCCAAACTGCAGATTATATTGATATAGATAGTTTGTGTGATCATTCGATGGACGTCGTTCTTTTGTCTGAATATGCGATTCAAAATAAAATATGCTGAAATATGTGATTTCTTCCAACAAGTATTGTTTGACAATAGATCCTTCAACCACTACTTTGTTTTTTGCCTTTTCTTTAAATGAAAGAAAAACCTTTGAAAGGATACATCCATCTGAATTGAATCGGTCCATCGAGTATTGCCTCATCTGGTAAATTTATTAGCAAATGTTCCATGACATCGAAGAATGAAGGCGGAAAAACTTTTTCCAATGAACATAATACTTTAGAGATATTGTTTTGTGTTAATTCCAAGTCACCCCTTTCTAAATTTCTTGAACATATATCTTTGAAAAATATGCTATTCTGCATAGCACATCGTGAATATTTCGTGGTAAGAGCTCATCAAATACAATTGGAATGAATCGCTGCATGAAAACGTGACAATCGTGACTTTTCAACGATCAGTCTCAAAGCAACAATATCCACACACCGACCAATGTTTGATCCATATCCATCTAAAACCTTAACGTCTTCTTTTAACCATTTTAATAATGTTGTTTTCGACAAACCAGACGATCTGAATACTGAAACATGTGACCTTCCATATCTTAATTCCAACTCATGTCGTCGGCATATTGTCTTCAAATCTTTTCTTAATTATATATTATCCTTAGTTTTACCCGCCGCATTCAAAATAATATTAATGATGTTATCGAAAAAGTTCTTTTCGATATACATAACATCTAAAATTATGACGTAATATCAATGATTTTCAATATGGTAGTTCCTAAATGATACTATGTTTATACCAGTTATGTCATTCACCTTGTCATTTTGGTTTAAGGTGCCCATGATCTCCACCGTATTCTACCAATTCTTGTAAATTGCCCATTGTGTTCAATCTTTCGTAAAGGATTTGTGCTCCAGTTTGCATGCACGGTGCCTCTTCTTTTTATATTATACCACATTCTTTTGAAAATATTTTTTATCTTTCCAGAAAGCATGTCCACAAGGAAAAAATCTTCTATGACAATCAAACCAACATGGTTTCTTACCATATACTAGTCGAAATGAATCTGTATCCTCCATACGATATGGACATGCTAATCTCCCGTGCGTGCTCCATCCAGATAACATTCCATAGGCAGGAAAGTCGCTGATTGTCCACCACGAGACCGTTTTCAATGTAAAATTTTGCTTTGTACTAACTTCATAAGCAAGAATTCATTTGTTCCAAAAATGTCTTAATTCATGAATTAAGGGCTGCAAAAAGACATCCAAACTTTTCTTCGAATGTTCTGGTCCTGGAATCAGCAACGTCAGAAACATTACCTCTCTTTTCAAACACATATCAGGGGGCAAATTATACGGAGATAAAATCACCGGCCACAGAGAATATTGACTGCCAGATTTTTCCATATGGACTAAAACCATCGGTGCACATGCAAAGATAAACATTTCTCGTTTCATATGCGAATTCAGGAAATATTTCATTGAAATCTATCCAAGCCTTACCATCCGATGGGTTTTGTATTATACCTTCGCTTGTCGAGTGTTCTGCATGCCATCTCATTGCCGCAGCAGTTTTTTTCGATTCAAATAACCTTCTCAACCTGTTTTGTACAGGCATATAGAATATTTTTTTTTTGTATGGTACATATTTAAGTGAAGATGGTTTTTTTTGCCGAAATCTACTTGCCCCGCAAAATTTGCATTCCAACAAATCTTTATCATTTCCCCCAAAACAACATGCAATTGTTTATACAAACATCAATTTCCTCATGTGGTATTCTTAAATCTTTTAAAACATTCTTTGTTTCGTAGTATGTCTCGGGAGCTGGATTATTTTCCGGTAAATATTCACGCATGGTTTTGCAAAATGAATCCATGCAATTTTCAGCAACATTGTAGTCTGTTTTTATACTCATCAATCTTGAAGATAAAGATAAGTGGGACTGACCTTCACGACAACCTTCATATATTGGTTGTTTCATCGAATTCAGTAGGTTGAAGAATCTGCGGGCATCGATGTTCGACATCTCTTCATGCGTTTGTTCATTAACAACTCCAGGAAAAGAATCTGACATCATTTCCACATATGGATTGGTTGTTGATGCTTCATAAATAACTTCTTCATTTCTTTCTACTTGTGTTTCTTGCACAGTATCTCTAACGCTGCAATTTTTTCCGTGCAATAACAAAATTTCGTAATTCTCAACGAAACCAACCTTGTAAAGATGTTTGCAAACAATTTCTTGACTTCGATACTTCATGTTTTTTGCATATTTTGCATGGAAATAACATTGTCCCACAAAGGTTGCATCGATGCCAAACTCATGAATTCCTCTAATCCGTTTAAGAATTCTTATGTAATCTCTTCGGTTATAGGATCTTTTCTTCTATACATCTAATCTCTCGATCTATATATATCTCTATTTAAAGAAGATGATATTTTGTTGAAAATATATTTCTTGTTGATGGTTTGATGCTAAAACCTTGATAGTTATCATTAAATAGTGTTACTTGCAATGGACATTCGTTGAAAACCTCAACGGATGCCCGTTGCAAGTTCACGCGAAATTATTCCACCGACAATCCTCGAAATTAACAATTTTAACGGGTATCCGTTATACTTTCCGACGGACATCCGTTATAGATGGCAACGGATGCCCGTTAGCCGGTTTTTTGTGGTTTTCTAACGACGTTCCAACGGACGAGAGCAACGGAAGAGATCTGTTGACCGTTCATTGATAGTTGCGATGGATTGCAACGGACGAGAGCAACGGTAGCAATCCGTTGACCGTCCATTGAAAGTTGTGACGGATTGCAATGAATAGCGACCCGTTGGAAGTTCTCGGGTACCAGTTGCAATCCGTTGGTATTTCTCATCAACGGACGGATACGTTGCTCCATCCGTTGCAATTGTTGTGTTTTTTGTAGTGTAACTATATTGATATTTTTAGTCCAATTGGAAAAAAGATAATTGTTAGAGTACTTCTTTATCTTTTGACCTTGATGAAAAAATATTTACGACTCTATCTCCCGGATATACTCTTAATGAGGGGGCGAATTTTCCTCCTAAAGTTGTGTATAAACTATATAAATTTTTATATGCTTTGCAAAAAGCATCTAGACAATGGAACAATAAATTTTATTTTGTTTATTGAATTCTAGTTTTGACAATTTCTTGCAGATCATTCTCTCTTTTATATCTACTTTTATATATTGTTTTAGCATTTTAATATATGTTGATGACAATTTAATAATGAGTGATAATAACACAATTATTGAGTGTCTCAAATAAGTTCTTAGTTCTTCTTTCAAAATTAAAGATCTCGATAATTGCAAAAAATAAACAAGGTACCTTTTTTTCCAAAAAAAAATACACATTGGGATTACTAGATTAATTCAACATGTTAGGATGCAAAACCTTATTAATACCTATGCAATTTAATGCAAATTTGTCCCTATAAGATGTGAGACCTGTTTTATATCCAAAATAATAAATAAAATTTATAGAAAAACTCATATATTTAACGATAACAAGGCTTTATATGTGTTTTATAGTTAATAAATTGAGTCATTACATATCATTTCTTAAAATATCTGAAAATAGGATCTAGACAAAGACTTTTATCATGTTGCCAATATTTTACAATTGCAAGGTTTTGTTGATGCCTGTTGTGAATCAAATCTTGGTCTAGGTACTTTAATACTGATTTTATATGTTCTTGAGTAACTCTTTAGTTACTTCGAAGTCTACCAATATATAACTATATTATGAATTAGTGTAGAAGCTGAATATCGTGCAATGCCAAACACCAAATATGAGTTAATATGGTTATGATTATCATCTTCGTGATTTATCTATTCCTCTATCGTCTCATGTTTTGTTGTTTTATGATAACACAACATCACTACCAATTGCAAGCAATCTGGTATATCACAAAAGAATGAAACATATTGAGATTGTTTGTCAAATGGTTCATAAAAGATTGTCATCCAGTTTCTTGAAAACTCTTCACACTTCAACAGAAAATCAAATTAAAGACATTCTCACCAAACATTATCGGCTTCACAGTCTTATGACATATTAGAATAAATAATTTATAACGATATTTTATTAATTTGAAGAAGATGTTTCTTTGTATTGTTAGCATGGTTGGTTATATTTTAATTATAAATACTCATGTGAAATAATAGTTTTCTATTCATATTTTTCAACCAATAGAACTAATATTTTCTTTCTTCCTCATTCAATATCCTCTCTCTTCGAGACTTCTTCCTTTTGGTCAAGGAAACCTAATAGTTTAAAATTGTAATATTTCAATGCTAACATGACATAAACAATTTTTGAAAGATCTACGTAAAATTTTACATTGAGAACTATGATACAATTTTACACAAACTTAAATCATAGATATCTCAATCGAAGTATTATATGTTGTAAGTGTAATTATAATCTAATTATGGATAAATGTGAAAAAAATTAAGAGTTAATTATTTTAGATTTAAATGTTAATGAGATTAACATAATTAGAAAATAGTCTCCAAAGAATTTTTATAGGAAAAGGTTTTCTAAGAGAAAAATGGAATTGATTTTTTATTGATTCCAATCTCCGTAAAAAAATTGACAATTGACAAGATTAATATTAGCGTGGACTCTCATGAAAATTTTATACAATTTAAATTCCATCTTGTAATTTTGATATTAAGATTGGTGGTTTCGAACTATATATTATGTTTTTATTGTAACAAACCGATATTTTATAAAAATGTTATATATCTTAAATTTGGCTTGTTAAAATATTGTTTTGATGTGTGCTTAAAACCCACATTATACTTCTTTTTTTTTTCATTTTGACGGTATCATTATTACTAAAATGCAATAACAACGGTGATGAGACCTAGCAAAATCTTGAAAATGGAGTACAAAATATCGTTGCATGTGTCTACATATTAAGTGTAGGGGTGACTATTATAGCCATCATGAATTTATGATCCTTATAAATGTATTTAAATTCAAAAGTGGTGCACTTTTCCATTTTCTTTGTTTTTCACGATGTATATACTTTTTGGTTTACAAAATTTATACTTAACTATATGTATAGTTGCAATGTAACCTTTTTTTATAAAAGTAAAAGTATTGCGATATTAGAGTTAAACTTGAAGCAAAAGCGATAAATTTAATAGTGTCTCCAACAACCCACAAGATTAAATTGGAGTGTGATTAACAAATGTCACCATTTCACAAGTGGAATCTTATTTTAGTTGAGTGGCATTTTCTATTTTTTCTAATATATTTTTTCTAATTCCTTTTTACCTAAATGTGGATTGTTCTTTTTTTCTTCACTTTTCCACCTTTTCTTTTCTTATTCACTAAACTAACTAATGCTTGAGTGGCATTTAGTGAATGGTAATTTAAATCATTATACATATTGTTATACTACCTCCATCATTTATCATAACAACAAAATTTGATTAATTATTATTTGAATATTGAAATCCTGATTATGATGTATACGCTTAAAAGTTAAATATGAATATAAAAAACATTATATTATCAACATTTCTATTAATAATAAACTGTATATATAAATAAGCGTATATATATAAAAACAATTTTTTATTGTTGAATTAAAAATACAAAGTCATTAATTATATATATACATATATATATATAAGAAAGACAGAGAGGGAACAACGTGCTCCAATAGGAACCATTGAAAATGTAATAGAATGAGATTGTCTCTCTGTGGGAGAGAGACCATTGCCTGTCTCTATTTCTGGAGGCACAAAACACAAAAAAAAATAACTAAATCCAAATAAAAACAATCCCAAAACCAATATCAACTATCTTCTGTCGTATTCTCTGTTTTATATTTAAAAAACTGAATTTATCCTCTTATAAGAATGAAAATAAATTTCGAAAAAAAGTACATATTGTGGAAACCGTTCTCATTTTGATTAAAATAAATTTCCTTGTTGATATTTTTTTTTGCCAGAAAAAAAATTCATTGTTATTAAAACAATTAAAAAGTTTTGGATGTGGGAAGAAGGGTCCCTCAGAATCATATTGTTTTTTGTTTTATTTTATATGTTGGATGCTCTCTCAGAAGTTTTCAGTTTCTCCATGTGTTCTTTGTATTCTTCATAATGCTTTCCATATAAGGAATATGAACTTGCCATGTATACATATAAGTAGTTGTCAGATTTATTTAATTATTAATAAAAAAAGGTTATTGTAATTACTATTATCATCATCATCAAATATTTGATACATGCGAGTATATAACTACGCTTAATTAATTTTTATTTAAAAGGTTAATTTGTTTTGCTTAGGCAAGGTTTAGTATTGTAATGTAACAAATTCCATATATATATATATATCATTGAAAAAAAAAGTGTAGTCACCTTATACTACAGTGAAACGATAATATATATATATATATATACACATACGTATATGTTTTTGCACATTAGCAAGTTCTAGTGTATTAACTTGAGAGTTGATGCCACATAGTGTGGTGACAGCTTTGGTGGGTGATTCTTTTTTTTTTCTACCTTTAAGTAAGGAAGATAATTGTTGTGATAGTGGAGATCATGCAGAGAGGATATTGTCGGCTTCATTACACTACAAGCAAGTTAATACACTAGAATTTGCTAAAGGGAAATGACTTTATCTTCAAAATTATAAATTTGAGTATAATTTTATATAATTATCTCTTATTTTGAATTTCTTTTTCTTTTAAAGGTAACGGATGCGGATTTTCGTGGTTATAAGAAAAAAAGAAATTGATCATAGCAAAAGATATATATATATATATATATATATATATATATCCCGAGATTCCACTATATTTGTCTAAGTCTCTTCCATTCTTTTTCAAGTTATTGGGAATATTAGCATTTGGCCTTCCTTAAGATTGGGGTCGACATTTCTCCACAAGGGAAGCATTTGCATTTGCTTTTAGTTGCTAAAGATAATGACAATTAATAATAGATAAAATTTATTGTCTCTAATTTAGATAAAATTTATTGTCTCTAATTTAGATAAAATTCAATTGTCTTATACGGTTTATATATTAATATATTGATAAAACGGTTACCCAAAATATGCTCGAAAAAATAACAGTTCTAGATTCCCACGATTTTAAAAAATTGTTTATTTTAAAATAAAATACTAATGAAAAAAATAGTGATGTGATGTATATATTCTATCTATAATGTCACCACTAAAAGAAATTCCATAAAAATTAAAAAATCAATTATATACTTTAAGAAAAACTATTTATGGTTCTTTTTGGTTTTAAATTATTTAACTTAAATATAATTCAATCTTAGAACAAAGAAAGGGTTCTATTATCTTTCAAGAGAGAAGTGCATATACGATCTCCACAAAAACAAAATCAAACCATCCTACAAAATTCGATCAAACCCTTGTGTTTTGGTTCATTGGAACCCCCACGGTTCGTACCATAATTCCTCTTCCTTCGGATCTAATCTATAACTTCACGAGAGAAAAATCCATCCGATGCAAGTATAGGCATTGCGAATTTACCAAAAAGGGTATAAAAAGCACAATATGATGCATCATTACGTAGTGTAGATAGAGGAAAGACGGATCGAACACAAAAATGCCAAAGGAGATGAACAAGAACCAGAATAAGAATCCATGGATGAGTTGAAAGATGTGATAGGGAAATAAATGCTTGATTCCATTGCATGAAGCAAAGTTGTGTCTCAGTCATGGTGTCTATCAGCATAACTTGCAGAATCTCAGACATAACAAGAGCATGGATGAGATTCCAATGCGCCATATTGGCGATCCGTTCTTTTTCCCTTCTTTATAAACAAATACGACGTATCTTGCAAAATAAATGATTCTCTGATGAAAAGATGAGATTACTTATCGGCTAAAAGAAGAATCTTTACGTACCATTTGGGGCGAATATTTATCCAAGCAGCATCTTCAAACAGGCTAAGCAAAAAGCTTGAACTGAAACGAAATCTGCCCACCAGTGTTAGACAATACCCTCATAAAGCAGCATGCACTGAAAGATGCTCGATGCAAAGAAGAATGCCAAGAGCGTGTAAATGATCAGTAATCAGGAATTAAAAAAAAAAAAGAGATCAACAGATTCAGAAACTCGTTATTTCATCGAATTTTCAGATGCAGCAACAAGGATGACAATGAATGCAAAAAAGGGAAACCCCAAGTAGGGCATCAACGAAGAAGAGATGCAAATACCTCTCATCTCCAATGATCTTGTTATTTGATTGTAAGCTTCCATGGCCCTTATGGACGAGGAACGTACCCGAGAGTAAGGGCATAGGGTATCAGTTGAACACGTTGGACGTCAAGTGAATCTGTTGTGCATCTCATTTGACAAGCATAAATCTGTCACATGTTCTCCAATTTAAAATCCCCTTTAGCATTCCTCGTGGAAGGATGTTCTCCAATTTACGAGACTCTAGCTTGGCGCCTTGCCTCGTTCAACTCCCACGTTCGCCTCACGTGCTAAGCTCCGCAACCGTCCAACCAGCTCCGCCACCGTCCGTCCATCTCAGCCACCATCCGTCCAGCTCCGGAACCATCCATCCAGCTCCGCAACTCCCATCCGTCTCGAACCAGTGCTTGAACCACGAACCGTCCGGGTTCAGCATCACGTTCCACCAAGTATCGTCCCGGACCAACCCGATGACCACGGTCTCGGGCCTTACCGTCCCCACGATACGCCCACTGGTCACCTTGTCATACGCCCCCGCGTACGTGATTACTCATTGTGACACAAGGCACGCCCATCACAACGATCGTTCCTCCGGACGCGGTCCACCCTAGGACCCAGGGTGTTACAAACCACCCTCACCAGAGGAGCTTGACGCCCTCGTCAAGAACTCCCGGACTTTGTCCTCGAATTGTCACAACGTGGTGTCACATTCCCACGAGGCCCAGTGGTAGAGCGGTCGGCTGTTAACTGATTGGTCATAGGTTCAAATCCTACTTGGGGAGCTTGGCCCCCTCGACGCTGACCAAGAACCAAGACGAATCTAGTTCGAGTGACACACTATGGCGACGACAAGCAGTCGTCGTCGTGTAATATTTAATTATAAAGAATCAATTTATTCCATTACAAATTTCCAAAAAATTGATTAGGGGAAAAATGGAATGTTCGGGAGATGCAAGCACCTCTGATCTAAGGGTACTGGTACAACTTTTCCTTCCAGCGGTGCAGTATTCCACCTCCTAGCTCCCGCCTTCTCAACGAGACTCCCTAGATACAATAAAGAAAGTTGGGGAAAGAAATTCACCTTGTTACTCATTCCTTTGGTCGAGCGTTCTCCGGGCGTCGAGAAATCTATCATTGGCTTGATGGAGCCCTTCCCCGAGGAGTTGGAGGGTTCGAGGGCTTAAAGCTCCTTAGTTTACTGAAGTTTACTGAGGGCAGAATTTTTGGTTTTTTCGTGTTGTCAAAGAGTTGAACTATGAAAATAGATGGCGAGTGTCTGATCGAATTGAAGTCATGTAGGAACAAGGTTCAGGTTTAGGTAAGTATTAAATATTCCGGTGTCCAGAAATGAATAAAAATCCCTTGCGGGGAGCAAGGACGGTCAGATATTGAGGAAGAGAATAATCAGCCATTCTTCGAATCTCGAAAGAGGCTACGCCCCTCTTCGGGATTTCCCTTCCAGTGAACCAAGAACTCGACCCTACGGTTCTTCTTGCTCTGGCCCTTGACTCTCAAATCAAGGATTTTCTCCACCTCACAGTCGAACCGTCGGCGGATTCCACAAGACCTGCGGATGGATCGCCCCCGAATCCTGCAAGAAGGGCTTAAGGTAACTCACATGAAACGTCGGGTGTACCTTCAGCCTCTCCGGCAACTCCAGCCGATACGTAACGGGCCCAACCTTTTTCTTCACCAGGAAAGGTCCGTCGTACCTCGTGATCAATGCTCGTTGAGTGTCCTTGGCGCTGATCCGCTTCCAAATTTGGGGCGTTAGCTACAGCAACACTTGGTCTCCCACATTAAACGCGAGCGGTCGGCGACCCTTGTCGGCGTACTTTTTCATCTTTCGCCTTCTCAAAGTTGTCACTGGCCTCCGCCAGCATTTCTTGTCAATCCCTCACGAACCGATCAGCAGCAAGACATTTAGAGTTTTTACCTTGCAGAAGTATCTCCTGCGGGGTCAAAGGTTGTCATCCCATCACAACTTCGAAGGGATTGAATCCTGTGGCGCTTGACTTCTGAACGTTATACGCGAATTGCGTCGTATCTAAGAGATCCACCCAATTTTTCTGCGACGCACTCACATAGTGCCGCAGGTATTCCTCCAGTACCGCATTGATCCTCTCCGTTTACCCGTCCGTCTGAGGATGGTTGGCCTTTGAAAACTTCAACTCCGAACCCATTGTATTGAACAAGCTCGTCCAGAATCTTCCTGTAAACCGTGCATCTCAGTCGCTCACGATGTCCCGCAGTAAGCCAAAGTACTTAACCACGTGATCATGGAACAACGTTGCGGTTTCCTAGGCAAGACAAGCACTCGGGGCAGGGATGAACCACAGGGAATCCGGTTATGAAGTCCATGGACGCTGAAACCCATGGCTTTTCCGGAATGGGCAGGGGACCTACCTGCCTCGCTCGTTCCACCTTATCTTACTGGCAAATCATGCAGGACTTGACGTATGCTTCCACCTTCGGCCAATAGTAGGTCCGCGTCAACAAGGCCAAAATCCGCTAACGTCCCGGATCACCGGGCGTCATGGACTTTCCGCAAAAGTTGTTGACGAAGTTCCATCCCAGGAACATACAAACGTCTCCCACGAGTATATAACAGCCTACCCTCAATACAAAACCGTCGAATAATTCCATCCGTCACTTGTTGGCATAGCTACTTGTATTCCACATCCTTCACCGCGGTCCCCCGCACTTTATCCACAAAGTCTGTCTCGACTTGAAAGCGCGGCCACCACTGTGGTCACCGTCTCGGAGTGTTTCCTACTGATTGCGTCGGGGACCAGGTTTTGTTTCCCGGGGTTGTGTTCCCACGAGAAATCATACTCCTATAAAAACTCTTGCATCTCGCCTGCTTCGCGGATAGATTTTTCTGGGTTTGGAAATAGGTGTTGGCAACGTTGTCCGTCTTCACCACGTTCCCAACAGATAATGTCTCCAAATCCGTAGGCAGTGCACCACGGCCAGCATCTCCTTTTCATGATTGTTGTACCTTTCCTCGGCCGGTTTCAGCCCTCAAATGCCCATCCTGCACAAGAACACCACCCAATGTTCGGCCAGATGCATCCGTATGTACCTCAAATGGCTTGTCAAATTCCGGGAGCTTCAAGATTGGCTCTGAGGATACTGTCATCTTAAGATCCTCGAATGCCTTCTAACATCGTTCTGACCATGTCCACCGTTCGTTCTTCTTCAATAGATCCGTCAGTGGGGCTACTCGTTCTAAATATCCTTTAATGAACTTCTGGTAGTAGTTCGTTAGTCCCAAGAATGAATGTAGATCTGGTGTCGCCTGGGGAGACTCCCAATTGAGGATGACCCGAACTTTGGCTTTCTCCATCTGAACACACCCATTTGAGATTTTGTGTTCGAGGAACATTATCTCAGACACAAAATCTCAAATGGGTGTGTTCGGATGGACGAAGCCAAAGTTCGGACCATCCTTAATTGGGAGCCTCCCCAGACGATACCAGATCTACATTCATTCTTGGGACTAGCGAACTACTACCGGAAGTTCGTTAAAGGATATTCAAAACGGGTAACCCTACTGACAGATCTATTGAAGAAAAACGAACGTGGACATGGTCGGAACGATGTCAGGAGGCATTCGAGGATCTCAAGACGGCAGTATCCTCAGAGCCAGTCTTGAAGCTCCCGGAATTTGACAAGCCATTTGAGGTACATACGGATGCATCTGGCTGAACATTAGGTGGTGTTCTTGTGCAGGATGGACATCTGGTGGCATTTCAGGGCCGAAAGCTGAAACCGACCGAGGAAAGGTACAACACTCATGAGAAGGAGATGTTGGCCATGGTGCACTGCCTACGGATTTAGAGGCATTATCTGTAGAGAACGCGGTTCGTGGTGAAGACGGACAACGTTGCCAACACCTATTTCCAGACCCAGAAAAATCTATCCGCGAAGTAGGTGAGATGGCAAGAGTTCTTATAGGTGTATGATTTATCGTGGGAACACAAACCCAGGAAACATAACCTGGTCCCTAACGCAATCAGTAGGAAACACTCCGAGACGGTGACCACAGTGGTGGCCGCGCGTTCTCAAGTCGAGACAGACTTTGTGGATAAAGTGCGGGAGGCCGCGGAGAAGGATGGAGAATACAAGAAACTGTGCCAACAAGTGATGGATGGAATTATTCGGCGGTTTTGGATCGAGGGCGGGCTGTTATATGCTCGTGGGAGACATTTGTATGTTCCCGGGACGGAACTTCGTCAATAACTTTTGCGAGAAATCTATGACGCCCGATGGTATGGTCATCCGGGACGTCAGCGGATTTTGGCCTTGTTGACGCGGACCTACTATTGGCCGAAGGTGGATAGCGATGCGGAAGCATCCGTCAAGTCCTGCATGATTTGCCAGCAGGATAAGATTTGCCAGCAGCATCCGTCAACTTCTACAGCCCCTGCCCATTCCGGAAAAACCATGGGTTTCAACGTCCATGGACTTCATAACCGGATTCCCTGTGGTTTATGGGAAGGGATCAGTTATGGTTATCGTGGACCGCTTTTCCAAATACGTGGTGTTCATCCCTGCCCCGAGTGCTTGTCCTGTCTAGGAAGCCGCAAGTTTGTTCCATGATCACGTGGTTAAGTACTTTGGCTTACCGCGGGATATCGTGAGCGACCAGGATACGCAGTTTACAGGAACATTCTGGAGGAGCTTGTTCAATACAATGGGTTCGGAGTTGAAGTTTTCAACGGCCAACCATCCTCAGACGGACGAGTAAACGGAGAGGATCAATGTGGTACTGGAGGAATACCTGCGGCACTATGTGAGTGCGTCGCAGAAAAATTGGGTGGATCTCTTAGATACGGCGCAGTTCGCGTATAACGTTCAAAAGTCAAGCGCCACGGGATTCAATCCCTTCGAAGTTGTGATGAGATGGCAACCTCTGACCCTGCAGGAGATACTTCTGCAAGGTAAAAACTTTAACTGTCCTATTGCTGATCGGTTCGACAGGAAATGCTGGCGGAGTCCAGTGACAGCTTAGAGAAGGCGAGACGAAGGATGAGCATGGTAAAGGGGACGTCTTCTGAACCCTAGTTCGAGATATAGCCAAGATAGCTACAATTCAACTAATAAAACCCGCAGCTGAACCTACAGCAAAGGCTGGTGAATTCCCATCCCCTAATTGTTGATCCCAAGGGCTACTGCAAACAGACACTATGACCTAGACAAATACAATACTTGGTTAACCTGATAATCGAAAAGTGTATGAATTGGTAAAACTGTCAGATCCATCGTGAGTGAATTCAATGCAACTAGATCTACCAGGAAATGCACCAATGAGTAGAATATAAGAGTGCTTATCACGAGTCATGACCAACATAGCAAAAGACTCCCACGCTTAGTTAAAATCTATGAAAGAAAGGCACTTTCTCTTTTCAGTGGATGGATTTAGCTGCATTGAAGCTGCAGAGAGTGATTATTTCTCAGACACTCTAAAGTAGGCAAAAGGCATTATCCATCCATTGCAACTTCAACAGATTGAAATTTATTTACTTGAGCGTTAGACCTATTTAGGTTGGTTGGGGAAAATAATTTACTAACCAGGAAAGCCATTCCTAACTTCTTAGGCGCGGCATCAAAGTCGTTTTTCCCAGATGAGAAGAACCTTTAGTTTAATTGTTTAATGCACTCGTGATCCAGTACTTACGCAAGGACTTCAACCGAAAACATTGTGAAACTAATGAACTCGTTTGTTGGAATTAAAACGAGTCATGCAAATAAAAAATCTCATTTCCTAAAACCCACATTTGCAGAGAAATTAGAATAGCACATTGAAAAGTCAATTTCAATGCCCCAACATCAAGAGACACCGGTAGTTCATGGAAGGCAAGTTAAAGTAAAATAAAATAAAATAACTAGAGACAAGTAGCAAACGAATGACTAATCATGTAAACTGTTTGGCCTTACATTTTAGTAGTGAAGCTCACATTTAGTATGGCGAGCTACCTTAGGGCTCATGAGAAAATTCTTGGGTCAAACAGCGTCACTATCAAATTCAGATCAATAGAAAATGACTAATCAAATCAAGAAATGATTTCAGTTTTCAGAACCAGGGTAGAGTAAAGATGCATCATCAATAACATATTCCAGATAATTGGTGGAACCACTCATGCAAGAACAGAAAAAAGATTGGAGGCAGTGGCAAACAATACAAGGGATAATAGAATAGATGCGTACCTGTGGGATCACAATAGCTAATTCAGAACATCCAAAGCCAAGCCTGCCACAATGGATTATTATAAGGAGCACTACCCATTTGTAAGATTTAATCCATCAAACATATCAGTGAAGGGAATGCACACCTTGGCCAAGTCCCAAGGACTCAATACAAATAGAAATCAATGCATATGGGACACTGCAAGTTATCTGCAGATAAGTACCACTCAAGCATCAGTTAACTGCACAAATGAGGTTTCAGCACGTTGTAGAAAGTCAAACATAGATATAGACAGAAGTACATGCCCGCAAAATTGTTATGATGCTTCCAGATTGGTAATACGTACCATGATGAAACATTCAAAAGATAAGTTAGCGTACAACTGTTTTTTCTTTTCTAAAAGCAAACAAATTGTGAGCAGAACTGCCATGTTGATGACTCACTGCCAATGGAATATATAACCTGTGTTGTAGCATTATCAGTGCAAGTGTCTCCTCTTTGGTGGCGGACCAGGATTAGTGCCATAAATACAACACCAGCAGGCGGTGAATCATAACCGAGGTAACCAGATGCACAAAATAAGAGGTGACAATCAATAAAAGAAAGTAAAGGGCCATTACGATGTTTGATATTCCCATATGAAACCAGCGCCACACTTTCTGCAAAGTTTCTTTATGAGCACCAAAGCTATTCCAAGAAAAACAGAATTCAACAGCAAAGCAAGTGCACCCATTCTGATGCCAGCATTATAATAAGTACACCTTGGTTTGGTTCCCCGCCATAGATCTCCAAACAGTTCATGCAGAATATATGAAAGTCCCAAATAATTCCCACATTAAAGCTTCCTGGGTCTACTGCATTCCACATGTGCTTCAGAAGGCAATGAAGAAAGACGCACCTCATTTGCGCAGAAACACTTAAGAAAGACGTTATGGAAATAAAAACTACATCCATGTAGAAGGCAGACTTGAGATTGGCACATTCCATATTGCATGCAACAGTCTTTGGGAAGACTTTATACCAAACACTGTAAGATCCAGTAGAATATTTCAAATAGCCATTAAGAGTGAGAAGTAAGCATTTGCAACTCAAGTCCTGCGGTGGTCCTTCTCTGAAACAGCAAGTAAAAACCATATTATAGAAAATTTCAGCACTTTCGTCAAACTGAATACTCTTTTATAGTAAAAATTTTTAAGTAAAGAATTTAAAAGCTCCAGTTAGAACAATTCTGAAGTAGATATAGCATATAGATGACTTATCATCAGTGAGGTATTATATTATACTTCCACTATGATGCAAAGAATTTTATCCATCCTACTGCTACTCCCAAGGTGGCTAAACATTATAAAAGAAGCAAAACAAGAAGTACAACCTTAGGGAAGTAGTCATAAGAAAGGGAGAATTATTACAGAAAATATATATATATATATATATATAATTTCATGCTTTGGCATATAATACAATAACCAGCAAAACCCAATTTCTATTCATATAAAGTTCGAGTATACAATTTCATGCATTGGGGAACATATACTTATCAACAGCTTCCTCAAGCAAGAACTCAGCGATATGATTGAGTTCCTTAAAACAGACTTCAATCTAAAATCTCAAAACAGGAAACCATAGATATGGGAAAAGATTCTACTACTACCAACTGCTTTCTTAACAAAGCTAAAATCACAACACATGAAACAGTCAAGAAGAATAAGATGAAAAACTATATGAAATACCGTCTAAAACAAAGCAAATAGAGGAGAACTATAGTACACTCACATTCAAAAAACTCTAACTCATAATGAACTAAAAAGAAGCACCTAAATTTATGTAACAATAATCATATCTTGAATCTGACCACCCAAAAGCTCAATCATGTAAATGGTTGATTAGTTATTAAATATTATGAATCAACATAAGGAATCTTCGGCAAAGCTCTATTTTTCTGGTACAGAGAAATAACCTGATAATTAACTTCTCCAAAATTTCCAGATTAACAATTTTCACCAACTCAAAGTAATTATAGTGCCGTTGTTTCATCTCAGATAATAAATTCTAGAAAAAATTATAGGAAACATGATTCGGCGATAACTTCTATACCCAAGATATGTCCAAAATTATTCACTCAATTCAGAACCTTTTCACGAGAAAAACGCATTTATAGGCTTGTAAGCCTGTGACTCAATGATAGTGAAGCCTAATACCGGAGAAACAAAGGACCCTTTTCATTAAAAGACCTACATGAAACCCTAAGCTTCCAAAAATCTACGACATGCCTCATGTTCCTACAATATAAGCAACATCTCAGAGGGTTTCGTTATGTTTTGTGTGTCTGCGCGCGCATACAGATACTTCTGCATGTTTAGTGAAGAAATTACCAGTGAGATCAGCTACAAGAGCTCTACAAGGACCCTGAGTCATGTTATTGGCAACATTGAGGATCCAAAACCCGAAAACGAACGCCATAATCGCTCTTGCACGAACAAGCCGGAAAGCGGACCACAGAGCCAAATCACACTCCCTCACCCGTGTGGAAATGGAAACCCTAGCTTTGCACGTACGGCGTGAGAAGCAATAGCTGAAAAGCCCAGCCGAATTGCATACCACAGGCAGCGGAAGCGACGCGGAGAAGCACCCGTTTCGAGAGCTCAGCCGAATTGTATAACTCATTTAAATTTAAAATTTATTTGGACAACGAACGGAAACAAATTGTTAAATTACTAAATTGATTTTACTAGGTTTTTTTTGTTATAATTTAGGTGTAAATTAAATATTTAAATTTGATATTTTAATCTTTTAAATTATATATATATATTGTATATTTATCTATATATTTATATAATAAATGTTTAAATAAAATTAATAATATTATTTTATTCCAATTAAATCATTAAAATCAATTTTATTATATATATTTATATATTAATTAAAATTTTTATTTAGTATTTATGGATATAAATAGTACGGATAATTGAATATATTATTTGTATTTATATTTGTATTTGTTCGTCGAATATTTGATTTCTAATATTTGTATGAGCGGATGTTCGAATTTTCGATTCGAATATGAATTGGATACGAATACTTTGAATATTTTTGAATATTTTGTCAACTATAATTTAAAAATTGTTTTGATTTTTGGTAAAATCAAAAAACAATAAAAATGAACTCAACTTGATAGTTATGATTAATTTATAAATAATTTTTATAATTTATACATTATTGTGAAAAAGTAATATAATAATGTATCTATACAAATAGAAAAAAAAATTAAACCATATATAATTTTATTAAATTAAGACTAAATTATATCTTTTTCATATTGTTTTATTAAGATTGTAAAAATAATGATTTTTTTCGTATTCAACGAAATTTATAAAATGTCAAAAATTGGATATAACTGGATGATACCCGCACGTTATGCGCTTTTGTGATAATCACATTATATGTTTCTTAAACATTGTACATAATTCATTAATTCAAATATTGTCATTACATTTTATATATGTATTTGTCAATACAATCGCACAAATTCTAATTTTTCAGTGTAAAAATTCAAACAATAACTTATAATATGTAATGTAAAGTAACAATGTCATTTGTTTATAATACCATTTAAATTTTAAAACGTAATTTGTTGGAGGTAATGATTGCATGGTTTCGACGGGAGTTTTTCACATGATTGTTTTTTCTATCTCTACATGTATAATTGTTTAGGACTAAATTTAATTTATAATACGATTAAAAAATCATTGATGTATGAATATAATTTGGAGATCTTTAAAACTTACTTATGTTTTAATTTCTTTTTTTGTCTTTAGATCTTGATTGGTGTAGAACTTTCTAAAGCATGACGATCGAAGTGTTAACAAACTTGATTGATACATTTACAAAAGATAATTACACAACGACATGAATAAAAATATTAATTAATATAAGTGTTAATATGTTTTTCTAATACCGTGAGAATAATGTTTGTTATGACCATGATTGTTTTTTTACAATCATTTGAGCAATATTTGAACAAAAATGCATAGCAAATCCATCCCATATCGACATTTTGATTATATATATTTATGTATTTAAAATGGTTTAAACAAGGTGAGCAAATTATTGCGGACAAGATACATAATAGGTTAGTGGAACAACAATATTAAATATTTACCTATTTAATAACAACCGAATTTTTATTTTTTTTAATCAAAGGTAGGTAATTGCAAATTTGATTATTGCATAGTGATTTGAAGTCCAACAATATCACAACTTAGAAAGTTTAATTAGATAAATTTAGTAGCAAAGAAATAATATTATTTATTCATTGCAAAATTACTTATCCGATAAAAGTTCTTTGTGGTCAACCAATCCGACCAATGTTCGATATGAATGCGTCGTGAATTTGTAAGTGTCTTATATTTTAGGCTCGTCCTTGTGATCCATTCAACAATCTGGTTGTCAAGTAAAAATATTTCTCCATGTGCATCTTGATTGGCATTATCTCTGGATCGATTTGTATTTTTCCAGAAGAAATACAGAGAGTGTTGAATCATATTCGTTTATTGTGAACGTTGACCATGACAATTAATATCATAATATATGCCACAAACCTAAAAATATATACCTTTTCGAAAATAAGGTTTGCAACCAACATTATGAAGAATAGACCGTGAAGATTATGGTAGTAATCCAAGGATAATAAAAAACACTTGTCCTGAATCTTCATTGATGGTGTTTTGTAGAGAAGTGAGATATTTAAAGATCGACATAGGATGATGATCTCAGTAACTTTTCCCTCTTGTATCAATTGGGTATGATGATCCTCGTGTGAATCTTCACATTGATGATGATATAAATTGCTTCGTTTTCTTCTCTTTTCAAACTAATTTACCGCTTAACTAATTATATGTTTTGCTTGCAAGAGTTGCTTTCCTGAAGAATGTTGCTGAAGGAACATATGATGCAGTTATCGTGGATTCATCAAATCCGATAGGTAAAGAGCATTAATCAAACTTTCTTTGATCGTGCAAATCGAAACCCGAGATTAATTTGCCTGTTATATATGATAGGACATGCAAATAAACTCTTTGAGAAACCCTTTTTTGAATCCATGGCTAGGGCTCTTCATCCTGGTGAAGTTTTATGAACTCAAGGTCAAAGCATGTGTCTTCACATGGATATCATTTAAGACATTGTTTCAAACGCTTGTGAAATCTTTAAGGGCTATGTGAATTATGCCTAGATAAGTGTTCTTACATATAAGCTAAATGATTTCAAATATGCTTTTCAAAGTTTGGCCAAGAACCATGGTTTTTTATGAAAGATGTTTTTGCAGTGGGGTTATAGGGTTCATGCTCTATTCAATCAAGGATCCTCATGTTGATTTCAAATATCCAATTAACCTTGAAGGTTTATAACTCTAAAGTAAAGTAATTGAAATCAATACAAAATTTATTATTTTTAAGCCAAGTTTCAGGATCCAATCAATGGCTATGGCTTCATCTTTGAATTCTTATGTTATTCAGCTTCATTCGGCCTCATTTTACTTGCCCTCTTTCTCGAAGAAGATAATCTGACTCTAAAACACTGTAAAAGAGAACTTTTTTCAGATCTTCACATGAAGGAGCCTCAAATAAAAGCTTTGTGAGTGTTTAATTGCTCATTATGACTGCAAAAGCTCTATGTATTTAGTGATCAAGGATCACATAATACAAATCATTGAGTTTTTAATATTGTTTCAAATTTTCTACCTTTTCCAAAATCTCTTTACTATTTATTTTAGATATTAAAAATATTTATATTTTGTCTAAAAAGTTGCCAACTTTATCAGTAGGACCTGAGTTTTTTGCTAATGAATCAGTCATTTATCACCAAAATTCGAGTCTAGGATTCATGGTACAACACAAATAAAGTAACCCATTTGATCACATTATCCACACAGATCAAGCCGGCATAGGCACAAGTGTACCGCACTCACATCCGACACTCATGCATTTGGTGGCAAAACAGGGAGGCTAAGGAAAAAATACATACACATGTTCCAAGATTAATCATCTATGCTTTTATTCCATAGAAATATGACTCTAAACCACCGCATTAACAGATAACACGATAAAAAAATCAATAGACCTGAAGATCCATCTAGAATCAGAAAAAAAAAGGCATGGCGAGGATATGTTCACTACAGAAAAAACACGATGTTTTCAACGAACGGATCAACGGATCTGTCCGTTGATGAATCTTTCATGAGTTTTGCATCGGTTCAACATTTGTGTCAAGAAAGCGGGACAATGGTATGTCCCTGCAAAACATGCAAAAAATATGAAGTATCGAAGTCAATAAATTGTTTACAAACATCTTTACAATGTGAGGTTCGTACAGAATTACGAAATTTTATTATTTCATGGCGAAAATTGTGACGTTAGATATATTGTGCAAGAAGCACACAAAATAGAAAGAAATGAAGAATTTGTTTATGAAGCATTAACGACCAATCCATATGTGAAAATGGTGTCAGATTCTTTTCGTGAAGTTGTTCATGATAAACAACCGCACGAAAAGATTCTGAACATCGAGGCACACCGATTTTTCAATATATTGGATTCGGTAAAACAACATATATATGAAGGTCGTCGTGAAGGTCAGTCTCGTTTATCTTTGTCATCAAGATTGATGAGTATAAAAACAAACTATAATATTGTTGAAAATTGCTTGGATTCATTTTACAAAACCATGTGTGAATATTTACCGGAACAAAATCAGGCCCCGAAACATACTACGAAACAATGAATGTTTTAAAAGTTTTGGGAATGCCACATGAGAAAATTGATGTATGTAGAAACAACTGCATGTTGTTTTGGGGAAATGATAAAGACTTGTTGGAATGTAAATTTTGCGGTGCAAATAGGTTTCAGCAAAAAAAACCATTTTCATGTAAATATGTATCGTACAAAAAATGTTCTATATGCCTGTAGTAAATAGGCTCAGAAAGTTATTTGAATCGAAATAACCATTGCAGTAATGAGATGGCACGCAGAACACTTGACGGGTGAAAGGGTAATGCAACATCAATCAGATGATAAGGCTTGGAAAGATTTCAATTAAATATTTCCTGAGTTCGTGTATGAGACGAAAAATGTTTATCTTTGCATGTGCACCGATGGTTTTAGTCCATATGGATAATCTGGAAGTCAATATTCTTCGTGGCCGATGATTTTATCTCTTTATAATTAGCATCTCGATATGTGTTTGAAAATAAAAGTAATGTTTCTGACGTAGCTGATTCCAGGGCCAAAACATCCGAAGAAAAGTTTTGATGTTTTTTTTGTAGCCATTGATTCATAAATTAAGATATTTGTGGAATGATAGAATTCTTGCTTATGACGTCAGTACGAAGCAAAATTTCACATTGAAAGTGGTCTTGTTGTGGAAAATTAGCGATTTTCTTGCCTATAAAATGTTATCTAGATGGATTACGCACGAGAGATTGGCAGGTCCCTACTGTATAGAAGACACAGATTCATTTTGACTAGTATATGGGAAGAAATCATGTTGGTTTGATTGTCATAGAATATTTCTTCCCCGTGGACATGCTTTCAGAAAAGATAAAAAATATTTTCAAAAGAACGTGGTACAATAAGAAGAGGCACCGTGCATACAAACCAAAACACAAATCCTTTTACGACGATTAAACACAATGGGAGACTTACAAGAATCGATAGAATGCGGTAGAGATTGTGGTCATCAAAAACCAAAAGGCCAAGGTGAATGACAAAACTGGTATAAACGTAATATCTTTTGGGAGCTACCATATTGGAAATTATTGATATTACGGTATAATTTGGATGTTATGCATATCGAAAAGAACTTTTTCGATAACATCATCAACACTGTTTTGAATGTGACGGGAAAAACTAAGGATAATATACAATCAAGAAAAGATTTGAAGACAATATGTTGAACACCTGAGTTAGAGTTAAGAGATGGAAGGACACCTATTCCAGTATTCAGATTGTTTGGGCATACGAAAACTGTATTATTAAGGTGGTTAAAAGAAGACGTTAAATTTCCAGATGGATATGCATCGAACATTGCTCAGTATGTTAATATTATTGGTTCGCGGCTGATTGGGATGAAAAGTCATGATTGACACATTTTAATACAACGACTCATTCCAATTGCATTTGCCGAGCTATTACCACGAAACGTTTACGATGTGTTATACGAAATTAGCGTATTTTTTTCAGAGATATGTTCTAGAAATTTAAAAAGGGATGACTTGGAATTGATGAAAAATAATATTTCTGAAGTATTATACTCATTGGAAAAAGTATTTTTGTCTTCTTTCTTTGATGTCATGAAACATTTACCAATATATTTACCAGATGAGGCAATACTTGGTGGGCCAATTCTATTCAGATAGATGTATCCTTTCGAAAGGTTTTTCTTTCATCTGACGAAAAAAGCAAAAAACAAAGCAGCAATTGAAGGATCTTGTTGGACGAAATCACATATTTCAGCATATTTTATTTCGAGTCGCATATTCCAACAAAACAAAAACACTCAGCGAAAGATCACACAAATTATCTTTATCAATATAATCCGCAATTTGGCATGATTCCAAAGATATTTACACCGATTGGACGTACATGAGGTAAATCCGATGAATATTGGCTAACACCGAAGGAGTATAATCACATCCACACATATATATTACTTAATTTCCAAGAGCTATTATCTTTCGAAAGGTACATAACAATGAAAATCGATCTTATGAACACAAATATATATATTTATACATATATTTTCTAATGTTCTTTCATTACAGGATATTTGATGAAGAAATTTTGGGTACATATCCTCATATAAATACAGATGAACTCACGGAAATGAAACCTTAACATTATGGTCGTGGTTGAGAGATTATGTAAGTAAATGTATATTCATATGTTATATATATATATATATAATGCGATTATGTTATATTCATTTGTTGTTTATTATGTAGGTCAAATCTTCTGATGAAAGACATCTTATATGGTTAAAAGACTTGGCTAATGGTCGTGCACGAAATGTTATGTGTTGGCCAATTATGTTTACTCGTGGATACACATTTCACACGTACGAACATGGAAAACATAGAAGCACATACAATTACAGCGTTTGTGTTAATAGTGAAATAGAGGATGATAATTTCTACGGTATTTTGAACCAAATCCTACAGGTTGAATATCACGGTCTCGTTGGATTAAAGATAATGCTTTTAGATGTAAATGGTCTAACCCAACCGTAAGACGTGGTACACGAAAAAAATCGATCGGGAGGAATTGATATCAATCCAATACGACAATATTGTAAGTATGATCCATTTACATAGTAGATCAAGCAGATCAAGTATGTTACGTGTAATATCCAACGACATAGAAACATCAAAGAGAGGAGTGGTGGGTCATTGTAAAGATCAAGCTGCGAGGAGTTATAAGCACATATAAAAAAGAAAATCTGTTGCAAATCGATCATCCGGAATGGATACGATTAATTGATACATACAATCGGGAAGAGATTCTCGCAAGGACTGACATAGATGGAAAATACATACGCAATTATGAAGACGTTGAACCGGAAGATGAAAAAGATGAAAACGGTGATGAATTCAATGAACAAATGAAGGAAGACTCGCCAATCAAAGAATCTACCGAAGAAGAAATTAGAATTATGGAGTTGTAATGTATAAAGTTTTGTAGTTTATTTTTTGAACTAAATATATTCACATATCAAGGGGCATCTGTTGCAATTTGCAATGGAAACCCGTTGAATATTGAATTCGATCAACACTTAGAAAATTTTTCAAGAATTATAAATGATCAACGGACATCCGTTGGAACATTGCAACGGATGCCCGTTACTCTTTAAGCGGCCAACGGATGCCCGTTACAAATATTCAGACCACTAACAGATGCCTGTTGGTGTGTTCATCATGGCTAGGCTACTGCAACATTGGTTAATGTTCTCAAGGCATCCGCTGGAAATGCCAACAGATGCCCGTTGGAAACCAAAGAGTTGCATCAAATAATTGCGTCCGTTGAGTTGACCTATTTTCTAACGGGCATCCATTGGCATTTCCAACGGATGTCCGTTTGAAATTTCAATATATTAACCGTTGAATAGTTCATTATTCAACACAATTTCAAAACCAAAATTCTCTCAAACACAAAACCCCAAACACTTATAAACAATACAAAATGAGAGCCAGACGATTTATCGGTTGTGGTGGTATGTTGGCAGGTTCAGCTGGAGCCCTGTTACCACCTCCAGCGCCACCATATCGGCCTCCTTCACCTATATCGACACTACCGATATTTGATGAAGAAGATGATATGGTGGACATATACGCTTTGATCGATAGTTTCGACGAGCGCCTTACCATCCCGATCATTGATCCCGAACGTCCTGACAGGACATTATGGTAAGAGAGTAATTATATAATTTAGATTGTATTTATTTATAAATATTATCTAATCATTTGATTTTCACTTGTAAGTTTGATGTGTATGATATTATGTTCTGAAACATACGAACAACAACATCATTCAAAGATCGCTACAAAATCGTTTGTACTATTCCTGACAAGTGACACCAGAAGTCATACGCCGACAATGGTGGTGTACATTCATCGTACGTAAAATTTTATATATACAATTTAAATTTTCAATTTATATATACTTTTGTAACTAATTTATTTTAATTTAGTTTTTCAGTGCGCATATAGACGCCGAAAGAAGGATACGTCGTAGATCTACACTACTTGGATGCGCGACACGCAAGCCTGGTTGTGCTTGATAATGAACAACGCCAAGCGTAACTATTACAAGAAGAATGCCAAATCGACCTGGGCAACGGACGAGGTGTTTAGTCCTACATTAGGAGTCCGAAGACTTTAAGACAAAGAGCGAGAAAGCCAAAAAAGGTCGGTATGGCGAAAAAATTCCCGGAGATGGACCGGAACTATTTAAATTTTATTATTATATAACATTGTTATCTAATTATATAACTATAATGTTACAGATGTAGAAAATTGGACAAGAACCGATTCTTCTTGAGTTGGTTGTAGAAATCCATACCAAGAAGAAGTTCGTCGTCGGGGAAGAGAGTGACAAACCAGAACTAGGCGATCATCAGGTAGAACGGACAGTGAAAGCTGTGATAAATAAGATCACACGACAATCATAAACGTGTGGTTGAAATCCAGACGATCTCAGTCTTCTACAAAAGGACAAAATTTATTTGGAGATAAATAATAAGAACATTGTTTATGATTAAATATCTTAATATAATATTTTTTAACAATGTTAACTTTAATGTGTTTGCTTTTGTAATCAATTAGAACGTATAAGAAGCGTTTATATGGTCTCGATGCGCTTCAAAAGGATTTTGTTGAAGACGCGACGACGGTACCCCCGTGGTTTAAAAGACTTACACACAAGAATGACGTATCGAGCATCTGGAAACAACGCTTCATATAACACAAGATGCTCTTCAGACAATACAATCGGATCTTCAAGAAACTCGTGCAAAGATGCATCACATGGAGATCATCATCGAGGTTCTAACTAGTTGATCGTATCAACCGTCAACAACGACAGAGGAAACAACACTTCGGCATGATCCGTTACTCGACTCTGATGCAACACTTCACGATTGGCGACCACGGGGATGACGACGGCACAACTAATTTAGACGATATGAAAATTATTTACGTTTTTAATGTGTAAAAAACTTTAATATTAATTAATACTTTTAACTTTTTTTAATTTTCTTTTTATATTTTTTAAAATTTTTTAAATTTTTTTAGTACATATTTCAACGAATGCCCGTTGATATGTTTTAAAAATTCCATCGGGTATCCGTTGAAATGAATATTCCCGCTATTTTTGCAACGGATGTCCATTTCCAGCTCCCGCCAAACTGCCAACGGGCTTCCATTGGCGCGAATTATTTTCCGCCATTTTTCGTTGTCAATGGACGTGTAATGGATATCCGTTACAATTTTGCAACGAACATCCATTGCAATACTCGTAACGGTCATCCGTTGCTATTCTTCTAATGAGCATCCCTTGTCGCGTCCAATGAAAAGGCTCGTTGCCATTCCGTGGACAGTTTTTCAACGGATTTATTCTGTTGCAAGCCCGTTACAAATCGCAATGGATGTGGATTTGCAATGAGTGATTTCCAATGGCTCTAGATCCGTTGCAATCCATTGGGAATCGACGTTGTCAATGAAATATTGGCGAATTGCAATGGATATCTTCGTTGGAAATCGCCCGTTTTTTGTAGTTGCTGTAGTTGCATCCACGGCGAGGAGTCACAATCCGACCGCAAGAGAAGGTGTCGAACTGACGGAAAAGGGTTCCTCAACTAAGATGATTCAACGCCAGTGGCAAAGATATGCAGTTTCTCACCTCATAAAGAACAAGAAGAACAAAATAAATTGAACCTTTCAGAAACACCATTCGATAAAATATTTGTATAAGGATATATGTTTCATCTAACAGATAGAATTTAGAAACAACCTTGGAAGTGTTCACAGGTTGAAGGAAACAACTTGGAAATAGCTTGTAGTCAAATTCCTGATAAGCGTTTGTAGCAACGTGTTTATTTCTGACATAAATAACAGCGTCTTGATGACTCGTGCTTTATCACCCTGTATGTTCACAAAGTCAAACAGTCTATTCAGTACCATAAGTCCACAAGCATTTGACTTAGCAAAGAAGACCTTGGATCTAAAACCAACAACATACATTATCTCCACCCATTTGGATCACAAGAGTGTTGGTAATCAAGACAGTAGTCATGAGCATCACAATGTAGTGCTGGAAAGCCAGTAAACAGATTCATCTATGAAACCCAATGACAAATAAAGAAGAGGGAAATGATCATATGAACATCATTTCCAGATCATGAAATTCTTATAGAACTAAATATCTAATCAAATATAAGTAAAATTAGACAAACAAAGGCACATTAATCCAAATATAAGTAAAAGCATACAAACATAACCTAAAAAGCTAGGAACTTTTGACAACAAAATATTTTCAAAATCTGGGTCATCTTTGCACATGAATCAAGAATAAATAATATAGAACTGCAAATGAAAAAACCATGAAAGATTTGAGTGGATACATACTGAAGCTGGTGGAGCTGCTCCGAGGGGGTCTACGTGGGTCCCCTCGAAACCACCAGAGAAGACGAGGGAACGATGGTGGTAGCCCGCCAGAGGTGGATGTTGATGGTCTTCTATTTCCCGATAAAATTCATAAGTAGTTACCTCTTAGATCATTGGCAAAGCTCCGCAGCCCTGTTAAGCCAGTAATCACCTTACTTCTCCGCCGATTTAGGTCACAATATCACTCTGATTTTATCTGTGCATCCTAGTCAGCGATCTGAAAAAAATGGAGCCGTCATAATGAGAAACAGAAAAGGAATCTGAAAAATACGTCGGCTCAAGATGAAATTTATAAGTAGTTACCTCTTAGATCATTGGCGAAACTCCGCGGCCCTGATACACTGGTAATCACCACCATTCTTCACCAAATTAGGTCAAAATATCACTCCGGTCTTTTTTGTACATCCCAGCCGGAGATCTAAACAAAAAATGAAGTCGTTGGAAGGAGAATGAGAATGAGAAAGGGAATATGAACAAATATGTCAGCTCAGGTGTTTGGATGGTGAATTGATTTTCCGGACTCTTCTCCAGATTCCCCGGATAAGTCTGATTTAGCAAGTCTTAAACACACAATACCTCGATTTTTAGTATCTCAGGTTTCCTCGTGGGATTTGGTGCTAAAGGCACATTAGAACCCGATGCTGGCAAAAGCCCCACTTCTCCTCTTGATTTTGGAGTTTTCGCAAACTTCGGTGGCATGTTTAGTCCTAGATCTCCTGCTTTCTCATCCCCTAGAAACAACCATAAAAATAGATGGGGTTGTGAAAACTTCAAACTTTCTATGCATTCCAGACCGAGCGTCTTCGAGGCCACATGTTTGAAAGAGAAGGAAAAGGAGCTGGCTGAAGGAGAAGGAGAAACAGGAAATGGCGAAGGAAGAAAATCGAAATGATATCTAAACAAAGATGCAACCGCCCGAAAGAAAAGGAGAAAGGGGAAAGGGAGAAGGAAAAGAGGAAAGGAAACGATAGATTAGGGAAAATGTTAGATATAAAGCGAGCATATGAATGAGATTGAAGATTTTTTCTTCCTTTGCTGACATGAGAAGAGCAAAAAACCTCATTTTTAAATATATGATTATTTATTTTCTTAACATTTGAACTGTTAAATTTGTTACTTTTTTCCTCGTCAACATTGTGTTAAAATCATGATATTAATAATAATGATTTTATAAAATCATTTAATTATTAAAATGGAAAAATATTATGTATTTTTTGTTGATGTGAGAAAAGAACTTTGATATAAACTTTTAAATTGATGTATTATATATATTTTTGTTGATGTATCACCAAAAGAAAAATATATCTCTTTTTGAATCTTTTTGTTAGTATAGAATTATACTTGAACACAATAGAGTAATCAAAACATATCATATATATATATATATATATATAAAGATTTGTAATCTCTACAATTGTCACATGTGTAAAAAAATTTTAGAAAAAAAAATCTTTTTAAGATAATATTTTTTCGTTTTCTTTTTCAATTCTGGAATAGCAATAGATTCTTCAGTTATTTTAAACATCGTTCGTTGTTCCCCTTAAATCTCCTTAGAGGAACTCCATCTTAAAAATTGTCACATAAACCCCCATTTGGTGTTGTCGTTTCTCATTTTCCTTCTTCGTTCGATTTGTAGAGGACAATAGCTTTGGCTTCTATTTCACCTTTACAAAAGATAAGGGCACTTGACTACGTGTCAAGATGACGGGAAACGAGACAATGGTAAGAGGGTCACGAAAGGAAGGTGAGATGGTGATTTTGAAAGGTCAGCACGATGATGATGGGACGACAGGCGACGACGAGCGATGAACCATTGATGGGATGAAAAGGTAGGGATATATAGTGAACCGCTGATGGGGCTGTGGGACGGCGATGAGACCATGGTCACAAGTGTGGTAAATAATAATAATCACTTATTCGGGGTTTGATGCAAAATTTGCATGTATATTTCTTAAGTATATTTAACTTTTTGTGTATAGTATCCAAAGGAAAGAACATCATGAAATGCAGATAATTCAATAATTTAAACATCAAAATCATTTCTCATTTTGCATGATAACTTTTCTATAGAGTATTTAAACTTGAAGAATTACATATTACAATAGATATCGAACCAAATGAAATCTGTAGAAAGCTTGATCTATGTGAAGTAGTAAACAACATGTTTGGGATTATGCAATATTGTATGCATAATTGCTTCTATAATCTTGTAATTGCATTTTCCATTTAATGATCTATGTAGGGATGATGATCTTGATGAAGTTAATTATTTTCTTTTCCAATATAACAATATCAATATAAAAAAAAGATTAGTCATACTTGCACTTGGAACTTTCAGATCGTGTGTATATATATGGATGATTCTTTCTTTCGAAATTTTCATACCCAAACATATTGTCTACTAGACTAATTTAGTGATCTTTTTTCTAAAACATTAGAGAAAAAATACAAACATTAGAAGAAAGCGAAAAAGGAGTTTGATGGTGGGATGAGGTTATCCGATGATGAGCTTGATGGAAGTGGTTTAGGTGGACGAAATGTTGAGAAGAAGGTTAAAGATATGCTATTCGATGATGATGATGATGATGATGATAATGATGATGGTATGTTCTTTTGAGCAATAATTCTGTATATATTTTATAAGGTTTCTGCTTGTATTTATTATGCATCTTTTGTATCGAGGAGGTCTACTTGAAGAGGTTGACGACGAGGAAGAATTAGCTGAGAAAGGAAATGTAGCGCTCGAGAATAATGATGAAATGACATACTTAATTAAAGAGGAAGATAAATTTGATGGGCATGTATATGTTTCATGAGGAGATTATTTGGGCTGCTATAGAGACTAAGAAGCTTCTATGTTTATTGAGTATAGTAAGCAGCCTGGAATAGATAGGATATCTTACGAGAGTTGTTGAAAACGTATAGACTACAAGATCACTATGCAGTCTGGACCTTCAAAATTGATTTGGTAAAACAATTTAGCTATTTCGTATTTGGTTTTTGTTGAATTCTCATAATTGATATTTTGTGAATTAGGTCTTTAGGGTGTATGCACATGAGTAGCTTGCAAGTCTCATTCTTAAATGATAATTCGATCACACTTATCTATATTTATATATAATATATGTTCAACTAATTTACTTATAAGGATCCAAAAATGAGTTTACGTTCAAGCGGATGAAATAAATCTGATTGATTTAACAAATGCAACATTTAACATAATGATAGTAATAAAAACAAATTGAATGAAAATTAATTTTGCAATATTTTCCTGAGTATATATGGCTAACTTCAAAAATATTCTTTTAGGGCTAAAACACTTCAAAAATACCCTTCTCGAAAAAAAAATTAACTTCAAAAATACCCTTATAAATGTTGATATTCCCAAAATACCCCTACGACCTTACGACCCACTTCGACCCAGCGACCTATTTCGACCCTGCGACCCTTGTTCCTCTGCGAACATTGGACCCCTACGACCCTTGTCCCTCTCCGACCCTTGTTCCTCTAAGACCCTTGGACCCCTGCGACCTTTGTTCCTCTGCGACCCTTGGACCCCTGCGACCCTTGTCCCTCTGTGATCCTTGGACCCCTGCGACCCTTGGACCCCTACGATCCTTGTCCCTCTACGACTCTTGTTACAATAATACTAAATCCACAAAAACAGTGATACTAACAATATAGTCAAAATAATTTATTATTTACAAATTATTTACAAATAATATGAATCATTTTTTAAAAAATTACAATGTACAAAGTTGAATTATCCATTTCCAAAATTATGTTACAAATAAATTGTTAAAAAAAGAACAATGTACCAAATTACATCTTCCATAATCAACGAGTAAACATTTTCTTAGACCCTTGGACCGTGCGACCCTTTTTCCCCTCCGACCCTTGTACCTCTGCGACCACTTTGACCACTGCGACCCTTATCTCCCTTCGACCCTTGTACCTCTACGACCCTTGTACCTCTGCGACCCTTGGACCCCTGCGCCCTTGTCTCCCTCGTAGGGTCAAGGGTCGTAGGATCAAGGGTCGAACGAGTAAAAGGTTCGTAAGGGACAAATGGTGCGACCCTTGCGACCCTTTACGCTTTATTATTTACAAATAATATGGATAATTTTTTAAAAAGTTACAATTTACAAGGTTGAATTATCCATTCCCAAAATTATGTTACAAATAAACTGTTAAAAAAATAAGTTGAATCAACGAGTAAACATTTTTTAGACCCTTGGACCGTGCGACCCTTGTACCCTCTACGACCCTTGTCTCCCTTCGACCCTTGGACCGTGCGACCCTTTGTCCCCTGCGACCCTTGGACCCTCTACGAACCTTATTACAATAATAGTAATCCACAAAAATATTGATACTAACAATAATACATTCTATTGAATAATAGTAAGAAAACCAACCAAATACAAACATGAATTTTGTTGTTCAAATGAGCTTCAAATCAATCAAAATACAACGGAATTCAATCTATGAAGATTATAGTGGCAAGAAGTAGACAAGGTACATCATCAAGAACGATTTCCAGTTCGACTTTGAGGGTACAACCCACGTTAAAAACATTATCGTGACAAAACTTTGTCCAACCCCTGGTGATGCTAGCGCCACCGCGTTTCACGGGCCTTAGATCTGCCTCCCAAATGTCTGTGTAATTGTTTATCAGCTAAACCTTACATCGTCTACCGCAAAGACTATTCAACCTCGCAAACTGTATCGAAAGTGTCTGCGATAACCGAATAAATTTACAACAACGCCAAACTAATGCATATACGGCTTGATTTGATGAATCGAATAAATCGGTTTGAGTTCACTTACCACTGCATCTACGACCAGATTTGAACGCGTGACTGGTACCGTAAAAATCCTCTCACCAGAAGAAGATGACCCTAACATCGAATCGCCGTCACTAGTCGTTTGCATTTTCGGCAAGATGATGATGATGAGAGTTAGAGAGAGAGAGAGTGTCGTTATTAAAAAAAAGGAAATGGCTGGAATACGAAAAGATATGACCTTGACATCGAATCGCCGTCAGATGGAATTCGAAAAGTTATTTCAAATTTTGGTGAAAAGTTCGGCGGGAATTTTGTGAAAATGAAAAAATGTCAAAAACCAATCAAATGAGGGTCACATGAGAGTCGCATGGGTCGTACAAGGGTCATATGTGATCGCATGAGTCGTACAAGGGTCATATGTGGTCGCATTAGACGTCCATGGGTCATATGTGGTCGCATGAGTCGCATAGGTCGCATGAGTCGTCCATAGATCATATGTGGTCGCATGAGTCGTCCATGGGTCATATGTGGTCATATAGGGTCGCATGAGTCGTACAAGGGTCTTATGTGGTCGCATTAGACGACCATGGGTCATGTTTGGTCGCATGAGTCGTCCATGGGTCATATGTGGTCATATTTGGTCGCATGAGTCGTACAACGGTCATGTGTGGTCGCATGAGTCGTACATGGGTCATGTGTGGTCACATGAGTCGTACAAGGGTCATATGTGGTCGCATGC
>CM071864.1:9492877-9509237 GCA_036759665.1 Gynandropsis gynandra
TACCGGATGGGAATGCCATTTATGACGAACTACAACTCTGTATTGTCCCGTATAATCACAGAGTGATTTAGTAGTACAGACATTTGAACCTTTGTCAATGTGGAGTCACATTGTAAGTGGAATAAATGCTTAAATTGTGACTCCTTCTCGAAGTAATGCAACTCCTGATCATTTAAGATTCCTCTCAGCATCCTTATTGTCTCGTGAGGATAACACTTGGTGGTGATCTTTGGCATTCTGTCCATGTGCTTGAATTCATACAAAAATTTCGGCTTTGGCGCCACCTGCAAAATGACCAATTACGAATACATTATACTTCTACCGACTTAAGCGACCCATGCGACTCAACCGACCCGTGTGACTCAACCGACTTGTGCGACCCATGCGACTCAGCCGACCCGTGCGACCCATGCGACTCAAACGATCCTTAGACACTTTGCGACACTCAACCGACTCACTGAGACTTAACCGACCCACGCCCCTCAAACGACCATTGCGACCCATCCCACTCACTGAGAAAACCGACTCACTGAGTCGAAGATGGTCATGCAATTACTGCGACCCTTGCTACTCAACCGACTCACTGAGTCGAAGATGTTCATGCAACTCCTACAACCCTTGCGACCTAACCGACTCACTGACACTCACACTCACCCATTTCAAATCAATAAACCATTTTGTGACTCGAAAGCTTGCAAAACCCTAGAAATCGAACTACTTACACTTATTGACGCCATTGAAGATTGACTCGTGCTCTTTTTGTTACTGTTGTTGCTGATTCTAGCCATTTTCCTTCTCGCCAACTTCAAATCGATCCTTCTCAAGTTCGACATCACTTATTTCTTTCTTGCTATAAACTTTTAAACAGGTTTCACGGCGAAAAACTGTTCGGCTTTCTTGTTTTATACAGTTTTTCACGTTGAACGTGGGTTTTTTCATGTTCGAACATTAAAGGCAAGATTGTCTTTTCTTCAGTTTTTTTTCGGATTTAATAATTATTTTAAGGAAGGGTATTTTTGAAGTGGTTTAGCCCTATAAGGGTATTTATAATATTCCGCCATCTTAATATCATGTGTTATAAATCAAGAATAAAAACGTATAAAACCACATCAACAAATCCTTTAAACGAAATTTTTTATATATATAACATGTCAAGTCAACAAGCCTTATTCACCACATTAGAGGTACGTAAGCATCATGTTATAAAAATAATGTTAAATTGTTCGTCAATCCGACATGGCACGTGGAAGGAAAGTTGAAGTCAATTTGGGTGTTTTAGTACAATTTATTAGGGGTGGCCAATCCGGATTCGGGTTCGGGTTTCGGTTCGGGTTCGGATTACTCGGATTTTGAAAAATTGGACCCGTATTAAACCCGAATGTTTTCGGTCCGGATTCGATTCGGATTCGGGTTGTTCGGGTTCAAAAGCATTGGATCCAAAATAACCCGAATTATATTTCGATATTTAGGTTTTTCGGGTAGTTTGGATTATTCGGGTTGTTCGGATTATTCAGGTTGTTCGGATTATTTAGGTTCGGGTTTTTCGGGTGTTATATACAATTTAGGGTTATTCGGTTTTAGAATTCTGTAGATAATTCGTTTTTTACTATAAAACAAAATAAAAAAATATCAAATATAACATAAATATATATAAAAGAAAATATACTAATATTTTTTAGTATTTATATAACTTTTAAAAAATTAAATCCTATTTTTTATTTTTTTTATTTTTAAATTGGATTGTTTGGATTTCTCGGGTTCAACCCGAACCCGAATCGGACCGATCCGAACGGGTTTTGAAATTTGAACTCATATGGATTCTTAGGGTAACCTATATTTCAAACGATTCGGATTGTTCGAATCGATTCGATTCGGGTCGATCCGGATAACCCGGATTTGCCATCCTACAATTTTTCAGGGTTTAAAAGGGCTTGAGATACAAGACATTGTTCAAAGAAATTTAGAAAAATATGGCAATACTTGAGAGATTTAAAGCCATTTTTCCTTCGATATGTTTGAATTATTGCTTCACTTGGATTTGGATAAGTATTTGGAGATATTGAATAGAAATTGGACGATAACTCTAATTTTGATTATAGTCAATATATTTTGATGATATTTATATAGGATTTTATACGCATTTTATTGACTCATTTAATTAATACGTTGGAAAAGTTTTTAAATATTTATTTATTTAGTAACTTTTTTAGTGTTAGAAAATAAATAACAATAAAGATCAAGATAAAGTTAAAGGAAATAGTTCTTTTATTTAAGTGATTTCTTTATTTTACAAGTGTGTAAAATATAAGGTTGACATTTATTTATTGATTTTACAAGATAGAAAATGAGACAAAGAATTCAAAACTCCATAGAATTTTTTGTATAAAAACGAAGATAAAACGGTGCATCCTTTTTGTATCGCCTCAACAATATTTAAGTATTTTTTATTTTTAAGTTTTATTTACAATTTAATTAAATATTTCAACAATTAATCTTTATTATTATTAATATCAGTTACTATTATTTTCAATAGCCACTAAACTTAATTTCAAACAAATCCCCTAAAATTAATACCATCTCAGCAACATTTTTAAGTAATTTTTTATTTTACAATTTTAATTTGATTAAACATTTCAACAATTAATCTCCATTACAATTAGCATTTTTTAAACATCATCAACAACTCATATCACATTACAGAAATTGAATGTGACCAATTTTAGTTATAATTTCGGTTTAATTTGGTATGATCTCAATTAAAGATAATTGATTTTTCATTGGTGTCAGTAATGGGAAGTTCCCGGAGGATGGAGGACGAGGATTCAGCGATGAAAAAGCTATGTCATCCCGACATCAAGATTGGTCAAGTAGCTAAATACTTCGCCATCTACGAGGCTATGTTACCAATCACGAAAGAAAATTTTGATCTCATGTAGTTCCTCTTGAAGTTCTTTGAGGCTTTGAGCTTGCTTTTGTAAATTAAGCGAAAAATGATTTATTCATCTCAGAACTCCATTTTTTAATGCATTTTTTTATTGCCAGGTTATGACGATGGTTCATTCAATTTCTGTTGATTTGTGATTCCATTTTTTTGTTGAGTTTTTTGCTTCTCTTTTGAAGCTCCTTATAGAAATGTCATTTAGATAGATACATGAGTAATCCCGCCGTCGTCGGAGAAGCCAAACACTAATCTATATTGATAATTTATACATTGAATCTTTACAAAGTCCATTCTCATTCATAGTCTTATTGGCATTCTACCACATTGTTGGAAGATGGTTAATTTGGTTTCAATTGATTGGCTACTCGACTTTCTAACAATGTTCCCTGATGATTGTTTTCTTTTAGTTTTAAATACCAAAGTTTGAAAATATATCTACCTAAGAAGAATGACAGTCTTTTGTTAAGAAGCTTAAGGGGGTCTTTATATTTTTGCATAATTGTTTGAGTTTGTGTATGTTTCAGGTGTAAGACTGGATGTATATGGATGATGAGGATGCTAATGCCACGAAGTTTCAAGACCACCTTGATTCACTAAAATCTATTGGCAATCCCATATCGTTTATGTATGCTCTCTCCCTTTTGATGGCATCTTGAACTTACTAAAAACAATTCATAACACACATGGCTTTTTTGCATATTGATAATTTCTTCTTGGCTTTCTCAACAAGTGTGATATTCTTGTCTTTTTAGACATATACAAAGTTTGCATAGTATTCATCCATCTGGATTGACTCATCACATTAAGCAAACGTGTTTTCAACCTTCATATGTAAATGTATATTTATATGTATTTGAGCGTAGACAAGGCAGGATATATTCTTCGAGAAGTTGAATTTGTTCTTCGTGTGCATGTTAAATCCGCTTCTTTAGATATCCAGATACAGAACTCCATTAGTTTGCTCTTTTAGGTGAAGAACGATTGGTTTGAGTTCTCCAGGTTCATCACCTATCTCGATCCTTATAAATTTCTCTAGCTATTTTCTTACATCCAGAGGAGAACTCTGTATAGGTGAAAAATTGACATGGGTGATGTTCTTATTGGCGGTGAACCCACTTGTACATGTATTATTCTTTTTTCTTATGTTATACATTTAGTTGGTTTCAATAAAACAGAGTATAGTGTAATATTGAATGTGTTTTTTGATCCACCAGAACCAAAAACAAATTTTTACAATTTACTTTTGCTACTACTTAATGGTTTTAACATTTGATATTGGATTGTACATGATACTGTGAAAGTGGGTTTTAAGTGATAGCAGATTCTAGAACTTCTTTGCTTGTAGATCCAACGAAATTCCAGAATCTTAGAACCACATTTTTTAGATTTAGTATGCAAAAATCTATTGATGTCATTAATTGAGAATGGTTTGTAATTTTCCTGAATTCTCATTGATTATGATCTGATAAAATATATTGGTAGTCATCGTTTTATTAATATGTTGGATCCATTTGCGGTTATGGTATTAGAACATAAAATGGTTTAGTTCAAGTACCTACAATGTTGATCTGCATATCTATATTGTGTTCTTTGATTTTCTAGCAATCTATGTCTCTTATCATAAGGTTCATTGGATTGGATGGAGAATAAATTGAGTCGTAGGAGACGTTCCATCTTATTCTTTCTTTCTTTATTTTGGTTGATATTAAAATGTATTTGTTCTAAGACTCGGGTTTCTTTGGTTATTATAGACTGTGATTGCTATAAAAAATAAAGCTACTGGAGCATCATGAGTTGTTAGAAAACAACACAAGACTGTTGTGGAGCAGTATGGACAAACTATTTTGGATTTCTTCATTTTTGGTTCTAACGGATGTATCCGAAGGTTTGACGCCCATTAATGAAACCTTAAATAATTTGAAAATAAGTTTTAGCTTAATTTGATAACATCATGATTATTTTATTTTGAATGATATTAATCATGATTGAAGTGTTAAATTTTGGGTATACTCACATGATCTGTTCTTTTGAGAAGTCTTGAGCTTTTTATTACACACAAATGTTTGGTGACTCGAATTTGGTTGTTTGTACATTCTTTATCTATTTATAGGTCGTAAGGACTACAAAGGAGCAATCCCAACATTTAAGTGTTAAACTTCAACCACAATTTTCCATTCAAGGTTCTCAGATCTTTCTACCGTGTAAATATGAAGATGGAGTGGATGATTAGTGTTACAATACCACAAACCCCTTATTCGATGACGAAGAAAGTTATAAGGATGATGAAAAACATGACAAAAAGTTACATTTCATTTTTTTCTTTTTCTCGTTCAATAACATTTTACCTCTATACTTCTCTATCATAACATCTACATAACTGGATTTTGGCGATCGATTTCTTTATGGTTCATGCATACATATGTATTTTTGGCTTTTTGAGGTTTAGTTCAAGATTCATTTGCATGGGTTTTAGGCTTTTTTACTGGTGATTCAATCCCATTTTTTACTTATTAAGTTTTATGTATCTTTTTTTACTCGTGAATACTTACATATCTTCGCACTTGAATATTCATAAGAGAATTATAAAACCTTTTCAACAAATTATTGAAGGAAAGAGAGATCATGTGGGTTAGAAAATTTTGTCGAGACAAATGGTTTCTACCTTAAGCGCGTTATGTATGAGCATGTTCACTGGTTAAAGTAGAATTTTTTATCGTGTGAATCTGTCACACATACTGTTAATGTTAAAGAATATACATTAGAAGCTTTATATGAGAAACAATTATAAAAGAAGACACGATATAATGAGGAAGACAAAAGCGAGATACAAATAAATCATGTTAATTCACTCAACATTTAGATGGAAATCCGACATTTAATTATCATCATATATTTATTAATCTTTTGGGAATCTTTTTTTTTGTGTATCTTTTTCATATTTTTATATAATTCAATTTCAATTTCGTCATGAACATCTAAAAATGGTAATGATATGGATTACTTATAAATAAAATTATAACTGGTTCGTTTTCAAAAACATGTGCATTGCACGAGTTCAATTACTAGTCTATATAATAAAAGTATGATAATTCCTATATTCTCAGAGCTCCTCGCTTCTGACCCTTCCACCTCAGCATTCTACTTTAAAAAAACAAAACTCTAAATAAAAATGAATCTTCCTCTCCTCGCAATTCAATTATCTCATATCCCACTACTGTTCTCAAATCCTCACAGACTCTTTCTCTTCCTTTCTCAATACAAGGATTCAAGTGACGATATCCTGAGTTAAATCCATCTCGAACCTACGTTTTTTTAAAAAATATCTCAACAATTCTTCTTCCCCTTTGGATATTCTCTTCTTCTTCATCCATCTCTAGGGTTTTCTTAGTTTTTTTCCGCGAATCGGTGCTTCTCGGCATCCCGATAAGTATTTTCTCTCCTACAAAGTAATCAGAATACGATTTTTGGGGTTTAAGAGTGGAATTCCTTCGTTAAAATTAAAATTTTCATTTCCACATGCCAAAGGAAGACTGGAAACTATATAGGAGAACATGTTGCCCTCATTTTAATTTCAACAACCTCATTTGGGCGGTTCGATTCAAACCATGATTCCCTGACATATTCCAGTCATAATTCAGGTATGCTTCATGCGCTATTGCATCTTCCGAATGGGATTGATGGGAACGAAAGAGACTGAGAAGTCGATGGAGTGAGCAAAATTTAATTCCGGATTACCACAGATGTCACGACTGCGAGGTCAGTATCGAAGAAGCTCCCAGCAAGCTCGACCAGATATGGACATGTAATGTCTCTATTATCTGTTCATTTCGTCCCCCTCGATATCATAGGTAAAGTGATCCTTATTTCCCCCTTGACATGTGCTTTCGAAAAAATATGTCTCCCTTTTTTCATGAATTTTATCAATTTTTTTATTTTTCTAAGAATAATTGGATGCAGAATCATTTCTCTATTGCATAGTTGTTAAGGATTGATATGTTGTTGTTTTTCATCCTTTGGAATTTTCATGTAAATCGCTTTTTAAGTTATGAAGGAGTTGATTGGTGAAGCAAAAGCTTCAAAAATCACTGCAAACTCAATGACAAGGCTCATCTAGAAGATGAACTTGTTCTGACTCTTGCCTTTTGAGGTAATTTTAGTTTGAAAATGCCAAAAGCTTCAATTTTACCTCTTGATTTTTAGGTTGATGAAAGATTTGATTGGTGAATCAAAAGCTTCGGAAATCACAGCACAACTCAATGTCAAGGCTCATCCAGAAGATGAACTTTCTTTGACTCTTGCCTTTTTAGGTAATTTTAGTTGGAAAATGCCAAAAGCTTCGATTTTACCTCTTGATTTTGTGAACATTCTATTTTACCTCTTGATTTTGTGGTAAATCTTGTCTATTTATTTATGTATATATCATAATGTTGTAGATGTATGGATGATGTGTATGGTTGTTACGCATATATATGCATGTATACATCTACATATTAGCATTTATGTTTGTGTTTTTGCTTTGTTTGGTGTGTTCAAACTAATTTAAATGGATTGTCATATTTATGTGCATAGATATATCTTCTTAAAATGTGTATGACAGTTTCTTCATTTTCTATTCTCGGGATATGATATTATAAAAATAAGTATGATGCTGCAGTGGGTGTGGAGCTAGATGCAACGGAGAAATTTTTGATTCAATGATTGGCATCCTAACATATTCCATGACTATCTCAAATCGAATTGGATACTTCAGAAGTTTTAGCACCCTAGCTTTTATTTTAGTTGATGGATTCATTCTTGTAGGTATCGTTCAAGTATCACTATTACCAATATGACAAAGCCATGAAAAAAAAAGAACTCGATGTCAAAGATGGTGAATATAAATAAGATATTACTAACTGAAATGTACCATAATTTGTTTTTGGTTACTATTGATATTTCCTGAAGCTTGATATGTTGTTCTTGTTGTTTTTTTCATCCTTTGGACTTTTTCATGTAGATCAATTTTTAGGTTATGAAATAGTTGATTGGTGAACCAAAATCTTCAGAAACCACTGCCAAACTCAATGTCAAGGTTCATCCAGAAGATGAACTGGCTTTGACTCTTGCCTTTTGAGGTAATTTTAGTTGAAAAATGCCAACAGTTTCAATTTTACCTCTTGATTTTGTGAACATTCTATTTTATCTCTTGATTTTGTGATAAATCTTGTCTATTTATTTATGTATATATCATACTGTATGTAGATATATGGATGATGTATGGTTGTTACGCGTATATATGCATGTATGCATCTACATATTAGCATTTATGTTTGTGTTTTTGCTTTGTTTAGTGCGTTCAAACTTATTTAAATGGATTGTCATATTTATGTGCATAGATATATATTCTTAAAAATGTGTATGACAGTTTTTTCATTTTCTATTCTCGGGACATGCTATTACAAAAAAAAGTATGATGCTGCAGTGGGTGTGGAGCTAGATGCAACAGAAAAATTTGTGGTTCAATGACTGGCATCCTAATATATTTCATGACTCTCTCATATCGAATTAGATACTTTAGAAGTTTTAACACCCTAGCTTTTATTTGGTTGATGGATTCATTCTTGTAGGTATCGTTGGAGTGTCACTATTACCAAGATCACAAAGCCATGAAGAACGAGAACTCGGTGACAAAGATGGTGAGTATGAATAAGAAATTACTAACTAAAATGTAACATAATTTGTTTTTTATTACTATTGATATTTTCTGAAGCTTGATATGTTTTTGTTTTATTTTCATCCTTTGGACTTTTTCATGTAGATCGATTTTTAGGTTATGACGGAGTTGATCGGTCAATCAAGAGGTTCATAAATCACTGCCAAACTCAATGTCAAGGCTCATCCAGAAGATGAACTTGCTTTGACTCTTGCCTTTTGGGGTAATTTTAGTTGGAAAATGCCAACAGCTTTAATTTTACCTCTTGATTTTTCGAACATTCTAATTACCTCTTGATTTTGTGGTAACTTGTTCCTACTTATTTATATATATATGTATATATATATATATCATAATGTATTTAGATATATGGATGATGTGTATGGTTGTTACGTGTATATATGCATGTATGCATCTCCATATTAGCATTTATGTTTGTGTTTTTGCTTTGTTTGATGTGTTCAAATTTATTTAAATGGATTGTCATATCTATGTGCATAGATATATCTTCTTAAAATGTATATGACAGTTTCTTCATTTTCTATTCTCGGGACATGCTATTACAAAAAAGTATGATGTTGCAGTGGGTGTGGAGCTAGATGCAACAGAGAAATTTGTGATTCAATGATTGGCATCCTAACATATTTCATAACTCTTTCATATCGAATTGGATACTTCAGAAGTTTTAGTACCTTAGCTTTTATTTTGGTTGATGGATTCATTCTTGTAGGTAATGTTGGAGAATACTATTAGCAAAATGACAAAGCCATGAAGAAAGAAAACTCGATGAAAAAAAAAAACAACGGATTGCGTATCTTAAATCTCAATAAAGAATTCACCCAATAATCACTCATAACAAATATTGTCTATGCAGAAATATTCAATGGATTACCAAATACATAAGGTCAACATAAAATCACTTTATTCACTCACCTAATTACTTACTTATCAATAGTGTCGTTCCTATTTTAATAATTATTAGTATTTTTATCCTCCATTTAGGTCGTATAATCAGGGACTATCTTACAATATCATTATAAAGAATCATCCATGGGCCACCATTTACAATAATGCATTATTTTTAAAATGTCAGTAACATATCATTTCTCCTAATAACATTATTTACGAATAACATTGTTCCTCATAGTCACTCACTTCTGTTGTGACGCATTTCATTCAATACTTTATCATATACGACCATTAACATGTTTTAAACTTTTTTATTGAATTAATGATTACATTTATTTACATTCTTAAAATTACAATGTTATACCTTCCCGCACATCGCGCGAATATGTACCTAGTTAATATAAAAAATTGATAGAAGAAGGAAGTTGAAGGGACATAGTCCCACATTGGAAATATAGAAAGTTATTAATATAGTATATTAATGATTTCCTTTCTTACACCTTTGAATCATGACATGGGCTTGGTAATGGGTTTTGGAATTGAGTATGTGGATGAGTTTGTGGACATTTGAGGGAGTTTTTCCTCTCAAGGATAAAACCTCATTCAAAAGAGTACATGGATATTTGTCACAAGATGTTGAAAGTTCTTCAACATTTCAACAAGAAATGTTAGATATTAGAAGAAGCAAACGTTTCAGAATTGCCAAAGATTTTGGACATGACTTTGTGACTTATGTATTAGAAGGAGAACCTCAACATATAATGCCTGCTATGTAATCGACAGAAGCACCATATTGAAAAGAGGCTATCCAAGGTGGAATCCATTATGCACAACAATACGTGGAAATTGGTAGACTTGCCTCCGGGTAACAAAACAATTGGGCATAAATGGATATTCAAAAGAAAATAAAACCAGATTGAACAATAGAGAAATACAAAGCTCAATTAGTAGCCAAAGGTTATCTACATAAAGAAGGAATGAATTTCTTTGACACATATTCACCAATGTCCAGAATTACCTCAATAAGAGCATTAATAGCTGCAATTCAAAATTTAGAAATCCACCAAATGGATGTGAAAACAACATTTTTGAATGGTGAATTAGATGAAGAGATCTACATGGATCAACCTAAAGGGTTCATTGTCAAAGGTAAAGAAATGAAAGTGTGTAGATTAATTAAGTCACTCTACGGGCTTAAACAAGCACCAAAATAATGGCATGAACATTTTGATAATACATTATTATCAAATGGTTTCAAAATAAATAAGTGTGACAAATGTGTTTATACAAAAGAGTATAAGAATGCATATGTCATTATTTGTCTCTATGTCGATGATATGCTTATTTTGGGAAAAAACAAAGACATGATAAATCGGACTAAGAAGATGTTACATTCTTGCTTTGATATGAAAGATATGGGTCTTGCTGACCTTGTACTTGGAATTCGAATTTTAAGAAGTTCGAAAGGTTAAATTTTGTCATAGTCTCATTACATTGAAAAGGTCCTTAGGAAATTTGGACACTTCAATTACAAACCAGTAGTAACTCCCTATGATCCATCATTTCATCTTTAAAAGAATCAAGGTGATAGTGTATCTCGACTAGAGTACACACAAGTTGGAGGCAATTTGATGTATATAATGAATTGTACAAGACCAGATTTGACATATTCAATAAGTCGACTCATTAGATAGTCTCATAACCCGGTAAAAGAACATTGGGTGACACTAGTAAGAGTATTGAGATATCTAAAACATACAATGAGTTACAGATTGCACTACACGATATATCCTCCGGTGTTAAAAGGATATTGTGATGCAAATTGGATTTCGAACAACACGGATAGTAAGTCCAAAAATGGATATGTATTTACACTTGGTGGCGCAACCGTGTCTTAGAAACCGTCAAAACAAATCGTAACAACAAGATCAACAATGGAAATAGAATTTGTAGTTTAGATAAACCCGCTGAAGAAGCGGAATGACTTAAAAACTTTATGGAAGGAATAACGATATGGCAAAAACTTGTTACTGCCATTTGCATATATTTTCATAGTATGATTGCTCTAACAAGAGCTAAAAACCAAATATACAATGGCAAATCTAGGCATATAAAGAGACGTCATAATACAATACGAGACTTGCTTAAGAATGAAATAATTTCCATTGATTATATAAAATCTAAGGAAAACTTAGAGGATCTGTTTACCAAAGGTCTTTATATAGAGCAAGTTTTGTATACAGCGAGGGGAATGGAGTTAAAGCCAATAGAATGAGTCATTACTTGGCGAAAACCTAACCTGGCAACATGGGAGATCCCATGGTCCAGGTTCAGTAGGCAAACTAGTTAAGGAAGACTCAAGAAGTAATACACACAACTATAACTATTCCTATGTTGAATTCAAGTGTGTATCCGTTGATGATTTAAGGGATGAATCTTTAGATTCTTATTGATGCTAACATCTTGGTAAAAGATGATAGAAACAAACTATCTCTAATTAGCATCACCTATACGAGACTGATGTGGGGTCGCATCTATGATAACTAAAATGACTAAGTTATCTAGAAGTCTCATGAACGAAGGATATGTTCAGGACCAAAATGAACACAACCGTAAAAATTGAAATGTGTCGGGATGGTATATATGACACTTGTTGACTTGATTTACTCTGAAACGTAAGTAGTTCAAGACTTGAGTTCACCATCTAACAAAGTATATTCCACAAGTGTTCATTACGAAAGGTTCAAGTCCTAAAGACACCTTTTCATATGTATACCAAACCTTTTATAAATAATATCTTATTTTCTAATCAAATTTGGGGGATGATTATGGTTTGAATCATGACACCTTTGAATCATGATAGAAGAAGGAAGTTGAAGGGATATAGTCCACATGGGAAATATGGAATGTCACCAATATAGTATATTAATGATTTCCTTTCTTACACCTTTGAATCATGACATGGGCTTGGTGATGGGTTATGGAATTAGGTATATGGATGAACTTGTAAACATTTAATATATATTAAGACCCTGACTGGAGGAGGCACAGTCGCCCACAAACGCGGCGACTGCATTTTCTAGCGACTGCGGGCGACATTAATACCGACTGGTGGAGTTGTAGTCGCCCGCATATGCGGCAAAACACATAATTTAAAAATCTAGAATGATATTGCGTTACGTTTGCGTCTTGCTACGTTTTTAATAAAATTACGAGAATACCCTTCTCTCTATACATATATATATATATATGCATATATATATGTATATGTACTGTATATTTAAATATTTTTATAATTTTTTAATTTTAAAGTTTATTTCAAATATTTGAAAATTATAATTAAAAATTTTACACTAAACAACAAAATTTAAATAAATTCTTTTATTAATAATTGTTTATTTTGGCAATTTTGCTCAAAACACAGTCGCAACAGTTTTTGTCATTCGCTTCTAGTCGTAGTCGCCCGCAAACACAGTGATTCCTCCATTCAGACAAAATGAAACAAAACGCCTCCAACCGCTGACAGAAATGCCGCCAAATGCAAACGCAAACGCAACATTTACACCAGTCAAGCCCTAAATGTCAAAGATAGGGCATTGGGTCTTGGCGATCTTGGGCTTTTTGATTAAACCCGAAATTAATTTTTAATTTTGAGTTTTATTTTTAAAATTTTCAGATTTATGAAGAGACACAAGTTTAACAATCACAACCTTTGAACAGTAATGATTTTGTGAATAGTCATGACTGTTTGAGTTTAAACCGACTTTTGGCTCTAGAAGGCTCTTAAGTCTTCTATAAATAGAGACTTGTCATTGAAGACAAAAAATAACTCAATTTTCTCTCTGAAAACTCTTTTTTGTTCTATCATACAAAGCATTCAAAGTAGATCTGGAAAAAATTACTTATGTGATCGTTGAATCCTCTAGGCAGAAACAAATCTTAGGTCTCGATCCAAAAGTCTATATTTATATATCTTCATTTTTGTTTATATTTAAATATTTATTATACTCCACTATAATAGATAATAGGATTGCTCCAAAATAAATAAGTAAATATGAAAAAAGTGATAATGGTGAGAAAATATGGAGAAAGATAGACTTCAGTGTTTCTAATGACATTCAATATTACAATATTATAATATTTTCTCCAGTAACATAAGGCTAACTTCAAAAATACCTTTATAGGGCTAAAACATTTCAAAAATACCTTTTCTGAAAAAGAAAAAATTTTTAATTTAAAAAATACCCTTATTAATGTTGATATTCCCAAAATACCTCTGCGACCTTACGACCCAGTTCGCGACCCAGTTCCAGTTCGACCCTGTGACCCTTGTTCCTCTGCGACCCTTATCCCTCTGCGACCCTTGTTCCTCTGCGACCCTTGGACCCCTGCGACCCTTGTTCCTCTACGACCCTTGGACCCCTGCGACCCTTTTCGCTCTACGAATCTTGTTACAATAATACTAAATCCACAAAAACAACGATACTAACAATATAGTCAAAATAAGTTATTATTTACAAATTATTTACAAATAATATGAATAATTTTTTAAGAAATTACAATGTACAAAGTTGAATTATCCATTCCCGAAATTATGTTACAAATAAACTGTTAAAAAAAAACAATGTACCAAATTACATCTTCCATAATCAACGAATAAACATTTTTTTTAGACCCTTGGACCGTGCGAGCCTTTTCCCCCTCCGACCCTTGTCTCCCTTCGACCCTTGTACCTCTGCGACCACTTGGACCACTGCGACCCTTATCTCCCTTCGACCCTTGTACCTCTGCGACCACTTGGACCACTGCGACCCTTATCTCCCTTCGACCCTTATACCTCTACGACCCTTGTACTTCTGCGACCCTTGTACTTCTGCGACCCTTTGTCCCTCTGCGACCCTTGGACCCCTGCGCCCTTGTCTCCCTCGCAGGGTCAAGGGTCGTAGGGTCAAGGGTCGAACGAGTAAAAGGTTCGCATGGGACAAATGGTGCGACCCTTGCGACCCTTTACGCTTTATTATTTACAAATAATATGAATAATTTTTAAAAAATTACAATGTACAAAGTTGAATTATCCATTCCCAAAATTATGCTATAAATAAACTGTTAAAAAAAGAACAAGTTGAATCAACGAGTAAACATTTTTTTAGACCCTTGGACCGTGCGACCCTTTGTCCCCTGCGACCCTTTGACCCTCTACGACCCTTATTACAATAATAGTAAATCCACAAACATCGATACTACGGAATTCAATCTATGAAGATTATAGGGATAAGCAGTAGACAAGGTACATCATCAAAAACGGTGTTCAGTTCGACTTTGAGGGTACAACCCATGTTAAAGCCATTATCGTGACAAAACTTTGTCCAACCCCTGGTGATGCTAGCGCCACCGCATTTCACGGGCCTTAGATCTGTCTCCCAAATGTCTGTGTAATTGGTTATCAGCTCAACCTTACATCGTCTACCGCAAAGACCATTGAACCTCGCAAACTGTATCGAAAGTGTCTGCGATAACCGAATAAATTTACAACAACGCCAAACTAATGCATATACAGCTTGATTTTGATGAATCGAATAAATCGGTTTGAGTTCACTTACCACTGCATCTACGGCCAGATTTGAACGCGTGACTGGTACCGTGAAAATCCTCTCACCAGAAGAAGATGACCCTGATATCGAATCGTTGTCACCAGTCGTTTGTATTTTCGACAAGATGATGATGATGATGATGATGATGATGATGAGAGTTAGAGAGAGTCTGTGTGTGTTTTTAGAAAAAAGGAAACGGCTGGAATACGAAAAGACATGACCTTGATATCGAATTGCCATCAGATGGAATTCGAAAAGTTTTTTCAAATTTTGGTGAAAAGTTCGGCAAAAATTCTGGTAAAAATGAAAAAATGTCAAAAACTAATCAAATGAGGGTTTCATATTTGGTCGCATGAGTCGTCCATGGGTCATATGTGATCATATTGGGTCGCATGAGTCGTACAAGGGTCTTGTGTGTTCGCATTAGACGTCCAAGGGTCATATTTGGTCGCATGAGTCGTCCATGGGTCATATGTGGTCATATAGGGTCGCATGAGTCGTACAAGGGTCTTATGTGGTCGCATTAGACGTCCATGGGTCATGTTTGGTCGCATGAGTCGTCGATGGGTCATATGTGATCATATTGGGTCGCATGAGTCATACAAGGGTTGTGTGGTCGCATGAGTCGTACATGGATCATGTGTGGTCGCATGAGTCATATAAGGGCCATATGTGGTCGCATGCATCGGATGGGTTCCCGTTTAAACCTGATTCTAATTTAATCCGATTGAGCGTTGCATAACGGGTCATATTGGGTCATAATCTTACGAACAATAGATGCAAAATAAGACATTTTCAACGTTTAAATATTGAATACATAAGGTCTCAAAGGTTACAAAGGTCACAAAAGTTACATAAGGTTACATAAGGTCTCAAAGGTGACAACGGTTAAAAAAAAGGAAAGAAAAAGGTTGAAAAAGAAGAAAAAGGCAAAAAGAAGTTCGTGAAAAAAAAGGAAAGAAAAAAAGGTCAAATTTGCCGAGTTTAAAGACACATCGCAGCCATTCCCCGCAAGAAGAACCGTGTGTGACTCAACGCCTTCTCCAATTTGACCTCCAACCGTGACCTTAGGTAACGCGAATACAACTTGATGTCTGAGTCCGCCGATTACCAAGACCTTATGTAGTGCAGATACATCACAAAGTCCTCCATCCAAGTTGTAAGTACTTGTGTGTATCCGACGATTACCAAGACATTGAGTAACAAATAGACAACACGATGCCCTGG
>CM071864.1:9509742-9521731 GCA_036759665.1 Gynandropsis gynandra
CTGACATTGAAAAGACTAGTCGAAAGGGTCGAAATGGACAAATGGGTCGTAAGGGTCGGAAGGATCGCAATGGTCGGAAGGGTCGAAATGGACAAATTTTATGCAAGGGTACCAAATGTTTACAATGTTTGACTTGTATATGTCTAATTTAGAACCAATACAGATAATAATATAAATAATATCGACATTTGAACAAAATGTTAAATGTATTGTTTAATCATCCGTAAATATTAAAAAAACAATGTACCAAATATTAAAAGAACAATGTACCAAATGTTTACATCTACCAGTAAAAAAAAACAATGTACTAAATATCAAGTTAGTCTTCTTCGGGTTCACTGATACGTTCTCCATTACTATATATATCAGCCGTCATCTTCTCACGCATGGAAGTAACCTTGTCGTCGCAAATTAAGCGAAACTGATTCCTATTTTCTAATAACGAGGCTTCTACGAATTTATAGGAGAAAACACCACAGTCATTCCCGCTTTGGTTCTGTGGCAGACCTTCATAATACACATACCTCCATTCATCTTCTCCAAAAGCCAAAGAAGGAAACCCTTCGAGAATGAGCATCCTGGGGACAACTTTTCTTATCTTCTCAATCAACTGATCGATATGCTTTTCTTTAAGGCTCATCTTGCAGTCGTATACCATGATGCATCGGGTTTTGAAATCCGCTTTGATGGCTACCCGATGACATCCTACCCATCGATTTTTGTCCGATGGAATGTTTAGAACCGAGACAAAACCTTCATAATCACTCATTGGTGCCTTCCTACTTCTGAATGGATACTTGGCATTCAAAAAATCACTAAGCATTTCCGGAAAAGTTTTCATATCCTCGTACATCCATATCGAGAGCGTCTGCAAGAAAGCAATAGGACAAACGTAATAATTTTGATTCGCGCTGGGATCCAATGCCAAGCGAGAAGACAGCTCCATCAACGCCTCATCCAATTGCTGCAAAAAAAATTAACACACAGGAATACATATGACACAAAACTCTGTGAGACTAAGGATTTAAAAAAACTTACATCATCTTCAAGCCATACGTTGGTCTTTAATATAATCTCCAAAAACTTTGGCCCTCGGGGAATATCTAGCTCAGATTTCCACCACCGCTCATGTCGAGGTGCCTTCAGGAACCAATATAGGCCAGTCAACTTGTCACCGCTAAAGTCAATGAATGTACAAAATCGGGTTACCAAGCCCTTTATTAATCCCGTGGGAATTCACACAAACATCTCTTCCCCTTCAGGTTCTTGAACCACCGTTTTTTTTATTCTTGAACAACCTTCTTTTCGGGTTCTTAGACTCCACCAACATCTTTCTTTCGCCCTCACCCTCGCACTATTCTTGCTCTTTTCGCCGGCAGACTCCTTCGATAAAGGTCCAACACCTGCATAAAATTTACCTCATTAAACATATGGCGACCAATGCGACCTATGCGACCCATTATCCCCATGCGATCAATGCGACCCATGCGACCTATGCGACCCATGCGCCCTATGCGACCTCAAATGACCGTACTTGGTTCGTTACATTGATTATGTAACATATGCGACCCATGCGACCCACTCGACTTTAGCGACCTAGTGACACATGCCACATATGACTTATGCGACCCTACGACTTATGCGATCCTACGACTTATATGTCTCGATGGAAATTGACACTCAAAGGACCTTTTCACTAAATATTACTTACTTGGTGGAACTCCATCAGGAGCAATGTTTCCCAAATCCTCTTCTGAACCATCTCCGCTTGGCTCTTTTCTTGACACTGGATTTAGACGTCGAAGGAATTCAAAAGCAAAATCACCAACAGTGTCGGAAGATTGGTTTTCGGTGATCGCAACTTTCTCGGCAGTCTTTGATTTTGGATTAGGCACATGATGATTCTCTTCTCCGACTTTCTTATTTCCCCTATTAATTTCTGCTCCAGTGTCAGAGAGACTGCAGCATCAGCATCAGCATCACTCACGCTGTCCTTCCTCTTAGTCCCTTTTTCCTTCTCCTTTTTTTGATCACCAAGAGCTGCTTTTCGTGTCAGCAGTTCTTGCTTACGAATATCCTCCCAACAAATACCTTTCGGATTTCTACGAAGATGTTTCATCCATATCTGAACATCGGGATCATCACATCCTTCGTAATCCTCCAGATCAGAAAGTAAAGCTTTCTCTTCGTGTTCAGCACGAAGAATACTTAGAATATCGTGAAAAACAAAAAAACATTGTTACTCTTCGTGACCCTTTTTTCCCTTGTGAACCTTGGGTAATTGTTACCTTAGAATCTCCAATCTGCCTTATCACATCTACATACTTCGGGTTAAAATTGGATTTAACCATCTTCTTGCACATTCTTGGGCATGATCGACGCGCATCCACAACGTCAACATACCATCCCTTGCCTAAGGATGGTTTCAAATGGAAGTAACTGAAACATTAAAACAAAATGATAAGAATGCAAAAAGTACGAAAACATTCAAGTTATTCGAATAATATATACAACTTACCATTAGTGGGATCATGAAACCGCCACAATACCATTTTGGTTTCGGTGATTCCCCGCTAACGTGCTTGCGACAAGTATCCACAATCTTCTCGAATGTGTACGACCCCATGGAAAGCCTTCACAAAATTCCAAGTCATCAACCATGTCAATGAGATCATGGCTGATAGAGTTTTCTGTTGAAGGCTTGTGAGTCATAACTTGCGCCAACAACATCAAAGTTGTGAACCTCTTCCGGTCGTCGGAATTCTTCGCCTTTACAAGCTTTTCACTAACTTGTTCGGGGCTCACCTTTCCACGGCCAAAATTCTTCAGTCTGAATGTGACACCCATCATGGACTCCCATCCTATGGGATATGGCCGCATTTCAATCCGGAAATTAGTGCGTGCTCCACTATAGAGTACCGGATGGGAATGCCGTTTATGACGAACCACAACTCTGTATTGTCTCGTATAATCACGGAGTGATTTAGTAGTACAAATATTTGAACCTTCGTCAATGTGGAGTCACATTGTAAGTGGAATAAATGCCTAAATTGTGACTCCTTCTCGAAGTAATGCAACTCGTGTTCATGTAAGATTTAGTAGTACTTACCATTAGTGGGATCATGAAACTGCCCATGTGCTTGAATTCATACACAAATTTCGGCTTTGGCGCCACCTGCAAAATGACCAATTATGAATACATTATACTTCTACCGACTTAAGCGACCCATGCGACTCAACCGACCCGTGCAACTCAATCGACTTGTGCGACCCATGCGACTCAGTCGATCCGTGCGACCCATGCGACTCAAACGACCCTCAGACACTCTGCGACACTCAACCGACTCACTGAGACTCAACCGACCCACGCCCCTCAAACGACCATTGCGACCCATCCCACTCACTGAGACAACCGACTCACTGAGTCGAAGATGGTCATGCAACTACTGCGACCCTTGCTACTCAACCCACTCACTGAGTCGAAGATGTTCATGCAACTCCTACGACCCTTGCGACCTAACCGACTCACTGACACTGACACTCACCCATTTCAAATCAATAAACTGAGTCGAAGATGGTCATGCAACTACTACGACCCTTGCTACTCAACCGACTCACTAAGTCGAAGATGTTCATGCAACTCTTACGACCCTTGCGACCTAACCGACTCACTGATATTGACACTCACCCATTTCAATTCAATAAACCATTTTGTGACTCGAAAGCTTGCAAAACCCTAGAAATCGAACTACTTACACTTATTGACGCCATTGAAGATTGACTCGTGCTCTCTTTGTCACTGCTGCTGCTGATTCTAGCCATTTTCCTTCTCGCCAACTTCAAATCGATCCCTCTCAAGTTCGACATCACTTATTTTTTTCTTGCTATAAACTTTTAAACAGGTTTCACGGCGAAAAACTGTTCTACTTTCTCGTTTTTTACAGTTTTTCACGTTCGAACATTAAAGGCAAGATTGTCTTTTCTTCAGTTCTATTTTTCGGATTTAATAATTGTTTTAGGGAATGGTATTTTTGAAGTGGTTAAGCCTTATAAGGGTATTTCTGATATTCCGCCAGTGACATATGTAAAATATTTTTTGTTCGGAGCAATATTCAGTTAAATAAAATATAATATTGAAACATAAAATGTCTTGCAAATGTACTCTCTCATCTCTAAAATCTATCAATAACAATATAATTTGTGATTGCCTTTTTAATAAAATAATCAAATAATCACTCAAAAATCGATCACTAATTTGATTAGGCGGAATATCAGAAATACCCTCATAGGGCTAAATCACTTCAAAAATACCCTTTCCCAAAATAATTATTAAATCCGAAAAATAAAAACTGAAGAAAAGACAAATTTGCCTGATGCCTGAGTAACGCGGATAGAGCTTGATGCCTGAGTCCGCCGATTACCAAGACCTTATGTAGTGCAGATACATCACAAAGTACTCCATCCATGTTGTAAGTACTTGTGTGTATCTGTATACAGACTGAGTCCGACGATTACCAAGACATTGAGTAACAAATAGACAGCACGATGCCCTGGGTTGACCATGTGACCTTAACGGTCACAAAGGTAACAAGGATTTTTCAGAGAATTAGATGTTAGAAATCGCCCTTTTCGGAGAATGAAAGACTCGAAACAAGAGATGATTTGGTGCTTATTGTTGTAGCTTTCCTCCTCTATTTATAACGAAAAATAAATGGACTCCTAAAATCCAGAAAGACAATAAATACAAAGAATGACCAAGGTGTATGTATTGACCACATCTTTACGTCTTCACTGTGGCATTGGTAAAATAAAAAGCATAGCTAGAACCTGGAAAAGGCAGTGTAGTCTGACATTGAAAAGACTAGTCGGAAGGGTCGCAATGGTCGGAAGGGTCGCAATGGTCAAAAGGGTCGCAATGGTCGAAGGGGTCGTACGGGTCCAACATATTTTGATTTGAGCTGTAATTTCAAAATTTATTCATATTATGTGTAAATAATTTGTAAATAATAAATTAGTATCGCAGGGGTCCAAGGGTCGCAGAGGGACAAGGGTCGCAGGGTCAAACTGGATCGCTGGGTCGAATTGGGTCGTAAAGTCACAGGGGTATTTTAGGAATATCAACATTTATACAGATACTTTTGAAGTTATAAATTTTTTCTTTTCCGAAAAAAGTATTTTTGAAGTGTTTTAACCCTACGAAAGTATTTTTGAAGTTACTCCATTTGATTATATAAAACTATTTTCACAATCTTCATTGCATAAAAGCAATCGTGATAACGACATGTCCACCCTTTCAATATCATATATTTTACAAAAATAAAAAATTATATTCATAAGAAAATATCATTTATCATCTATATTCTTTTCTTAAGATCTGGCCTTTGTTTTATCTAATGAGTAGAAAATAAGATTATGATAATATTTTAATTTCAAAATAAAAATTAAAAATTAAATCATATTTATAAATACTCGAAAATTGAAAGATATATTATGTTTGAGTTTAAATTAAGAAAATTGAAATTTAGTGGCAAGAAGAAAATTAAAAACAAATAGTAAATAAAAAAGAAAGAACAATAAAATTAAAAGAGAAATACAAAAGTAAAAAAATGATTTTGGGATTTTTTTGTATAAAGATAGTTTTTTAATATAGAAATTATATAGTTATTTTTTTTTGAAAATGCAAACAAAAGAAAATATAATCTTATATATTTGGTCAAATTAAGTTTAAATCTATTTAACTCTAATTGTAATATTAATTAACTTTTATTATACTTTTAAAATAAAAGAAATAAACAAATTAAAGTAAAAAAACATTGCGGGCATTTAACCACGATGCCCAAACACTACCATCGCCCATGTTATCCCTCGAAATATTTTTTTGTTAAAACCTTACCCCATTGGAAGAAATCATAGTGAAGAAAAAAAGTATATGTATCATACAAATATGTTCATTAAAAAATTTTACTATGGAAATCTAATTTGGATAAAATTAGAAAAAAAAGAACAACAAATATTTTTACATCCTAAAATTCTCACTTAATTTTATTTGTTAAACATTTACTCCACCTTTTTGTTAAAGATAAAAAAATAAATGCATGACACATTGTTCCATCACTAAAAGTCTAGACTATTTTTGTGGTGCAGGCTAGACAATATATCTGGGAAGATAGGAGTGACATGCATTTTAAAGAATTGATCTGATATATGTTTTATCTTGTCACATTTAATATATCTATAACTAAATTAACTTTATACAAGTGGTATTATCTTCAAATAAGATAATGGTTGTATGTTTATCGATTGAAAGACTACATATCTCTCAAATATAGTGAGGTATAAATGTATGTTTCACGTAATTCGAATGTCGACGAGTTGGTGAGGAACTATATCTTGTCATTAAACTCGTTATAAAAGATATATAAGGATATGCACTATAAAAAATATATATTATTGCTCCAAAAATAATAATATATGGTATTTCACAAACAAGTAGTTTTTCATTTTTTTTACGAAGTATTAATAATCGTGTTGAATGTCTAATGATATAACTATCATTTCTATACTTAAATAATGTTATTTATTCATGTAAAATATATTATTTATTTTTTAATATAGTGAGATTGATTGAAAAATATTACAGCGTTCAAATGCTCAATTTCAGGATCTAAACAAAATTGTTTTTTTTTCGAACTCTTTCGTTTCAATTTTTTCTTTACATATTGCATAGTTTGTGATAACTCTTTTAGGAGTTTCAATTATATTTAAATTATCAATATATGTCAAAGTTATGACAAAATTTGAAGTTGAATTTTTTATGAATATACATGGATATAAATGATCATTGTTATAGTCTTCTTTTATCAAACATTTACTCAAACAGTTATACCACATTTATTTAGATTGTTTCAATCCATACAATGTTTTGTTTAATTAAACATAATATGTTTTTTAGAATTATTATTTTATTCTTCTAGCATTAAAATCTTTCAGATATTTTCATATGTCTCATGGTTTAACAAATTATATACATTGGTTGTAGAGATGTCAAATTGTGTTGGTTTTAGTGGCTTAACCCAACCCAACCCATTTAAAATATAAATAAGTTCTTAATAAATGAACATAAATTTATATGGGCTTAATGGGTTTAAAACCCATTTACATTCATTTTAATGGGTTTTAGTCATTTAACCCATTAAACCCATTTATCCTTCACTTCAAATTCACCGTCGTTCCGAATATCCGATTTTGACCTCTATTTTACTCGATTTGTCTAAATTTTAACCCGATTTCACCCAATTTCATCGAATTTCAAATCGTCACTCAACTTTAACTCGATTTCACCCAATTTTAACTCGATTTCACTCAATTTCTCCCGATTTTACCTAATTACTCGATTTCACCTACTTTCAACCCTATTTCACCCAATTTTAACTCGATTTCACCTAATTTTAACTCAATTTCACCGAATCTCAACCCAATTTTAAACTGATTTCACCCAATTTTAGCTCGATTTCACCGAATTTAACCCGATTTCACCTAATTTTAACTCGATTTTCATCTAATTTCACCGGATTTCAAATTTATTTCACTCAATTTTAACCTGATTTCTTCACATTTCACCGAATTCAACCCGATTTCATCCAATTTTGACTCAATTTCACCCAATTTTAACTCGATTTCATCTAATTTCAAATTTATTTCTACCTAATTTTAACCCGATTTTAACTCGATTTCATCAAATTTCACCAAATTTCAATCTGATTTCATCCAATTGGCCATTCCCGAATGGCTTTGAATTTCTCCTCGTCGACCTTAACACCATCTGCACTCACTACAAAGCCTAGAAAAACAATGTTATCCGTACAAAAGGTACATTTCTTTAGATTGGCATATAACTCCTCTTTCCTAAGTACCTTCTATGAAAGCGAGTTAAAATGAGGTGAAATCGGTTATATAAATTATTCGTTTGAATATTGAAACATTAATTATAATATCTATTATATATAAGTATATATCATAAATGTTAAATGATAAAAATATATATACAAAATGTTAATTATATGAATAGACACGTTTAACCCTACCTATATAACCCATTATTAAAAGGGTCGGGTTGAACCCAACCCAATTATACTATAAAATCCATTTAATTTTAATGGGTTGGGTATAACCCAACCCATTGACATCTCTAATTGGTTGTGACTATATCCACGAAACGCATCTCAAGTCTTTCATTCCTTGCCAACATATAAAAAGTCAAAATGTTATTGCATCAACCACAAAAGAATATGTGTTTTCATAATCAATACCATAAATTTTGGCAATTCCTTGGATGACAAGTCTTGTTTTATATTTAAGAACATTATTTTTCTTTCGCACAAATACTCATTTATCACCTATGGGTTTAATTCCTTATGGCGTTCGAACTGATGGTTTAAAAATTTCTCGTATGTTAAATGATTCTAATCCACACTTGATTACATTTATCCATCATTTCGACTCTTTCATAGAGGTAGGTTCATGATTCTCGTTCACTCGATACCGAGCCGAATCTATCAATCAAGGATGGATTGCAAATATTGAACCCCACACTATATCTCAACATTATGGGAGCGTTGTAATACCTCACATTCATACAACATAATAACTAGTATGTTGTTTAGAAGTTGTGCATCTTCATCTATAATTCTCAAATTCCACTTTGGAATGCTATGAAACGGGTAATTCGATACATGAAAGGTACTCCACATTACGACTTATAGTTGCAACCATCTACGATTATGGGGTTCATGGCTTATTCAGATGGCAGTTTAAAACGGTCCACATCATTCTACTTTGTTGTTCTCTTAGATAATTTGATTTCATGATAATCCAAGCCCCAATCGATACTGAGTAAAGAATGGCTACAAATGTTGTGGTCAAGACTTGTTGGCTTCATAAACCTTATCCTCGGATTGCATTGTCACGTGACACATGCTACGTTGTTATACTACGACAATATCATACATGTACATATCTTCTAACCATATTCAATATCAATTTATCAAATATATTAAGATCGACATTCGCTTTGTCCAAGACATATTTGATATTGACTCCTTAAACGTCCTACATGAGTCAATTCGTAGATATTTTCATTGAAGTTCGGGGATCAAACTATTCACAAATTTTTTATCTAGTCTTTGTGTGCGATCACCACACTTTCGACTGCCAACGAGTAATAAGAATATATGTTAGTAATATTCATAATGTAAACATATTTGTTTTCTTATATATCGTTTTTTATGTATTGTACTCTAATATTCTAATATGGAAACTATTTCAATATTATAAGTCATAAATAATTTTACAGAGATTTATCCTTACAAAAGATAGTATTTACAATAATGTAAAGCAAATAAAGTTTATAAATTTTGTATTCAATTGAAGTAAAATCCTACTTCTTGGATTTTAATAGATTAAATATATCATGACAATTTTTTTTTTAGTTTTGGAATAATCACACCTTGATCTTTCCGAATGTCGAGTTTGCTTTTGGCACCGACTTGTTGACTCTGCTGACGGGCTCTCAGGAATGGGAGTAACTTCCATTGATATAAGGCGACAGAGGGTTGTGGGTGGGCGGTGATGGAAACAAAAAAGAAAACGCATTATATTAAATAATATTACAGTAAAATTAAATTATAAGTTGTGTACAAAAATCTAAAAAAAACATTTTTTTCTCTAAAAAATAAGTGAAAGATAAATGAAAAAGAAACAAATGAGCAAAAAAATTGAGCAAAACTCTACACGTTCACGGGCTCAAATTTCAAAACACAATAAATCAATAAAGATTTTGAAAATAAATTGAATTTAAAAGGAAGAACATAAATATAATTGTTAAGTTATTTATATAAAAGTTTGGACATATTTAATATATTTAAATATAATTTTTTGAAATCAAAATACTAAATTTTGAATAAAATTCAAATTCAAATTTCAATTACTATCATAATTTTATTTTATTCAACTATATTCACTTTTCATCTGCCTTGTGTTTTAGTTTTAAAGAGTTGTTTTATATAACTTACATATTAACAACAACATAATTTCAAAGCAAACATAGAGACTTAAACTAAGAACATATAATCCAATTATAAAAACGAAATAAATTTGACTAGGAGGAATTTCTTAACTTGAAATTTTAAAATAAATAAAATAAAACTCAATATTCATCTATTGTATTTGGGATTACTATTTTTTTCATTTGCCTTGATTTTAGTTCTAAAAAGTTGTTTTATATATTTTACAATACATATTGACAATATAATTTCAAAACAAACTTAGAGACTTGAAGCTGTAAACATAGAAGAACCCAATTATAAAAACGAAAATAAATTTTGACCAGGAGTAATTTTATTAACAAAATTAAAAAAATAAATTTTCAATATTTTATATGGTATTAGGAACATTATCATTTTTTTCTTAATATCATAAAAAATAGATGTCCAGATCCAAAATAGATTTCAAAAGATTAGGAGAAACAAAATTCAAATATCCTTTTTATTCGTATTCGATTTTTTTATATTTACAATATATGAAAAAACGCAAGACATAACATAATCTATAAAATTCTCTAAAAATTATAAAAAACAAAATGCGTGTGAGGAACGAGTAACTTATTTACTTATCCACTAAGCAAACGTCCCGGCTTTGCAATTTAATTGAGTACCACCAAAAGATTCTTGCTCTTTTCCGCAAAATATGACGAGTTTTTTTGAATTTTTTTTATTGTTATAAGCTGATATTATTAATTAATTTTATAGTCAATCGTCCCTTTTCAGCGAAGATTTTTTTTTTAAAAGTTGTCCATAATGTCAAAATAAAGTGAATTTGTGTGTTTATTATTAGATCTAAAGCCATGTTTAAATAGAAATTAAAAATTTTAATACGATTGTGGTTAATTATAAAAATATCCTAATAAATAATTAACCCTAATACGTCCTTTTAAGTTGAAGTATGAAGATCTCGAATGCCCAATTTGGAACGCAAATAAAGAAAAGGATTCTCCCAACGCCTTGGTCAAGATATCGGCAACCTGTTCTGACGAACGGACATGAGATGTCTGAATGGTGTCGTCTTGGACTGCGTCTCGAATGAAATGACAGTCTATCTCGATGTGTTTCGTACGCTCATGAAACACAGAATTTGCAGCAATGTGCAAAGCAGCCTGATTGTCACAGAAAAGTCGTATAGGAGCCGAAAGAAGAATGCCAAAATCCCGAAGGAGAGCTCGCAACCATATGAGCTCACTCGTAAGATGTGCCATAGATCGATATTCTGCCTCAGCCGAAGAACGTAAAACAATAGCTTGTTTCTTGGTTTTCCACGCAATAGGTGAATGACCAAGAAACACAATATATCCTCCAACCGATCGTCGAGTAAGTCGACAAGATGCCCAATCAGAGTCACAAAAACCTGAGAGGAGAAGATCACAATCGGAGCGTAACCAAATACCTTACCCAAAAGAACCCTTCAAATAACGAACCACTCGCAATGCAGCAAGCCAATGCTCCTCACGTGGTTGCTGCATGAACTGAGAAAGAGTATGAACCACGAAACTGATATATGGGCGTGTGGTTATCAAATAGAGAAGATGCCCCACAAGGCGGCGATACTGCTCAGGATCCGAGTGAAATGCCCCAGAAGCATCGGACAAACGATGGTTCTACTCGAGAGGGAAGGTAACAGGGCGACATGCAAGAAGACCACACTCGAAAACAATGTCAGTCGCATACTTACGCTGCGACAAGTAGATCCCATCAGAAGTCCTGTCAACCTCAATTCCCAAAAAATACTTGAGAACCCCAAGATCCTTCATACGAAAACAGTGCCGAAGATATTTCTTGAAGACCTCCATCATGTCAACATCATTCCCACCAATCAAAAGATCATCAACATAAACAAGGACATGAAGATGTCGCGTACCTCGAACCAAAGTAAACAAGGA
>CM071864.1:9583373-9614032 GCA_036759665.1 Gynandropsis gynandra
AAAGGGTCGCAAAGGGGTACAAGGGTCGCAAAGGGGTACAAGGGTCGCACAGGTACAAGGGTCGCAAAGGGTACAGGGGTCGCAGAGGTCACAAAAATCACAAAAGTCATTTTTTGTACTTGTCCTTCAAATCATTCAATAGCACTTCAAATTCGTTCTCCGTGTATGCTGCTGCACATTTGAAGAACATTTCCGCCACAGTATCACCCTTTGAAGTCTTTCTACGATGACCTTTATTGACGTAGCTCTTTATATTTTGTGATATATGACGCGCACAAAAACCATGATAAGCTTCTTTATACACTTCTTTGACTGTTTTGATCAAGCTTTTATGGCGATCAGATATCACAACGACATCACGTCTGTCCGATATCACATGTTTCAATCTTGACATAAACCACGTCCATGATTCGTCCTTCTCTCTGTCGACTATTCCCCATACAAGAGGATATAGGTGATTTCACCATCTTGCGCGGCCGCCACAATCATTGCTCCCTTGTACACTCCTGTCAGAAATGTCGCATCCACAGCAAACACTTTACGCATGTATTTCCATCCCTTTATAGCCGCTCCGACAACCATAAAAAGGTATTTGAAGCTTTTCCCATCAATGTCGTACTGAAGATCTGCGACAGATGCGAGATTTATTTTTATAAACATGTGCAACCACCCTGGAAGCCTCCTATAATGTTCAAAGTCATCACCACGAATATCCTTTTGAGAACCGCATTTGCCTCTTAATGCCATCAAATACGATACATTGGCACCGTATTTTGCTTTTACACGGGCCATCAATTCTTTTGCTGGAGGTGTTTCATAATTTCCGGCAAATTCCTTTTTCAAATAAACCTTAACCATTTGTGTTGTACCCTTTGTAGCTTCGGTCTATTTAGATACAGGTGAACAGTTATGAATGGGATGGTGTGTTCTCACACTAAACCGTTTGGAATTCGGGATTGTTGCCACGGGTAATTTTCATTTACAACCATTTCCGACAAACTTGCATTGTACTTCCCACAGCTTCGTATCAGACCTCAATGTTGTATATCTAAACGAAGCTTCGATTGAACCCTTCCTTACAAATTCCTGTACATCCTTCTTACTATCAAACTCTTGCCCAATTTTAAGATCCAATCCATCTTCGAACTCGAAGATATTATTTTCGCTATTGTGAACTACCATTTGCGAGTTGTTCTCACCATCACCATACTTATGCTCTGTTGGCACATCAGAATCAACGTTATTACTGCCACGAAAAACTCCATCAACTACCACATTCATGGCACACCCACCATCTTCTCTTAACCCGCTTGTAAGTTCACAATCAGAATCATCCGAATCCAAAATATCTATTGTCTCCGGATTACTCTCAACTCTACTTTTGTTATCTGGACCTACAATAACACAGTCATCATAATCTACAACACCTCGATCCTCACCTTTTTTAGCAATGCTTCCAAAAGCAGGAATTAGAGGCTCAATTTCCCTCTCAATTTATATTTCACAATTCACACTATCTCCACATACAGCAGTGGTCGAATTCCTCTTATGCGATCGAACAGATAACAAATAAGATGTTTGTCATTCATTATATATGTCGGCTTCCTATTTTCACAAATATTGGGCAAATTGCTTAACTTCAACTTTGTTGTATTATTTCCCACCATCATCTCTGCGCATAACTCATCAATCAGTTGCTGGTATGTCAGACTAAGCGGAGGACATAAGAAAAATACTCTCTGGTTTTCCTGAACTCTACCAACCCATTCAGATCATCCACCGTATCCATTACACCTGTAACAAAACATAAAAAGAGGGGTAAATTCTATGACCCACAACGATCGTGCGACTCGATGAGACTCTATGACCCAGTGCGAACGTGCGACCCTTTGACCCCTGCGACCCTTTGACCCCTTTGCGACCCTTGTACCCCTTTGCGACCCTTGTACCTCTGCGACCCTTGTACCCTTTTGCGACCCTTGTACCCATGCGATCCTTGGACCCCTACGACCCTTTCAACCCTTTGCGTCCCTTTCAACCCTTTGCGACCCCTTTCCCATACGACCCTTGGACCCCTACGACCCCGTTACCTCTACGACCCTTGGAGCCATGCGACCCTTGGACCCCTGCGACCCCTTTACCTCTGCGACCCTTGGACCCCTGCGACCCCTTTTACCTCTGCGACCCTTTGAACCCTTTGCGACCCCTTTCCCATGCGACCCTTGGACCCATACGACCCTTTGAACCCTTTGCGACCCCTTTCCCATCCGACCCTTGGACCCCTGCGACCCTTTGACCCTTTGCAACCCCTTTACCCTTGGACTCCTACGACGACCTTTGATCCCTTTGATCCCTCGATGAGACTCTGTGACCCAGTACGACCATACGAATCTGTGACCCACTCTGTCACCTTTGACATTGCAAAAAATATGACTCGTTTAGACTCGTTTTCAATAATTGCAATAAACACAAGAGAAACACGAAAAACTCACTATACATACACGGGTTTTCTACGGAACGTGCTTAATTGCAAGCTTCTTTGTTGACAACAAACGATTTCAACCTATTGGCAGCGAATCGGATGCCGATTTCAAGCTACTCTCACCAAATCTGTTGTGGTGTAGGGGGACAGTAATTTTTCGCGCCACAGGAGAGAGAGAAATAGAGGTGCTCTAAAAAAGAGAGAAAAATTGTCGACAAGGGTAATATGGGATTATCAATATTTTAAGGGTAGATTTGAAGTTGAAACTTTTTTTTCGGCCAATGGTATTTTTGAAGCACTTTAGCCCTACAAGAAGTTAGCCCCCGCAAAACACGTCCACAAACATTCATTTTCTTTTCAAATTAAAAAAACAAATAAATTTATACCCAATTGAAAGAAAATAGTCAGACAAGTATGCTTAACTCGTCCACCATGTACACCTGAAGAAAATTGAAATAAAATTTTGTACATGATTTAGAACAAACACTATCGTTTCTAGATCATCTAAATTTACATATTTTCTTCCCACCTAGACCCAGCTTACCTTGAATGTGTACTCTTATTAATAAATCATAGTAGAATATGTAGGTTTTGTTCTTTTCTTTCTTTCTTTTTTGTTTATTTCATTATTTTTTACATTTATTCTTGCATATGTATGTGTGAATATATATATATATATATAAATTAATATTTTGTCTTTAAGACGTCAAAGTTGGATATCCGCCTCACCACTTAGATCCGAGCCAAATCTATTACACTCTTATCAACCATTGTATAAAGCTTTTTCTAATATACCAGGTGCATCTCAATATCAGTCTGCGCATACTTATACTAACATATTTATAAAAAAATCAAGTATATTCTTCACTTTTTTTTATTTAAAATCAAAGCTCGTAAACACCAAAGGATTTTCTCAAATTCACGAAGTGGTTCATATCTAGAAGTTTAGTAAAAATGTCAACCAATTTTCGTTCATTCGATTATTAATTGTTTTTTCTCAATAAGCTCTCTAAGGAAATGATGTTTAATCTCAATCCGCTTAGTTCTAGAATATTGTACAAGATTTTTCGAAATATTTTTTGAACTTGTTTTATCACAATAATCAATAAAATATTGAGATTCCATACCATAGTGTGATATTATTTGATTCAACCAAATGAATTATGTGCTACAACTTCGTACTAAAATATAGTCTGCTTTTTCCGTGGATAAGGATGTATAGTTTTGTTTTTTACCGTGTCACAAAATAAGACTATTTTAAAAATAGAAACATCCTCTTGAAGTGCTTTTCTCATCAGCGGTATTTCCACCCCAATCTATATCACAATAACAAACTGACCCATGATTAGTATCTTTAGGATAGTAAATACCAAACTCAATAGTTCGCTACACATATTTGATTATTTGTTTTACGGCTTGAATATATGATCATTTTGGTTAGGCTTGATATTCTGCACAAATTTCTACGCTTGTTGTTAGATTGGGTCTACTTACTTTTAAATAAAGTAGAGTTCCTACCATACTTCGGTACACCTTCTATTCTAAGGGATCAAATGTATCATATTACCTAATGTTATTACATCCTCTTGTATAAGGTTTTTGATGTTCACAATCTCCTCCACATTCGAACGATTCTTATAAATCTACCATCGTATTAAGTCGTTCACATATTATTTGCGTACATGTTTATATATATGATGTCTCTTCTTTCTGTAACACATTCTTTAAAAAAATGTTTCATATATTTTCGGAATGTATGTACACGAGGAAGAAAACTTCTATGACAATCAAACCAATATGAGTTCTCCCCGTCTACAAGACGAAACAAATCCGCATCCTTCAAAAAATAGGGACATGCCAGTCTTTCATGCGTGCACCATTAGGATAACACTCAATATGTAGGAAGGTCGCTAATTATCCACAACAACACTACATTCAATGTGAACTTCTGCTTCAAACTTACGTCATATACAATAATTCAGTTGTTCCTTAAATATCTGAATTCGTTAATCAAAGACCATTACAAAAAATACAATTTTCAACGGCCAAATACAAAACATTCTTGCCCATTAGAAATCGACTGTTCAAAAACCACATCCGTTGCACTTTAGAATGGTCTTTCAATGGGCAGAATCCACTGGAAATTATCAAAGGATTGCAATAGATGCCCATTGGAAGTACCAATGAGCATTCGTTAGAAGATGTTCGAGAACTAACAAATATCCGTTACAATTTCTTTCGCGTATCCGTTGCAATTACTAACGAGGTATACCAACGGATGCTCGTTGGTATTTGGTGAAAAAGTTTAAAAGATATCAATAGATGCCTATTGATAATGTTGTTTTGTTATCAATTAAGATCTGTTGATAAATGACGAATAAAAAAGTAAAGAAAATATTTTTTTAATATATAGAATTTATTATACAAAGGTTAAAACCAAACTAGCCTACATATTATCTAAACTGTCACCGTTGTCTTCGTCTCCATCTTCTCCAATGCCTTCGGAATGGGTCGTGTCGAAGTCGATTATCGGTTCTTGTCTCGATGGTGTTTCTGCAGCAGGTGGTGGTGGCTGATACGCTTGACTGGTCATCAATTCGATAATGCTTTCCATATGATGCATATGCGTTTGCATTTCTCGAAATATAGCCTCGAGCTGTTTGATGCATCATTATTTCATGTACATCTTTTGCAAAGGACTAATTTCATAAAGAGATGAGTGGACGACTTGTGATTGCTATATGATTTTCTTTGTCACAACTTTCACCCTCCGCTATGTCCAAGGGTCAACCAGCTCGGGTTCTTCAACCTCTTCCTCGGTGACAAATTTCTTCTTGGTATGAGATACGACGACCAGCTTAAGAAGAGTTGGTTCTCTTCCTATCCACTACATTTATAACATTAAAATAATATGATTATTTAACATTTTCAAAGATAAATAAATCTAAATTATAAACTAAAATTTCTTACAAACTCTTTCTTTCTTTTAGGGAATAATTTTGCTCCAAGGTATGGCAATGTAGACCGTCCCCAAGAACTTTCTCGCCTTACCGAATTTTTTTGGCCTTTTTGCTTTTGGTCTTAAAGTCCTCCGACTCTCAGTGTTGGACGAGTTGGTTGAAAACATCGTCCGTTTCCCATGTCGGTTTGGCATTCTTGTGGTAGTAGTTGCGCTTGGTGTTGTTTATCATCAAGTGCAACTAAGATTGCATATCACGAATCCAGATGGTATAGATGTGCAATATGTCATTCTTCTGCCATATATATGCTCATTACAAAATTATATGTAAATCAATTAATTTATTACATAAGTTCAATAATAATGAATTAAAATCTTATATTATAACACTTACGATAAAAGTATATCACCATCGGCAGTGTATCACATCTGAGTTAATTGTAAAGAACCTCAGATGATGTTGTTGCAAAGAACCTCAGATGATGTTGTTGTTTGTGTGTTTCAAAACATTGTCCAAATCAAATCTACACGTGTAAACAAAAATTTTATATGATTTCAAAAGTTAATACAAATATATATGTGTGTATACGAATAGTATTTTACCATAATATCCCGTCAAGATATTCATGAACGATGATGGAAATATTTGGACGATCGTTGAAGCTATCGATTAAAGCATCAATATCCACCATATCGTCTTTGTTAACAAATATTAGTGGTACCGATATAAGTGACAGAGGATGGTATGATGGCAGAGGAAGTGGTGACGGGGCTCCTGCAGAACCCCCCCAATAATCCACCATGACCAATAAATCGTCGAGATCTCATTGTGTTTAACGATTTAGGATAAGTGTTTGAGAGAATTTGTTGTTTTAACTTTTGAGATTGTATTGAAAATGTTATTTTTCAACGGATTGAATACCAAAATTTCCAAAGGATGCCCGTTGGAAACGACGTCTAATCAATTAACATCATTTATTGACCTGATAGTTGAGTTTCCAATGGATGTTCGTTGAAAATGGAATGCATGAATATAAAAAATTAAGTTACAAAATTTTGATATTATAATTACATAATTCACATCTCTTCTTCCATTGGTTCTTCAATTGGAGAGTCTTTCTTAGATGTTGCATTGTATTCGTTGTCATTTTAATCTTTTGTAGCTTTCGGTTCAACATCTTCAAAATGGCAAATGTATTCACCATATCTCTCAGTTACGAGAATCTCTTCATGATTGTCAGTATCAATTACCCATATTGGTTCAGGGTGATTGGTTTGCATTGGATGTTCTTTTTCTTTTGTGTTTATAATGTCACACTGTTTAATCTTGACTATGACCCACCATTATTCTCTTTGTTGTTTCAATGTTGTTGCACGTAACATACTTAATCTGCTTGATCTGTTGTAATGAATGGATCATACTTTTCATAATGTCGTGCCGGGTTGATGCCAATTTCCCCTTTGATTTTTTCGTATACCACGCCCTATGATTTGGTCGAACAACTACATTTGAAAATAATATATCCTCAATCTAACCAGACTAAGATATTCGACCTGTAGGATTTGATGCTAAATTCTATAGAAATTATCATCGTCTATTTCACTATTAACGCTGGAATTGAACACATTTCTATGTTCTTTGTGCTCATAGGTGTGGAGTGTGTATCCCTGAGTAAACATAATTGGCTAGTATAATAAATGTTTTGGAGGACTGTTAGCTAAATTTCTTAATGAATTAGGATTCATTGATCCGTCCATTGATATTCACATGTTTTTTAATGGTCTATAAGAAGACATCAAAACTTTTCTTCGGATGTTCTGATCCTTGAATAAAAAATGTCAGAAACATAACCTCGTTTTAAACACATCTCGAAAGATAAATTATACGGAGACAAAATTATAAAACATAAAGAATATTGACTTCTGTATTGCCAATATGTACTGAAATCATTGGTTTCGAGACAAATATAAACATTTCTCGTTCATACACAAACTCCAAAAATATTTCATTGAAATCCTTTCAGACTGTACCATCTGATGGATGTTGTATTACCATTTCAACTGTCGTTTGTTTTGCGTGTCATCTCGTTGAAGCAGTGGTTTTTTTTACTCGTATAACATTCTCAACCTGTTTACTACAAGTGTGTAGAACATCTTTTGTACTGTAATTATTTTTGTGAATATTGTTTTGTTTTGGATGAAATCTATACTTACACCGCAAATTTTACATTCCTAAAAGTCTTTGTCTCCTCTTCAAAACAATATGCAACTATTTCTACAAACATGAATTTTCTTTTGTGGTATTTCCAAATCATTTAAAACATTATTTACTTCATCATATGTCTTTGGAGCTTGATTATTTGTCGATAAATATTCACGCATGGTTTGACAAAATGAATGCATGCAATTTTATATCACATTGTAATCTATTTTTATACTCATTGATTTTGGTGATAAGGATAAACGAGTCTGACATTCACGACAACTTGCATATATATGTTGTTTCGTCATATCCAGTAAGCTAAAAAATTGGTATTCCTCATTGTTTAACATCTCTTCATGTGTTCACTCAAGAACTCAAGGAAAAGTATCTTACACCATTTTGACATATGGATTGGTCGGCATTGTTTCGAAATGAATCTCCTTATTTCTTTCCATTGTTTGTGATTCTTACATAATCACATCTCTAATACCACTATCTTCATCGTGGAAGAACCAAACTTGATATTTCTTTACAAAACCGACCTTATAAAGAACAAAACAGTTTACTTAAGAAAAAACCCACGACCTATTGATCTCTATTATATAGATTTAGTTCCCTAGTTTTCTTTATCTCCTAGTATCTATGAACAAGTGCTTAATCTAAATGAAAATTGACCCATCTTTATTTGTTATGTCTTTAGGTTTGATTTGTTCAACACAACACTTGATCAATATGTCATGAGCATCTCATAGTGCTTCAACTTACCGTATTGGAAAACACTCATATTGCATCATAATTTTGGCATTATACATATCAAAAATTGTTTCCAATACTATCATCAACACTATTTTGAATATTATGGGGAAAATGAAGGATAACATACAACCAAGTAAAGATTTGAAGACAATATGTTGAAGACCGGAGTTGGAGGTAAATGATGGAAAAACATCGAACCCAATATTCAGATTGTATGGTCCTAAGAAAACAAAATTATTGAGGTAGTTAAAAGAAGATGTAAAAGTTTCAGATGGATATGCGTCGAACGTTGCCCAATATGTGGATATTGTGGGTTCAAGGATCATTGGCATGAAGAATCGCAATCGTAACATTTTCATGCAACAACTCATTCCAAATGCATGTGTTGAGTTATTATCACGTAATGTGCACAACGCTTTATTCGGAATTAACATATTCTTCACATATATAGTCAAGAAATTTAGAAAGAAATGACTTAGATTTCTAAAAAATAATATATCCGAGGTATTTTGCTATTTAGAAAAGGTATTTCCACCTTCGTTATTTAATGTCAATGAACATTTTTCAATACATTTATCAGATGAGACAATACTCGATAGGTCAGTTCAATATAAATAAAAAAAGACAAAAAAAGAAAGCAATGGTTGAAAGACCTATTGGTAAACAATATATGTTGGAAGAGATCACATATTTGAATACATTTGATTTTAGTTGTATAGTCTGAAGAAACAGAAATATCTGAAGAATATCATATGAAAATCAATATCAATATAATCTTCAATTTGGTGCAATCCCTAAGATTTTTACGTCAATTGGACAAACGAAAGGAAAATCAAGGGAATGTTGGCTAACACAAGAGAAGTATAATCACATTCACACACATATTTTGTTAAATTGTTAAGAGATATTACCTTTTGAAAGGTACAAGACTATGATAATCTTTTAATTTATTACATACATGTAGATTCACCAATTGAAGTATCAACGGAAGAAAAGCTGTCATTTTTGTAATTATAAGATGAAAAGCTTAAAGTATTTTAATTTTAAATTTTTTTAAACACTCTGATTCTATTATAAAAGGGAATTCGTTGATATTTACAATGATTGCCCATTGATACGTTGAAACTCTCTTCAAGACTTGGCCAATTTTTTCAAGTTTGCGTTCTTTTGGAATTTTCAATGGACATCTATTGATATTTTTAACAGATGTCTATTAAAAGGTAGCAACTCTCTTGGAACTTATACAACTTTGGGAGTTTCTTTAATTCATTCTTTTCAATGGTCTTTCACTGGTGTTTTCAATGGATGCTCGTTAGAATTTGCAACGAGAATATATTGAAAACAACCATAATTACGCAATTTACGTCTATCTAGCATTTCAAATTCCATTACCTAGGGAGTAGGTATTTCAATGGGCATCCATTGGAAATGTCAAGGGATGCCCATTGAAAGGTATATTATAATGATAAGTACTAACGTTCTTGGTAACAAATTGAAGAAGATATATGTTTGATGATGACGATAAATGGTGGGTATCGATGATTTGATCGATAGTTTCGACGAAGCTCGGGATGTTCCTATCATCGATCTTGAACGTCCGGCGGAATGCTTTGGTATAATTTATTTATATAAATTTTATTTTAATTGAAGTTACTTTAGTTAACTATTATATATATATATGAACAACAACATCATCTAACGTTCCATGCAAGATTGATTGTACTATTCATGCCATGTGACATCACAGGTTATTCACCGCCAATGGTCGTATACCTTTATTATAAGTTTTCATCTATATAAGATTTTAATAAACTAGTTGTCGAAATTCTCTAATATATTAATTATGTGTTTTTCATTTTATAGAGAACTTACAGATGGCGTAAGAAGCATATATTGTACATCTATACCTGGTGATACACAATATGCAATTACGATTGTGATTAATGATGAACAATGCCAAAAGGATTTACTACAAAAAGAATACCAAATTGACATGGGCCATAGGCGATGTTTTCAACCAATTCGTTTAATATTGTGAGTCAGAAGACTTCAATAAAAAGAGCGAAAAGATAAAAAAAAATGTTGAAACAACGAGAAGGTTCATGGGATGGTCTGCATTGCCATTCATCGGGAGCAAAATCATTTCTGAAAAGAAAAAAGATCGGTAAGAAATGTTTTAATTATAAATTATACATTTATATTTTAAAAGTTTATCTAATTGATATTAATTTTACATTGCAGTTTCTGAAGTTGGGAAGATAACCGATACATCTTAAGGTGGTGGTTGAAACACATGCCAAAAAGAAATTTTTCGCTGAGGAAGATCCCAACGAACCCGAGTTGATCGACCCTCAAGCAGAATGGATGGTAAAGATTGTGACAGAGACGATCACACATGAATCACAAGCAGTCGTTTCATTCCCAGATGAACTTAGTCCTTTACAAAAAGTAAGACATATTTACAAGTAAAATTTAATGTTTTACCCTAACTTATAATTATAAATAAAACGGTTTACTAACATTCAATTGTTTTATATATGCAGTCTGTTCCATCGATAGAGGGTGTTTGTACGATCTTGGTTCTCTAAAAAGAGATTGTAGAGGATGCCACGATGATAACTCCCACAGCTCGGGAGACATACCAAAAAATGACGCATCGAGCAACTCGAGATAACACTTTGAGAATACACAACAAAGATGAGTCATATGGTAGACTTGATGACCGGACAATCGTATCAGCCACCACCTCTTGCACCACTTGCGGATGAGACAATATCGAGGTAAGAATCAACATTTGATTCAGATACGACCCTTTTTTAGTCGACATAGGATACAAAGAAGAAGAAGACGATGGTGGGTTAGATGATGTGTAATTTATCAATATCTTTATTTGTATAATTTTGTTTTGAATATTGTATTAAACTCGTATATATATATTAATTTTTTTAAAATTTTTAAATTTTTTATCTTTTTAAATTCACCATAATTTCATCATGTGCCCGTGATGATAAAACCATAATATCAACGAGCATCTATTGATATATTTTTAAATTTTCATACTAAAAAATACCAACGGACATTCGTTGGACATTTTCTACAAAATGTTTCAACGGATAACCGTTGATAAACATTCAAACATCTGAATGGATGTCCGTTGAGATTTTCAATACCCGTTTCACGTTGCAACAAATGAATCTGTTGCAGTTCGTCGATAATATTACAACTGATTTTTGTCGTTGAGACATAATTTAAACAATGCAATAGATATATTCGTTATAGTGCATCGATATAATTTCAGCGGATATTGACCATTAAAATGCCATTCCAACATGCCAAAATCTATTGAAATCCAATGAAAATGCATGTTTTCAACGAAAAATACCTTCAAACATATAAATAACAGAATGCCTAAACAAGAAAAACCGCAAACAACAAAGCAAGAAATCTCTTTATTTGTGACGCTATCATTGAAAATTTCACAATATGTTCTTGTGGTAATAAATTGAAGAAGATATCCTAGGTTTCTGCAATCTCTGTTTCAATAATGTATCTATGGGCATTGCAATCAAATCATAAATCAATCGTTCTTCATCAATCTATGAACTAATAAGAGGATTTATTTATATGACTAAAGGGACCATCCATTTTGAGCCTCATTTGCTCGTCTGATGGATAATAAGAAGCAATGCCTATAACATATTCTATAATATAATAGTTAATAATGTATTCAGTCATTAGAAGTTATGATATAATTACCGCAACGAGGGTGTCCTGAAATCATGAATAAGTAGCTTTAGATGATGAGAAGTTCGTGAAAAGATCTATAGTCCAAAAAATTTGTAGATTGATTTTACCAAAAAGATCCCATGACTGATTTAACATTGCATTCGTACCTTCATTCGTAGAGGCATACATAATTTGAGAATACATCAGTTAATAATAAATGACTCTTCAGTCTTAACTTTGGCAACCTCAACCTTGAATCACCTTCATTCCTCCTTGGCGGCTCACATATCCTGCATTTTGGCCTCATCTTTCTGCTCATTTCATTGATATACTCCTTGCGAACAACCTTCACCTTCATCGCATAATGAAAGAGCTTTTAATACTTTATGGTCCCGTGGTATTAATGTCACCGATAAGGAAAGTCATTACTTTCTTTTTTCTTTTTTTGGTCAGAGAGTGGAGAATCGACATTAATTTATCAGTGTTAAAATTTTTATTAATTTATATTTTAAAAGACTTGAATGCTTACGTGGAGACATGTGAAACTTTTTTTCCAAAGATTATTATATCTATGATTTGTTCAAGTTATTTTTTTTTTATCTCCACTTTATTATTGTTCATTCATGAAAAGAGTGTATGATTTTCCATCATAAATGCATGGCATTTTTCCTTTTTTTTTTGGTAATTGTTTATATTTTCAATTATATTTTGACACTGGTGTTCATGTATATTTGACCACAAAGGTTTATATTTTCTATTGTCATGTGTCATTCATATATGATAAAAAAAATGCATTCTCTGGTTCAATTGTTCATAAAATACCATTTCCGGAGTTTGATGTATAAAAAATAGTATAATTTCAAATTAAATGTGAAATGATTTTTATAATATTTACCGTCACATGTTCAAAACACATTTACAAAATTGTCATAACTAATGAGAAATCTGAATCAATATATTTATATTCTATTCCAGGTTAATAAAATGAAAAATTTATTTAAACATGAAAGGTAATAAATTTTATAAAATTGAAATAATATCTTGTATAACTAACAAATTTAATCAAAATATAAAAACAACTTACCTATTAAGATATATAAAAAAAATCAACCGAAATATCTAAATGAGAAAAAAAAAAGTAAAGGGATAACATTGGGTATAAAACTAACGTAAAACCGAACCAATTATTTAGAATTAATCTGTCCATTTTTATTTAGATTGGAAACCAGTTATTGCTTGTCCCATAACCCAATCCTTCTCCAAAACAACATGCGCGAAGCATTGAAATCCGAAATGGGAGGAGACATTATTTGTATCACTATAGATATTCGTAATAGGGAACCCTTAATAAAACTCGCATAAAGAATCTTCTTCCTTAGATGGTGGAGAGAGTAAAAATGGCAACAATAGAGAAAAAGACTTAGAAATTTGGTGAGAGAGAGGATAACTGTCAAATATGAGATGGACCTAACTAAACCCAAAAACTAGTTAAAAAGTTTAGGGTTGTCCAACACCATATATATATAAATCTCAAAGTTTATATCCTAACCGATGTGAAACAACTTATTATAACAATAACATACAGTGAAAACTTGGTAATATTAACGATGATGAACAATGAAGCTTTTACAAGTATTCATGAATTTAAAATTCTGTTTAAGCGAGGAAAAATTACTTAGAACCATAATGTTTATGTTTCTGTTTGATAGTGAATGTAACATGAATCTATTAACATCCTTCTTTTGAATATTTCCCCAGCCTATTATGGGAACACACCCTTGGAGGTCAATGTTTGGCGATGTTTCTTTTAAGAGGAAGTTCGCCATTGGTGCTTTTGCCTGGTCCCCAACGACATCCATTAGTTATATCATCATCACCATCATCATTGGTATATACATATGTTTATATATATGTGTGCTAGTTTTTCTTCTAAAACAATATATATATATATACATATATGAGAGAATACATTATCTTATGGCAGATACAAATCCCAAAGCAGATACAAATCCCAAACAAAATTAAGAATATAGAAACATATAAATTCAATATTAATATTTAAAAAAACGATCTTCCAAAAATCCTATTTATATATATATATTATATAAAAAAGAGATTATTCTACATATAATTCATTACAATAAAAAAATCAAATCTAAATGTGAAATTATCTTTTGTTGGCTGATGATTTATGCGAAGGTGAGATTGATCTTCTAACCCTATCTTCATTTGGACCCATCAAATCAACTCTCTCAAAATCGGAACAAAATGGAAAAAAATTAGGTGACGAATAACAAAAAGGTAACTTTTGTAAAACTCTTAATTCTTCCGATTTACCGTTGTTTATATTGTAATCACTGTAACTATCGAAATCAGATACTGTTATGACATCACTGCACGGAATCCAATCAGGCAAGATGATGTCATATTTCGATGTTATATTATTCAATATATCCACTTTCATCCAATTATTGCTCTTAAAAACCCAAATCGATTGAATCTCCTCTCCTCTTAGCCATCTTTGTCGTATAGCTCCGAGCTTCCCTTTGTAACTGACCAACTTTGTATGGTCATCCTTCTTTAACTCTTTTGGGAGTGAAAAGAAAGAACAAGTCTCCGTTTTAAGACAAAATCGAAGTACATTGTTATACGAGGTTAACCAATGTAATGAATCTGATGACGATATAGGTGGATCATAAGTTAAAATATCCATATAAGGTAACGTCAAATCGCCTAATCTCTTCCATGCCCATGAATCTGAATCAAAGACTTCACAAACCATAGAAGAATCCCTTTCAAACATCAAACTTTTCTCCCACGGCAAGTGAGAGGAAAACCTAACGATCTTGTACCGTAAAGGGTTCTTCCTAATCACCATTAACCCTAAATAATTAGAATGATACCGAATTTTAGGTTTCGGAATGTATCTGAATTGCCTTGTAGTTGGTTTGCAAACCATATAACATGGAACTCTAGATTCATGAATAGGGGATTCATTCACACATAGCAAAATCCCGTTTCTTGAGTCGCAAGCTTCGATTTTTATCTTTTCTAAAGGCATAAAATCCAATGATATTTCAAATCTATCGTCTGGTGGAGACATAACGAATGTAGAAATATAATTTGACAATAAGTTGTATTGAAGAACATAACCTGAAAACGACATTGTTCTCTGATTGTGAAGCTTGACGAAGAAAGATTCGTATGTTCGCTTGTTGATTTCTTTATTTAGAATTCTAAATTTTTCGATGGCTGACGTCGGACAATATGTAAGAACCTCCATAATAATATCTTGGCTCAAGTATGGATGAGAATCCATATTTTTTACACAATTTTTTTTTAATTTGTAATGAGAAATAATGTGTTGTACGGTATATATATATATATATATATAACTTTGTTTCCTTAATATAATATTTCCATTTAGTCGTTGCCTTTTAGTTAGGAAAAAGAATCGGGAAACATTAACATTATTGAAATCTGTTAATTATATGTTTCTATTTTGTATATTTTGTATTTTTATTACCATATAACGAAATTATTCTGGGGTTATTACACGTTTCAGAAACTATTTCACTTAAGAAAAAAAGGAAGTAATTCCATTTTTTTAGAATTGAAGGAACACAAATTTTTAAAATAATAATATTTGATTTTATAATAAAAACTAAAAATACAAAATATACTATCGCGCGGGAATAAAATAAAACCTATTGTTAATAAAGGACTTACTATTCATTCGATCGTTCTTATTTCATAAACCCTAAAACATCTTCGAAAACCTTTTCGATTTCCGAAAGCAAATAAGAAGGAATTTGCTGTCAAAGATGGCTACCGTAAATGAATCGGATTCCCGAAGGTATACGGACGTGAATCTTCCCAGATCAACGTGAAGAACAAAACGCCGGCACCGGTGCAGATCACAGCCGAACAGATTGTTCTGGAAGCCAGAGAGATGCAGGAGGCTGAGATCCCACCGCCGAAGCAGAATATGAAAGATGTTTCGGAGCTGGCCGACTACCAGCTACTCCGGCGAAGGTGTTTGAAGACAAAATTCGGCACGCGCGTGTAACATCGGTATCTGGGTTAAATATGTCCAGTGGGAGGAATCGTAGAAGGAGTGCGCTCGTGCTCGGAGCGTGTGGGAACGAGCACTGGAGGTCGATTACAGGAACCACACGCTATGGCTCAAATACGCCGAGTTTGAGATGAAGAACAAGTTCGTCAACAGTGCTAGGAATGTATGGGACCGTGCCGTAACACTTCTCCCGCGCATGGCGTTTACAGAGTTTGAGGAACCGTGCAAGGAAGTAGAATGGATTGAGGTCAGGAAGAACCCTTTGAATAATGAAGGGATTAAAGATGCCATTGTTGGGAAGAGGAGGTTTCAGTATGAAGATGAGGTCAGGAAAAACCCTTTGAATTATGATTCGTGGTTCGATTATATTAGATTAGAAGAGAGTGTGGGCAACAGAGATCGGGTGCGAGGAATTTCTGAGAGGGCGATTGCTAATGTTCCCCCAGCCGAGGAGAAACAGTACTGGCAGAGATACATCTATCTGTGGTGAGTTATCTTTTTTGGCATTTTGGTAATAACATAATATAGCTTATTGCAAATTCTGAGTTTTCTGGTGTTGAACATAGTTTGCATAAGTAGCTTGGAATTGGTTGCTCTTAGAGTTTAACCATTTGGGTCATTACAATCTGTAATAAGCCATTGTTGGTAGGTTCTTGTTCATATTGTGTTTACATATGCTTACTCTGTTTCAAATGATATAGGATTAACTATGCTTTGTATGAAGAGCTTGAAGCTGAAGATGTCGAGCGTACACGAGATGTTTACAGGTATTCTCATAGTTTCTGAACAAGAATTTATGTCTATTCCATTGTGTTTATGTTGTTATTACACATTACATATATACTTTAAACTTAACTACTTTCTACACTGGCTTATTCAGAGAGTGTCTGAAGCTTATACCACACCATAATTTTCTTTTGCCAAAATTTGGTTGGTTGCTGCTCAATTTGAGATCCGACAGTTGAATCTCAAGGGTGCATGGCAAATCTTAGACAATGCCATTGGTAAAGCTCCAAAAGATAAGGTACGTTCAGCATTTAAGCTTGACCTAGTTTGCTGCTATATCATTTGAAGCATCATACTTGGTTACAATGATCTTTCTTTTTCTGATGAACAGATTTTCAAAAAGTACACTGAGATTGAACTTCGTTTAGGAAACATAGATAGGTGTAGAAGATTATACGAGCGATATCTAGAGTGGTCCTAGGAGAATTGCTATGCATGGAGCAAATATGCTGAGTTAGAGAGAGCTCTGGTTGAAACTAAGCGGGCTAGAGCTATTTTTGAGCTTGCAATATCACAGCCATCTTTAGACATGCCCGAGCTCTTATGGAAGTTATTCTCCTTTCTTGAATTTCTTACATTTGTAATGATTTAAACATTGTTATATTTGCAATAATGTTTACAAATTCTATTGTTTCTGATAGGCACGCATAGAGTTTTGAGATATCAGAAGGTGAATTCGAAAGGACTTGAGCTCTATACGAGAGACTCCTTGATCGTACAAAGCATTCTAATGTATGGATTAGTTATGCCAAGTTTGAAGCTTCTGTGATGGAGTCTTATCAAACAGAAGACAAAGATCAAGAACGCCATGAGTGCATCAAACGCGTTAGAGGTAAAACCTAAGATACATTAAGAATGTTTCGAGTGGAAGATTAAAGGGTTTTTGATTTTGGTTCTTGTCTAATGAATGGTATATCTAATTCTTATGTTATTGTTCCTCAGCGATTTTCGAAAGGCAAGCATGTATTTCAAGGAATCCACACCCGAGCTGAAGTAAGAATGAGCTACATTGTTGGAAGAATGGTTGACTATGGAAGCAAGTTTTGGTGATGTTAACCTTGTTCGACCTAAGCTTCCGAAGAAGCTCAACAAGAGTAAATCGATCACGAGACAAGACGGTTCAACAGAGTACGTGCTTTCTGTTCGATTTTCCGTCATATATAATCTTTAGATGTGGATTTCAGTTATATAATATTTAGATGCAATTTAACGATATATAATGTTTAGATGCAATTTTTGGATATATAATATTTAGATGCAATCTAACGATATATAATCTTTAGATACGGTTTTCAGATATATAATATTTAGATGCAATTTAACCATATATAACGGTTTTCGGTTATATATAATTTTTTAGGTGCAATTTTTCGTTATATAATCTTTAGATGTGGCTTTTGTTATATATAAACTTTAGAAACGATTTCAGATATATAATCTTTAGATGTGGCTTTCGGTTATATATAATTTTAAGATATGATTTTTCGTCATGTATAGTCTTTAGATACAATTTCGGATATATAATCTTAGATGTGGTCTTCTGTTATATATTATATTTAGATACGATTTTTGGATATATAAAGCTAAAAAAACAGGTACGAGGAATACAAAGATCACTTCTTCCATGAAGAAAAACAGTCAACGAATGTGACGATTCTTGAGGCTGCTTATAAGTGGAAGAAATAAAATGTTGCAACTACGGAGGATCATGTATAATCTGTCTCTTTGTGAACTATGAATCATTTTAAAAATATATATATAATAATTTGTATAAAAAAAGAATTTATCTGTAATTCTAATATTTAGAACCTTAACATGAATATGAAGACAAAACCGTGAAACTAACCATTTTATCTTCACATTCAAGATTACATCATGTCTTTTGACTCAAATTCGGTGGTTTTTTTTTCTAGGCGTACTTACCTTGCATAAATCTGTTCTTATTTCAAGCTTTTCTCATGGGTCTTTAGGTATATATTCAGTCAAATTGATGACTCCCGTTGCATATCACATACAATACACATACACTTGTTAAATCTCAATTTATATGCCTCATGCTAGTCAAATCACTTCATATAAAAAAGAATTCAACTCATATGTCTATTTTTTTTATAGGAAAGCCACTTGCCAATACACTTGTGATCATATGAACGTCCATACTTCAGTAATGCTACGCTTTTGTGATTGATTGTTCGGTAGAACAGTCATACTACTCGGTAAGTTTTGTGTCACAAAGAAAATGTTAGGCTTGAGAGATTACAATGCCGGTTTGAGTAACAATTAACCGAGAAATTTCTCGGGTCGAGCAACCCTTGAGCCAATCAACATGTGTGCGTTTTTTTCTAAAGAATCGATCAACCTGAGGAACCAATTGCTCAATCGAACTGCCCTCATAGAGGATTGCCCGACCAGAGCAACCTTGTTTTCAGTTGAGTTATGCTCATATAGGAATCGCTCAGCCGAGCAACCTTGCTCTATTGATAATTTTCTAGATCGAGATTTTGTTAGGCCCTAACAACACATTGCTCGACCGATAATTTTCTTTTTTGCGTTGCCTCATTCTCAATCAAGTGCACAATCGCTTTGTTTGAGCAGACTCACTACTTGACCGAATTTGAGGCATCATCATATTCGATCATGTAACCCACGATAATGCTCAGCCCAAGCAATCGCTTGCTCGGTCGAGCATCGCACCCGTAAACCATAACAACTACCATTGTTTAGATAATTTTGTGATGAGGACCAAGTCGTGGCTCCACCACAGATCATACAACACGAGTGCAGAGCGAAGGAGCTTGAGAATGCACTCACTTAAATGAATGTCAAGAAGAGCCAAGTCAAGACCATAAGGTTCACCTACAATACGAAGAGGCTAAGAGGATCAAGAAGCTAGATGGGCTAAAGGCACTTGGCTTAAGCAGATAAGCGCTTGACCCGAGGGAAATCTTTTGAAAAACAGAGCATTTAGAGAACTAGGCCGCTCCACCCTAGAATTACACAACTCAATCGAGCATGGGAGGACTCGATCGAGCATAGGAGTTGTTCAGTAAAACGTACTTAAGTTTTGCAGATTTTAGGTCAAAGATTTTTGTGCCGTTCAACTGAGGAGTTACACCGCTTGGTCGAGAATTTTATCGAATTTTATTAAATTGGTTTATTTTATTCAGTTTTCATTATTGTTTGGTCTTTATATATAGAGAACCCATTTATTGACATTTTAAAGCTAAGTTTTAATGAATTGACAATGTCTTTTCTTTGTTGTTTCTTTGTTATAAACACTAGATCATAAGTGTTATGGTACCGTTCGCTCAGTCTAGAGTTTTTTAGCCGGGCTGTAATTAGGGTTTAGGATGTTTTTTTAGAGAAGATAAGTTCCACAATCTCCTATCGGTTTCTAGGAGTTTCAATTTATTTCCATCCTTCTAACAAGATAACATCGATCTAGAATCATATCATTTCCATCCACCTCTTATTGAAAGCCGTAGCTATATGCGACTAAACTCTTTGATACCATTGCAGGATTGTTTGTTTGTTGACGGAAACGTTTTAACAACCCAAATTGGAGATCAAATCCATTTTTAAAATTTTTGTTTCATGGGAATTATTTCAAAAACAAATATGGGCATAAATTTATTAACCTTTCAGAAGATTTAGAACGAAAAAATACAGTTCTGTAACACGAAATCTCTAAATTAAAATTGAACTTTAAATCTATTTTTTAACTAAACACCTCTAAATTACCTTTAACTGGACGTTAAATACACATTGTCCATTTATTAATTCATTATACGATATATATTATTTTTCTATTTCTTTAATAATATTTGTACTCGTGGAAGATTTGTCATATATATATATATATAATGTGTGTAAGGAATACAAGTGCAGAAGTTTCAATGTATCCACAGATATAACCTGTTAGTTCAGTTAAAGTATGACTAAATTTAAAGTATGACCGTAATTAAATTATAATCACAAAAAAACATTAAACTGAAGAAAAAATCAGTTTTTTTAAATAATATATTCCACTTCAAAATATTCTTTAATCCTATTTCTACTTTGACCCTCATTTTTTTTAGTTCTCATCCTATTTTGTCCGAATTATCTATATTCGGTCTAAAATCACCTATTAAGTAAACGTTAAAAAATCTATTAATTTAAAAAAATTCTAAAAACCTAATTTGATAAACTAATCCGAAATTGATTAAATTGATTTAAAATTGGATAAATTAATTCAAAATCGTTAATCGATTTAACCACCGTATAGTAAACCAGAATTTAAAATAAAAAAAACTAATATTTTATTCAATCTCTCTTCATCGTCTTCGTCGTTGTCAGCTCTGTCCGTCGTCGTCGGTCGTCGGTTTGCTCTATCTATCATCGGTTTGCTTTCTCCGTCCTTCTCTGCCCGCAATTCTTTGTCCGTCGGATTTCTTTTCGGGTTGCTCTGTCTGCCATCTCTGTCCGTCGTCGTCAGCTCTGTCCGTCGTCGTCGGTCGTCGGTTTGCTCTATCTATCATCGGTTTGCTTTCTCCGTCCTTCTCTGCCCGCAATTCTTTGTCCGTCGGATTTCTTTTCGGGTTGCTCTGTCTGCCATCTCTGTCCGTCGTCGTCAGCTCTGTCCGTCGTCGTCGAGCGTCGGTTTTCTTTGTACGTCCTTCTCTGTCCGTCGGGTTTCTTTTCGGGTTGCTCTGTTCGCCATCTCTGTCCGTCGTCGTCAGCTTGTCCGTCGTCGGTTTGCTCTGTCTGTCGTCGTCGATTTGCTTTGTCCTTCCTTCTCTGTCTGCCATTCTCTGTCCACCGGTTTCGTTTCGGGTTGCTCTGCCCGCCATTCTCTGTCCGTCGTCAGGTTGCTTTTGCGGTTGCTCTGTCCGCCATCATTCTATGTCCGTCATTCTCTGTCCGTCGTTCTCTGTCCATCGTCGGGTCTCCAGCCATAGACACAACCACAGACCGACACAATGGACTCTTCGTCACGTCACGGTATGATACTCTTGTGTTTTGGTTTGTATTATGTGTTGTTTTGGGTTGAAATTGTTATTTGTTAACATCTTTAATGCAGAGAGACAATGGCGATCTTGATTCCGAATATGTCGAAATTTGTGAATCTCGAATTAAATTAGGTATCTTTCATGATGGAATTTATTTGGATAGTGATGAAGAACAGAGGATTGATTTAGATTGATTTAGATGAGAATGTTGATGAAGTTCCAAGATGATCTAAAAGTGGATCTGAATATGAAGCCATCAAATCAAAGATGTAACAGATTATAAAGGAAAAATATAAATTGATTATAAAGGAAAAATATAAATTGATTGTATCTCTTAACCAATGCCAAAAAGCGAAGAAACAAGCACTGGAACTTATTCAAGTAGAAAAGGATGCACAATTTGGTAAGCTTATGGATTACGAACTTGAAATTTAAATTAAAATCCTGGTTCTTCAGTAGAAGTACAAACCATTCGAGATAGTGAAGGCAATGAGATATTTGATCGGTTTTTTTATGTGTGCTTTGAAGCTTTGCGATGCTCATGGAGACAAACTTGTAGGATTATAATTGGTTTAGATGGATGTTTCCTCAAAAGTTCTATTAAAGGTCAGATTTGTGTGTCGTTGGACGGGATGGAAATAACCAAATTTATCCTATTGTTTGGGCTGTTGTACAAGTTGAAAACACTAATATTTTGTATTTGTTCATTACAAAACTTAAGGATGATTTGTGTCTTGGTTCGGGTGAAGGATTAACGATCATATCTGATAGACAAAAAGTAAGTTAATTTATTTATTTTTTAAATTTATTTTACTTTTCAAAATCCAATGCATATTTTATTAAATTGTTTCTTTTAATACATTTTCAGGTGTTGTTGAATGTGGGAGAACAAGAATTGCCAAATATAGAACATAGTATGTGTTTAAGGCATATAATCTCCAATCTCAAGAAGAACCAGAAGACCAAAAGTATGAAGCATTTTGTATGGAATATAACTTCAAGTTATAATAAGGCGGATTTTTTATGCTAATTGTGAGAAGTTTAAGAAGTTTGATAAATCGACCTTTGATGAATTGATGAAGACTAGTCCACAATATTGGTGTCGGACATTCTTTAGACGTGATTGTTATTGCCGTGATTTGCACAACAATATGCCTGAATCCTTTAATAATAGTATTATCATTGCTAGAACTAGTTCAATGGTTGAAATATTGGAGATTATAAGAAGACAAGCCATGATTAGGATTGATAAAAGGTCTACAATTGCTAAGAAACACATAGGTGTACATACTCCGAAGGTTATTCGATCGCTAAAGAAAGCTAAGTTGAAGGCGGGAGAGTGTGTTTCATATCCTAGCTCGTATGAAAGATTTGAAATTGATGATGGTGGAACTTCGTATGTAATTAACATGCAGCAACGTACGTATACATGTCGAAGATGGGATATGACTGAAATTCCGTGCCAATATGCATATTGTGTGATGATGGAAAGACCAAAAAATGTTGAATGCTACATTAGTGACTACAATTTGTCGTCTACATGGATAGATACATATAAAAGAAACATTTCTCCTCTTTGTGGTACCAAATTTTGGAGAAAATCTGGTAAAGATCTAATCATTCCTCCAACGGTTAGGAAGATGCCAAGAAGACCGAAAAAATATCATAGAAAAAAGGATTCAAACGAGTCTTCAAAGAAAATAACCAAGATTACTAGAGTTGGAATCAAATATCGTTGTGGTCGATGTGGTGCATATGGTCATAACATTAGATCATGCAAAAATTCTAATGAAGATAACGCATGCTCTCACCCCAAATCTTAGATTATTCCATTTTCTAAATCTCAAGATATTTAGGTAACTACTTATGAAAATTATATTTTTATTTGTAATTTTATTTTGTATTTGTAATCGAGACAAATATCTAATTATGATTTTTTTTGCAAGGTTGGCGGCAAGTATAAATATTGACAAAAATCTAAGATTTGCGACAAGCTTAAGAGTTATAAATCTTGAAGTGTATGTATTGAATTATGTTTTGCAACTTATATTAATGTTTCATTTTATATCTTGAACTTTATCTAAATGTTTAATTAATTACGTCTTGCAATTTTATTTTAATGTTTAAATTTTACGTATTGAATTATTTTTAGAAATTTATGTTATATATTTATGTTTAAATGTTATATACTTATGTTTAAATAATTGATACAATTTAAATATATGCAAATTATAATCTTATAAACAAAGTTAATATACTTTATAAATCAACCAAATTGAGGAGAGAATAGGATGAGAGTCAAAATCAAAGGGGCAATAAAACTAAAACAATATTTTCAAGAGGGAATAAGCTATTTTCCCTTTTTTTTATTTTGGTTTCTCATATACGAATTTTATTTCGATAGATACATAATATTAATCATTATAGTCTGACGTTTAGACAATTTATAATCTAAATACTCAAATAAAATTTAAGTTATAGTTACATATTTTCGTAATTGTTTTCATAATAATACCACAATTAATAATATATAGTATCTTTCATCTCAATTTGATTTGGATTACAATTACCAAATCGGATTATGAGTAAATAAAGATTCAACATCATATATATTCTAAAATTTTAATCCGTAAATTTACCTTAACTTTTATTAAAAATTTACATAGTTGCCATTCTTTAAATATATAAACATTTATCATTCGTTCATTTGTATTTTTTTATTAATCTAAATATAACATGATGTTATATTCCAATTTTGAATGTAATACAATAATATTATATGAAATTTTGTACCAATCTCAATTGAATAGTAAGTAAACGTTCAGATACAAGTACTTATCATCTAGTTTTTGTGAATTCACCCGAAATACACCTCACTTTTCTGAATGATTTTCAGGCTACGTCTAATCACTACCCTTCAGTTCACTACACCATACGTGTATGAACTTTAGTCTTCATATTCACCAAGCCAACATACAATGTTTTTATTTAGAGATGCTTGTATAGGTTCAACTCTTTGATGTTTTATGCTTGATAATTCTATTGCTCTTGCTTATGAGTTGTACCGGAAAGTTTAGAGAGTAGAAAAACAACAACTTCCTGTGATGTTCTCGCAACATCACGCTCAAACACTCACTACTAGAAAATTCAAGATTAGGGACGGAATTTGAGGACCGATATTTCCATCCCTAAATTTAGGAACGGATTATACACGGATTAGGGACGGAAAATGAAATCCGTCCCTAATCTGTCCCCAAATTTGGGTACAGAAAGAGTCGTGCCTAATCCGTTTCTAAATGCGGACCAATTAGGGACGGAATAGTAAGTCGTCCCCAAAGTGGAGACGACATGTCCTCTGTCTCCAAATTTGGAGATGGGAAGGTCATCCGTCTCCAAATTTGGAGACGGGCAAGTCGTCCGTCTCCAAATTTGGAGACGGGCAGGTCATCCATCTCCAAATTTGGAGACGGATTTTGGACCGTCCCTAAATTTAGGACTTTAAAAACCGTTTTAGGGACGGTTTTGGGACGATTTTTCGGAAAATTAATCTCTTAGTCCCTAATCCGTTCCTAATTCGTGTATAAATAATCTATTTAACCCCTCAACCATTGGTCCGTTTTTCATAAGCAACTCTCATATTTTTCACCCCATATCTTCTATAGTGTTTGCGATATAATGGCATCTTCATCAAGATCGAACATTTTCGATTCTAGACAATGGATGTACAGAAGAATTGATCCAGAATCTCAAAGCGTATCGAAAGAGTTTATAGAAGGCGTCACACAGTTTATGACAATGGCGACGAATCAACAAGTTTACAAAGAAACGGGTACGTTGGTTTGTCCATGTGTGAAATGCAAGAATGAAAAATTTGTTAATGAGAGAACTGTTTGGAAGCATCTTTATTTAAGAGGATTTACCCCGAATTATTTCATGTGGTTATGTCATGGAGAAAAATTTGCACCACGACCTAGTAATGTTGTGGAAAACTTTAGTAGGGGCACTATACATCATGATGAATTTGAGTCTTCTCAAGATGTAGAAATGAACCCCTATGTGGAAATGGTGCAAAATGTATTCCGTGAAAGAAACGAAAATATTGAAGAAGATCCGAATGAAGAAGCAAAAAGTTTTTTTGAAATGCTAGAAAGTGCTAGGAATCCACTTTATGATGGTTGTAGGAGTGGTTTATCACAGTTATCTCTGTCTGCACGTTTGATGAATTTGAAGACTGAAAATAATTTGTCTGAGAATTTCATGGATTCGATATTGCAATTAGTAAGAGATTATTTGCCAGAAGATAATAATGCAGTAGACTCCTATTATGAGACAAAGAAGATGATGCGATCTTTGGGTTTATTGCCATATCAAAAGATTGATGTTTGTCAAGACAATTGCATGATTTTTTGGAGAGAGACATCGGAGATGAGTAATTGTCTATTTTGTGGAAAAGATCGGTTTTATTTAACAAAGAATGGAAAATCGGTTCCATATCTTCGTATGTGGTACTTACCAATTACAGACAGATTAAAAAGATTGTATCAATCTGTGGAGACCGCAAGTGACATGAGATGGCATGCTGAGCATTCAAGTCAGGAAGGAGAGATGTGTCATCCCTCAGATGGTGAGGCGTGGAAACACTTTAACAAGGTATACCCTGATTTTGCGGCTGAGAGTCGAAATGTCTATTTAGGCCTTTGTACCGATGGTTTTAATCCATTTGGGATGTCTAGAAAGAATTATTCATTGTGGCCAGTTATAGTGACACCTTACAACTTACCACTGGATATGTGCATGAAACGGGAATTTTTGTTCTTAACAATAATGATTCTCGGGCCTAATCATCCGAAAAGAAGTTTGGATATATTTCTTCAACCACTTATTGAAGAATTAAAAGTATTATGGAATGGAGTTCAAGCGTACGATGTGTCGAGGCGACAAAATTTTATGTTACGAGGTGCTCTCATGTGGACAATAAGTGATTTTCCAGCTTATAGTATGTTATCTGGATGGACAACGCATGGTCGATTGGCTTGTCCATATTGCATGGAGGAAACATATGCTTTTTAGTTGAAACATGGAAGAAAGACGAGTTGGTTTGATGGTCATCGTCGTTTTCTTCCTGTTGATGATGCATTACAGCGCAACAAGAGAAATTTCAAAAGGAATGTAGTTGTGCGGAAATCTCCTCCTCCAGTTTTTACCGGCGAAGAGATTTTGTATGAGCGACTTCTTGCTTTCGGTATTCCGAGGAGTATAGATTGCGGAGGGAACAATCATCCGAAAATTGGTGGTTATGGAATCACTCATAACTGGTACAAGAAGAGCATATTTTAGGATTTTCCGTATTGGAAAAATCTGGAACATCGACATAATCTTGATGTGATGCACATAGAGAAGAATTTTTTCGATAACATCATCAATACAGTACTGAATGTCACAGGAAAGACGAAAGGCAATATTAAATCACGCAAGGATCTAGAAGAATATTGCTCATGAAGGGAGTTACATATAAGTGACGACGGTAAAGCGCCAGTCCCGATATTCAGATTGTCAAATGATACGAAATATAAATTGTTGAAATGGTTGAAAGAAGATGTGAAATTTCCCGATGGCTATGCGTCTAACATCGGAAGGTGACATTGGAAGGTGCGTTGACATTCAAGGAGGAAAGTTATTAGGGTTGAAAAGTCACGATTGTCATGTATTCATGCAAAGACTTCTTCCGATATGTTTTTCTGAATTGATGGACAAACATGCACATGAAGCAATTGGAGGTATGTGGTTGATTTTATATTAATATGTAGTGTGAATATTTGTTAAATACACTAATAATACTTTAATGTTACAGGTATTGGCCTATTCTTCCGAGATTTATGTTCGAGAAATCTGAGTATGGATGTAGTTCGTCGACTGCAAAATAACATAGTTACTGTACTATGTAATTTGGAGAAGATTTTTCCACCATCATTCTTCGATGTTATGGAGCATTTGACAGTTCATTTACCGCACGAAGCCGCACTAGGAGGTCCAGTTCAATTTCGTTGGATGTATCCGTTCGAGCGATTTATGTTTCATCTGAAGAAAAAAACCAAACAAAAAGCTCGACCGGAGGGTTCAATTGTGGAACAATACGTCAATGAGGAAATATCATTCTTCACTTCATACTACTTCGAGCCACATGTTCAAACGCGGACTAGAAATCCAGATAGATGTTTTGATGGTGGTGTGACGTATTCATATCCAATACCAGATGTTCCAGACATATCTTGCGGAATTGGTCGATCTGCTGGTAAGACGAAAGATATATGGTTATCACAACGAGATCTCCATATCGCACATACATATGTTTTTATTAAACTGCGAATATCTATAGCCTAAAATCCCATAATTAACTATGGCTATCACAATGACAATTTTGTTTATTTTTGTAATATTTATAGAATTTTGTTTCTTTTTATAGGACATTTGATGATATATTGAAGAATACATATACGAACATTGATGATTCTCAACTCCAAGAACTTAAAGAAAAAGATTTCTCCACATGGATCAGACAATATGTAAGTAATGAAATTTTACATAAATAACTTTTATAATATTCTGACGTCGTGTCTAAGTTTGTACATGTACTGCAGGTTGAGATGGGCAATCATCTGTTGTGGCTATGAGATCTTGTCAAAGGACCGATTGTGAAAGTTATGAGTTGGCCTATGTATTTTACACGTGGTTATAATTTTCACACTTACGATCATGGGAAATTGAAGTCGACGATGAATTATGGTGTATGTGTGAAAGGTGAAAGCTATTGTGCATTGGTCGATGAACCAGATTTTTATGGGATTTTAAAGGAAATTTTGCAATTGGAATATCCAGGTATAGAAAACAAGTTTAAAACAATGTTATCCTTACCACGTATGTCATTTTGGATATTGACTCATATTTTGATATTTTTTGTAGGTTATGTCGGTTTAAAAGTGATGTTATTTCGATGTGATTGGTTCGATCCAGTAATCTGTCGCGGAACAAGAGTAAACAAACTAGGTGTTGTAGAAGTTAACTCCACACGAATATATGCAAAATACGAGCCTTTTATTCTTGCGTCACAAGCTGATCAAGTTTGTTACGTTTCCTATCCGCATATTAGAAGATCTTCAGGTTGGCGTGTCGCAATGAAGATACTTCCGAGGGGCAAATTTATCGACAACACAGAACAACAACAATTGCCAATGCAACAACAAATGACCGAGATTATTGCTATTGACGATGTACGCGTTGAAGAACTTACGCACGGTGAAATGGAGGAAATCGAAAGAAATGAAAATGATCTTCATGAAGATATAGAAGAAAAAGATGTGGAATTTGAATCAGATACAGAAGATTCGATGGAACAATTGTGTGACTCTGATGATGAATCATGTTAAAACGTTTACAGATTGTTTTTTATATAGTTTTTAATGATTGTTTCTATTTTCTTAATGATTATATTTTTACGAATTGTTTCTCAATGATTATACGTTTTTTGATGATTATCGTCCCGATCTATCGTCCCGATCCCGTTCTATCGTCTCGGGCCCGGTCCCCGGTCAATCGTCCCAATCTCGGTCCCGGTCAATCGTCCTGATCCCAGTCCCGGTCTATCGTCCCGATCCCGGTCCCGGTCAATCGTCCCGATTAATCACCAATCTCGGAATTAGGGACAGAAGGTTGAACCGTCCCCAATTAGGGACGGATGAGCCGTTCCCAATTGGAGACGGATGTTATCCCACCGTCTCCAATTGGAGACGGAATTTATCCACCCGTCTCCAATTGGAGACGGATTTTGTCCCCCATCCCCTTCCTCCTCACGCTCGAATCCATCCCCTTCCTCCTCACGCTCGAATCCATCCCCTTCCTCCTCAGTCGCCGCCGCATTCCCTTCCTCCTCCGTCGCCGCTGCGTTCGCTTCTCTCGCCGTCGCTGCCGCGTTCGCCGCGCCCATCCGTTGCCGCCGCGTTCGTCGCGTTCCCCTCCCGTCCCCTCTCGTACCATGAATTCTCAATCAGGTATGATTTGAATTTCTTTATCTTTTTGTTGTCGGATTTGTTTACTGCTTCAAGTGTCTGATGATTCTGCAATTGTTTCATTCAAATGGGTCTTGTTGTCGGATTTGTTGTGGATCGAATTCCGAATCTTCACCTCCGTCGTTAGAGTAGATGTTAGGATAAAAAAAGTTTATTTATTTTTTATGAAAATTAGAGTAGATGTTAGGATTCATCGTTGAAATTTAGAATGTCGGAAATTAGAGTTGAAATTTAGAATCTAACATCGTTGAAATTAGAGTAGATGTTAGGATTCATCGTTGAAATTTAGAACAAAAAATGCGGAAATGGGTTAAATAAATTTAGTTGTTTATTTATGTGTTGATGTTAGAAGTTGCGAAATTTAGAAATGTACGTTGAAATTTAGAATGTCGTAATATTTTAATTTCACATTTCAGTATGTCGCGCTGCGTTGGAAGAGGCGGTAAAACGAGAAACCGCCCTCAGTCCGAGAAAAGTGGCAACCTTTCATCTCATTCCCGACATTCCAATTAAGCATATGATGATTACATGAATCCAAATTTCTTCCGAAACACTGGATCGACACAATCGGGGCAATATATGCCATATTATCCGCAAATGCAACCACCACCAGATCAA
>CM071864.1:9614418-9636301 GCA_036759665.1 Gynandropsis gynandra
ACCCAAATGGATGGCGGAAGATATTTGAGATCAGATGTGCACATATTGGGATTCCCCAGAATTTAAGGCAAAGAGCGAGCGAGCAAGTAAATCCCGGCGTTCTGATAGAGCGGGATACGGGATAAGCGTGCACACGGCAGGATCTCGTTCTTTTGCGGAAGTATACGATGATCTGGTAAGCTTTTTTCAATTTTTATGCATTTATATAAAATTAACATTTTATTAAACTATGTCTTTTTTATTTTTTTTAGGCGAAAGAGAAGGGATCCGAACCATCGTATCTAGAATTGTTGGAACGTACGCACGTTAAGAAGTCAGATGGTTCGTGGGTGGATCCTAAGGCGAAAAGCGTTTACGATGAAATTGAAAACATGGCAGCAGAGCGAGTATTGCAAATTCCCCCGAGAGAAGACGACTCACAAACTACTCTTAGTTAGGAAGAGTACAACGAGTTGTATATCGAGGTAATAATGACATTCTACTATGATCTAATTTCACTATTTATAAATGTTATTAATTCTCGATATTTGTTTTACAACAAGTTACGCCATACAAAGGTCGTACTTTCGGACTTGGAACAATGGCCTCAAAACATTCAACTTCATCCAAAGGTAAAGAAAAAGTATCGGATTACGAGCTCCGACATCAAATATCCGAAAGGTTCCAAGAATCCGACAGGCGCATTGAACAAGCACTAAAGGAGGCTGAACTATCAAGAAAGCATGGTGAACGATCAGATAGGCAAATGGAAAAGCTTCTGTGCATGATGAAAGTGCAAATGCCTAACATCGATTGGGATGCAGTTCAGAGCAGTGATTCCGACCACGACTAATCGGAACGGCTTAGGATTAAAAATGTTAGTTATATGTATGGTTTGTAATTTTTTATGTACTAATATTTATCTTTTAATGTAATCAAACTTTTTTAAATTTTATTTTTTTATTTGGAAAAAAAATTAGGGACGGCAAATATTGCCCAGTCTCTAAACTTGGAGACGGATTCAGTGGTCCGTCTCCAAATTTTAGAGACAAAAAACAAATCGTCCCCAATCGAGGGACTGTTTAGGGACTACTTATTCCGTCCCTAATTGGGGACGGATTGGGGACTGAAATTTCCGTCCCTAATTAGGAACGGATAGCATTTGGAGTCGCGCGATTGGAGACTACCGCTGATCGTCCCTAATCCGTCCCTAAACCTGTTTAGGGACGGATTAGGGACTGATTTTTCAGTCCCTAAAACCTGATTTTCTTGTAGTGACTGCTTTATTCAGAGTTCAAACGGTCATCGATTATAAATTGATTTTCTATGTGGATACATGGATTACATGACTTAGAGGTCAAACACTACTTCAAATTTCAAAATATTTAGTTAAATATTGTTTCCATAAGAATTAGTAGACTTTTATTTGGTTTCTTTATGTTTTTATGAATTATTTTAATATTTTGAAGTATCAAAGTCTTTAGATATATAATTTATATACATAATATTAATATCATATAATTATGATATTATTTTATAGAACACAAAATATAGTTGTAAGTCATCCACGAAGATGAAAATTATGTTTTTTAGTTTCAACTTTCAAAATATTTAGTTAAATGTTGTTTTTATTTGAATTTTTAAATTTTATTTTGTCTATTATGTCTTTATGAATAATTTTAATGTTTTGGAGTTTCAAAGGATTTAGGTATTTTTATTTGAATTTTAGCAATTTATTTAGATTATTTAGAAACTTTTAGATATTTTTATAAATTATTTATTATATAATTATATAAAAAATTCAACCTGCGAGTCAACCCATATAAACCGTAGGTTATTGTGGGTTGGGCTGGTTCGAAAAATTACAGTCCGAATAAAATTTGGATTGGACTGAGCTAAACTAAAAATAACCTAGTTAATTGTGGGTTGGCTAGGCTGGGCTAGACGAACCCATTTAGCATCCCTAGTTTTATAGCCAATCCATCTAACATTACGTAGTAGGGGTGTCCAATTTGATTTTCGAATCGAGTTTCTCGGGTTTCGGTTCCTTCGTTTTGAAAAATTAGATCTGAATTAAGCCCCGAATGTTCTCGATACAAGTTCGATTCTAGTTCGAATTTAGAAGAATCAGACCCAAATTAACCAGAATTACAATTGAATACTTGAGCTCTCTGGGTAGTTCGTGTTATTTAGGTTATTTAGGTTATTTAGGTTTTGGGTTCTTCGGTATTATATTTAATTTGAGTTATTTTCGATTTTAGAATTATTCGATTAGTTTGTTTTTTAATATAAAAAAATAAATATGTATATATATAACATAAAAATATATTAAAATGAAAATTTATTAGGATTTTTTAGTGTTTATATATTTTTAAATTTTTAATTTTTTAATTGCATTATTTGGATTCCTCAAGTTCTACCTGAATCCGAATCAACCCAAACAAATCGGATTCTATGATTCGCAGTCATATGGATCCTTAGGATAATTCATATTACAATTAATTTGGATTTATCAGGTCGATCTGAATTCGATCGGTTCAGATAACTCGAATTGAATATGTAGGGTTGATTTAGGTGCGGAAACGTGTTTTATCAACCCGATTATAGATCTAGTCATGTTTAACAATTAGTTTTCTAGGATTTCAATGACGAACACGATATAGAAACGATTTCATAGTACCTGTAGCGTTGAACGTGTGATTGTCGGATGCAAGACTTGATAATACAAGCCCTCTACGCGTATCCACGCCGAGATCAGATCTACTTTTCTGCGGGATTCGGGAAGAACGAAAACTGTTTTTCGTTCTTCGGTTTTCTTTTCTTTCTGACGGCTACTAGGGTTTTGAGTTTGTGTTTCTGAATCCTTATAACGAAAACTCGTTTTTCGTTTATTTATAATTATTAACTTTTAATAGTCAATCAGAGCCGACCATCATTACGGCACTAGATCCCTTAGACATATCTGACATTGACTGACTTTCATAGTCAATCAGTTGGTTCAGCATCTCATGCAGATCCATGTCCATCTTGTTCATGTTAAAGTTAACAATGAACGGTGAGAACGTCTCAGTTAACGACTACAAGATCAAATCTTGAGACAACTCTTTGCCTAGTGTGCACCCAAACTTCACAAGCTGTTCGATAAGACCGATCATCTTTCGAACCTGGGGTCCAACCGGAGAGTTCACAGTCAATCTAGATTTGAACAGAGCCTTCGAAAATTGATATCTTGCCGTTCTGCTCTATGCACCGTACATCTTCTTAAGATGCGCAATGATAGCAACAGGATCCATATCCTCATGCTGGCGCTGGTGTTCTGAACTCATTGAGGTTAAGATGATACACTTTGCAGTGTAAAGGTCATCCTTTCGCTTTATCCAAGCTAGCAAGCCATCCTCATCGTCATCAGCAGGAGATTCCTTGATAGGATTCTCGATCGCATCAAGTAGCTTCTTCTGCTTGAGGACGATCTTGAGGTTGTGGTACCAATCATCAAAATTTTTCCCAACAAGCTTGTGGACATCGAGAATGGAACGTAGGAAAATTGAAGACATTCTTCGGGAAATCTAGAAGGAAAAACTGCAGCAATTATTAGAACACTTATTTAATCAAATAGATATGGACTTTCATCTAAATGATTATTTTACTGATTAATACTACAATAGTATTCAGAAAATCGTATTTCTTTCAGTAATATCTCCTGAACTAATAATGCATAAGCCCTCTGGTAGTCAGGTCGTTTCTTAAGCATATTAAACAGGTTGATTTTAATATGGATCTATATCACATAGTCACCTGGTAGTCAGGTCGTTCCTATTAATATAGTTGAGTTCATAATTCAGCTCATGGACAGATATCAATTAAGTTTATGTCCCCCGGGTAGTCCAGGCGTTTACAAAAACTAATTGATCCCTCCCACCAGAAATCTGATGTCGTAGACGTACGAATCGAATTCTTGAACTACATGTCTCCTGGTAGTCAGGCCGTACCATGTAAACGAGAACCTATTCAAAACGTCTACGATGAAGGAAAAGCCTATCGATAAACAATTTATCGTTTAAGAACTTAATTAGTAATTTTAAATTAAAATTCTTTAATTTTAATTTAAAAGATTTTTTATTTTATTTATTTTTTTAGGTTAGGGTTAGGGTTAGGGTTAGGTCAGGGTTAGGGTTAGGTTAGGGTTCTTCAACCCATCCAGCGGCTGGCGGCCGCGCTTGTCACCTTATCTGTGTCGCGCCGGTAACCCTAGGAAGCGTCGACCCTTCGCCGTCGACCGTCGAGTCTCGTGCGGCCGGCTAGGGTTACGACCGCTGCCCAGGTCCTCCTCCTTCACGGTTTTGGCGATTAGCGCGTGCGATTTTTACGTTTTTCGATCCGTTTTTTCACAAAAAAAAATTCAAAAACTAATCCTAAACATGCATTCAGACGCTCTGATACCACTGTAGGGTTGATTTAGGTGTGGAAACGTGTTTTATCAACCCGATTATAGATCTAGTCATGTTTAACGATTAGTTTTCCAGGATTTCAACGACGAACACGATATAGAAACGATTTCATAGTACTTGAAGTGTTGAACGTGTGATTTTCGGATGCAAGACTTGATAATACAAGCCCTCTACGCGTATCCACGCCGAGATCGGATCTGCTTTTCTGCGGAATTCGGGAAGAACGAAAACTGTTTTTCGTTCTTCGGTTTTCTTTTCTTTCTGACGGCTACTAGGGTTATGAGTTTGTGTTTCTGAATCCTTATAACGAAAACTCGTTTTTCGTTTATTTATAATTATTAATTTTTAATAATTACGACTTAAACCCAAAAAATAGCTATATTTTGCATAATACTTTCAGAATATCCCTGTTTGGCAGCAAATTTTTCTGTTATTATCTTCCTTATCGAGAACTTTTGTTTTTTAAGTTATTATTATGTTGGTAAAAATAGATGTTAGTTGTTGATTTATTCAAATTTTAAAAATCCATTTATTTAATTCATTTTGTTTAAGTTCTAACATATGTAAAATATAGCTATTTTTTGTTTTAAATGGAGATAAATTAATCTGAACAAACCGATTAAAAAAATTCCATATCTAAGGATTCCATAAAAAGGAAAAATCTGTGCCAATTCATATTGCACACGTTTTGTTGAATATTTTGTTAATTTTAGGTTATATTTTTAGGACCTACTTCACCTACTTAGATGAATTTGCTAGTGGATATTGCACATGTCTAATTCTTTTTTTGTTGTTGTTGAAATAAACAATGTGCTTATAATTTATAATATTTTCCTTTTTATAAAACCCAATACCTTAATTTTGTAGTGTTAAAATGGTAAATGACATAAAAATACATATTTTTTTTATGTGATACGTTAAGGATTCTAGAATAATTTGATTTTAGACGTTTCTGTCTCTTTTCTTGTCGTAATTAATTATATATCTCATATTTAGATACCAACTTAAACTAGCTACACCATTATTTGTTTTTGTTGTGGTATTTATCAAGTAATCCATATATACAAGCAAAGTACTACATCATTTTAATTTATGTATTGTTATTATTTATTAGTCATACTTTCTATCCCTTACTAAAACCCATTACAACACTTATAATAGAATACTTAATATTTTGTTACTAGAAAAATTTTGCTGATTGTTTTTCAAGATAAGTAGTTTAGAATTTCTTTAAACTTTTAGTTTTTGTTCTTTTTATTATTCACCTATAATCCTTCTGTATTCTCTATATAAAATTTTATAAATTATTTTCATTATTAGAAATTTAGAACGAATTGCAGACGGAATACCAACGGCAAGATAATTCTATCCGTAATCCGTCTGTAAATTTCTGGACGGACCAGCAATCCACAAGGTGTATATATTTCCGGACAAATTTAAGACGAAAATGCAGATCGTTGTAGATTACGGACGAAATCAGTGCCCGTCCGCAAAATTTCCTAGACGGCAAAAGTGTTCGTCTGCACATTTGAGGACGACGTACAAGCTTTCAGTATGGATTTATGGATGTTATCCGGACGACTCGTTGGCAAATGTTAGTCTTGGTCTGTAATCCGACTTAATCGGTCTAGAAATTACCTATTTAAACCCCTTCTACCTTCATCTGTTTCTCACACACAATTATCATACATTTCACTCCATACATTCTTATTAATTCTGATTATAATGACATCATCGTCAAGATCGAATATTTTTCGTTTCTAGACAATGGATGTATAAAAGAATTGATCTAGAAACTCAAGGTGTATCAAAGGAGTTTATAGAAGACGTTACACAGTTAACATTAAATCGCGTAAGGATCTAGAAGAGTATTAATCATGGAAGGAGTTATATATAAGTTATGACGGTAAAGCTCTAATTCTGATATTTAGATTTTCGAATGAGGAGAAATATAAATTGTTGAAATGGTTGAAAGAAGACATGAAATTTCCTGATGGTTATGCGTCTAACATCGGAAGATGCGTCGACATTCATTGAGGAAAGTTATCAAGGATGAAAAGTCATGATTGTCATGTATTCATGCAAAGACTACTTCCCATATGTTTTTCTAAATTGCTAGACAAACATGCACACGAAGCAATTGAAGATGTGTTTGATTTTGTTAATATAGTATAATGATTACTAATTTAAATAAAATATTTGTTAAATATACTAATATTTTCAGGTTTTAGGTCTTGGCATTTTTTTAGATTTATGTATGAGAAATTTGAGTGTCGATGTGGTTCGTAGACTAAAAAGTAACATAGTTATTATACTATGTAACTTAGCCAAAAAAAATTCACCATCATTTTCAATGTTATGGAGCATCTAGCAGTTCATCTACCGCACGAAGTCGCATCAGGAGGTCCAGTTCATTTTCATTGGATGTATCCATTTGAGAGATTTATATTTCATTTGAAAAAAAATCAAACAAAAAGCTCGTCTGGAGGCTTCAATTGTGGAACAACACGTGAATGAAGAAATATCGTTCTTCATTTTTTACTACTTTGAGCCACATGTTCAAATGCGAAGTAGAAATACAGAAAAATATTTTGATGGTGGTGTGGCATTTTCATATACAGTACCAGATGTTCCAGATATATGTTGCTCAATTGGTCGAACTTCTGGTAAGGCGAAAGATCTATGGCTATCACAACGACATCTCTACATCGCACATACGTATGTTTTACTCAACCGTGAATATCAAAGGCCTTTTGAAAGGTAATATACGATAACTATGGATTCAATTGCGTATATGTATTATATTTTTAATATTTATAGGATTTTGTAACATTTACATGATATTTGACAATATATTGAAGAATACATATGTGATACGCGCACGAGCTAAATGGCTCGAGACGCGAATTGGGGAAAACCGAGATACTCGTTAAGCGGGATTCGTCGGGATGGATGGAATGAAAGACACCACAAGAGGTGCGAAAGCCTCTTGATACAGTCAAAACACACATCAATTGTTCCTGGAACGAATTGAAGGCGATACGTTTCCCGAAAACGTTTAAGATAAGAGTAAATATTCTCTTTAACTCAAGTGTACTTCCAAAATCCAAGTCGGTTACAGATGAAGGTTGGGACTGCTTTTATAGCCAAGTCTCAAACCTTGAAACAAGAAAAAATACACTAAATCATAGCCCTATGGCCTCTATTGGCTGAAAAGTGTCTGACAAAATAGAAAACTGGCCTAAAAACTTGCTGGAGTGTCCTAATGATGTCATCTAACCGTTGGCATGCGAGAGTGACATCATATGACCGTTTTGACACACCGTTTGAACGCACTGGAACGTCCCAGTGATGGCATGTGACCATTGTGAGCGCGAGAGTGACATCATCCTGTCGTTTGGGTCATTTGAGCGTCCTAAGCGCTAAGGCCAGCATCCGCTTCGATGTTAAAGATGGTCGCGATTCTTTCGAAGGTCACAGGCGAGTGCTCTTCATGAACGAGAGCCTCCTAGGCTTCCTTCATAATCTCGCTGGCCTTGGTCCATAAGTTTCACGCTCGTCCTCTCGTGATTAGGCCGTGGGAAGATTCCGTTTGCTTGGCACCTCGGGTCACCTCCTCGCTCGCGGGTCCGGCTCTGGGGTCGTCCTGGTGTCCGATGTCCTCATCATTCTCTCCCCCTTGTGAGCGTTCCATATGTGGAATGCTATCACCTGCATCGAAAGGAGATAAGTCAGCAACGTTAAATGTTGTTGACATGTTATACTCACCGGGTAGTTCAAGGCGGTAGGCTTTGTCATTGATCCGTTCAAGGACACGAAATGGCCCATCTCCTCTTGGTGCAAGCTTTGAGCTTCTCTTGTCCGAAAATCGCTCGGGTCGCATGTGTAGCCACACCTAGTCTCCCTCGATTAACACCTTCTGTCTTCGCCCCTTGTTAGCTTGCTTGGCATATTATTCTGTCTTGCGCCTTATGTTTTTCCGAACCTTCTCGTGCATCTTTTTGATGAGTTCGGCCTTCTTCTCGCCGTCCTGGCTGGTGACCTCCTTGCTTGGTAGGGCCGACAGATCCAAGGGAGTTATGGGATTGAACCCATAGACGACCTCAAACGGTGATGCTTGGTGGCAGAATGTTGTGTCCTATTGTAAGCAAATTTTGCGTCAGGTAGATACTCGAGCCACTTCTTTGGGTATCGTCTAATGAGTGACCACAGAAGTGCTGCTAAGGTGCGGTTGACCACCTCGATCTGACAATCTGTCTGCTGGTGGCATGTTGTGGAGAACAACAGCTTGGTCCCTAGTTTCCGTCAAAGTGTCCGTCAGAAGTGACTTAAGAATTTGTTGTCACGGTAGGCTGTGGAGCCGTACGACCTCCTCGAAGAAAAGGTCCGCTATTTGAGTTGCGTCGCCGGTCTTCGAACATGGTATGAAATGCGCCATCTTGGAGAACATGTCAATAAAAACAAAGACATAATCTTTGTTTCGGATCTTTGGGAGTCCGGAAACAAAGTCCATCTAAAATTCAGTCCACAAATGAGTTGGAATTGGTAGAGGAAGATACAAACCGTGGGGTTGGCTATGAGACTTGGCTTAGTGACACGTGATACATCGTGCACAAAGCCGTTGTACATCCCTCTTTAGGTGTGGCCAGAAGAAATGTTCCTTGATTGTGGCCAATGTCTTCTCAATGCCAAATTGCCCCGTGAGAGCCCCTCCATGAGCTTCTTGCAGTATCAACTCCCTCATTGAGCTCTGTGGGATGCAGAGCCTCTTGTTGCGGAAAAGATATCCTCCGTGCATGTAGAATGGTCCATGGGCTCCTTCCTTGCACATTCGGAACACCTCACTGAGCTCTAGATCTTGATCATAGAGTTCCTTGATATGCTCGAACCCTAGGTTCCTTGCCTCCATTGTGGTGATGAGAACATGCCTTCGTGACAAGGCGTCGGCTACCACGTTTTCGCTACCTTTCTTGTACTTGATTATGTACGGGAAAGTCTCGATGAACTCCATCCATTTGGCATGTCATCTCTTGAGCTTGTTTTGACCCTTGAGGTGCTTTAGGGTCTTAAGGTCGGTGTGGATGATGAATTCCTTCGCCAGTAAATAATGCTGCCATGTCTGTAGGGCTCGAACAAGAGCATAAAGCTCCTCATCATATGCTGGCTGAGATCCCGACTATATACGAGAATATCGTCGAAATAGACCACCACGAATTTCCCTATGTAGGCTCGCAACTCATGGTTCATAGGCCTCATAAACGTGCTCGGGGCGGTTGAAAGCCCGAAGGGCATGACGAGCCACTCGTATAGTCCCTGCTTCGTTTTGAAGATTTTCTTCCATTTTTCGCCTTCTCTCATGCAGACTTGGTGGTATCTGCTGTTGAGATCGATCTTCGAAAGGATTGTTGCCCCACTCAGCTCATCAAGCATGTCGTCGAGCCGTGGGATGGGATGCCGGTACTTGATTGTGATGTTGTTGATCTCCTGACAATCAACACACATCCTCCACATCCTGTCTTTCTTTGGCACTAGGAGTACATGTACGGCGCACAGACTTAGGCTTTCTCGGATGTAGCCTTTGTCCATTAGTTCCTGAACTTGACGCTGGAGCTCCTTGGTCTCTTCAGGATTCATGTGGTAGGTTGGCCGGTTCGGCAATGGTGACCCTGGAATGAGATCGATCTGGTGCTCGATACCCCGTAGGGATGGAAATCCAGCTGGAATTTCCTTAGGAAACAAGTCTTGATACTTGCTTAGGATGCTGGCGACTTCCGGGGGATGATCCGTTGTTTCCTAGCTTATCAAGACATCCTTGTAAACCATTAGTAATACGGGGATTTGGTTGCTCAAAGCCTTAGGAATTACGCTAGCCTTGACATAAAAATATGGCTTTGGCTTATCGTCACGACTTAGCTTTAACTGCATTTCATAAACTTGAGCGGGACTAAGGGGTGCTAGTGTTACCTTCCTTTTGTTCATGACGAAGGAGTAGAAGTTCGTCTTCCCGTCATGTGTTACCTCATAGTCATATTGCCATGGCATTCCTAGTAGGATATGTCCTACTTGCATGGGCATGACATCGCAAAGTACTTCGTCGTGGTACTTACGGATGGTGAAGGGTACAGTGACTTGCTCGATTACCTTGAGCTCCCCAGCCTTTGTAGCTTGTACCAATGTGGATGTTTCTTTGCCTCCAAGCCAAGCTTCCTTACTATGTAGGCACTGACAACATTAGTACAGGACCCGCTATCAATAATGAGTCCACATACCTTTTCTTTTACGAGACACTTCGTGTGGAAGATTGTCTCTCTTTGGTCCGTTTCAGGTGGACCGACCATCGTGCTTAAGACGCATCGTATCACCAGAAGCTCTCCCCTCTCTGGGTATTTGATCTCTTTGTCTACGTCCCGTTCATCTTCATTCGTGGACTCATAACCTCCGCGATTAGTGATGGTCATGACCCGTGGATTAGGGCAATCTCGTGCCATGTACCCTATTCCTTTGAACCTAAAACACACAAGTTCACGGGTATGGGTTGGGTTTGAGGGAATTTGTCTGTTACCTTCCCCTTTGGCACCCCTTGATGTTTCAGGTGCTTTACCTTTGGAACGATCGTCTGCCCTTGGTCTTTCTGGCAGCATTAGGTGTTGTTCAGTTGACCTTGTGGGCTGCATCCTTCCCCGGTTCAGTGCTTGCTTTCGCCAAATCTGTTACTCTATTTGGATTAAAAAATGCAATATATCTTGCAAGTTGTGGTAGTGTTGTCTTTCTACCTTCCTTGTGATCCGCTCATTCAGTCCATCTAGGAATTGAGCCATTATTGTTTCTTCATCTTCGTCTAGTTCCAGCATGTTGAGAAGATGTTCAAATTTGTCGAAGTATTCCTCGACCGTTTTGCTTCCCTGGTTCAGCTTCCTATATCTTCTTTGAAGCTCTCTGTGGAAGTGTGGAGGCACATATCTCTTGCGCATAAGGGCCTTCATTTCTCCCCATGACGAGACTGGTCCAACTCTGGTTCGTCGTCTCGTGCTCTCCTCGCGATCCCACCAAGTGAGGACGCCTTCTATGAGTTAGACTGCGGTGTACTGGATCTCTTTCCGTTTCGTAAAGGTGTAGCACTCGAATATGTTATCCATCCGCCTCTCCCAGCCGAGATAAGCTTCCGGATCCATGCGACCAAAAAAGGTAGGCGGTTTTAGTTTCAAACCGTTACCTTTCTAGTTATGCTGCGGTCTTCGGGGTGGCTCTCATCAAAGATTCATCCTTGCAGATGATGGGTCGTCGCCTTGGTCGCCTTAGCAACTCTTTGTCCTCTTCTTCAAGGTCATTCCGTAATGGCCCTCGACGTTCACGTCGTCTGTGTTGAGGAGCTAGACGTTCTTCTTGATCAACACAGTTCTCATGAACCACTGGTGCTTCCGGTATTTGTTGCCTTCTTTCTCCTTCAAGGCGATTCATCCTTGTCTCCATTCTTTGAAGCATTTGCATGATCGCATTGAGTTGATTTTTTTTTGTGTAGAGTGTTCTCCTTGTTTAACCATCTCCTTTAACAAACAAAAACGATTAGTTTAAAATGAATTGAAAGGAGTAGAAGCGTACCTTTGGTCCTTGAATTGGGCTCTGATACCAAAACTGATACGCGCACGGGCTAAGTGGCTCAAGATGCGTATTGGGGAAAACCGAGATCCTCGTTTGTTAAGCGGGATTCGTTGGGTTGAATAGAATGAAAGACACCACAAGAGGTGCAGAAGCCTCTTAATACAGTCAAAACACATTTCAATTGTTCTCGGAACGAATTGAAGGCGATACGTTTCTCAGAAACGTTTAAGATAAGAGTAAATATTCTCTCTAACTCAAATTTTATAGGCAAGTCTCAAGCCTTGAAATAATACAAAATACACTAAATCATAGCCCTATGGCCTCTATTGGCCGATAAATGTATGACAAAATAGAAAAATGGGCTAAAAACTTGTTGTAGTGTCCTAACGATGTCATCCGACCGTTGGCCATGCTGGAGTACCGTCATGTGATTGTTTGGACGCGGAGGGGGTGACATCATGTGACCATTGGGCATGGGGGAGTGACGTCATGTGACCGTTTGAACGCGCTGGAGCGTCCTAGTGACGTCATGTGATCATTATGAGCACGGGAGTGATGTCACCTGGTCGTTTGGATAATTTGGGCATCCTAAGCGTCTGGGTCAGCATCCGCTTCGATGCTGAAGACGGTCACGATTCTTCAGAATGTCACAGGCGAGTGCTTTTCATGGACGAGAGCCTCCTAGGCTTCCTTCACAATCTCGGTGGCCTTGGTCCGCAAGTTCCGCGCTCATCCTCTCGTGATTAGGCCCTTGGAGGATTCTATTTGCTCGGCACCTCGGGTCATCTCCTCGCTCGCGGGTCCGGCTCTCGGGTTGTCCTGGTGTCCGATGTACTCATCAATATGTGAACATTGATGAATCTCAACTCTAGGAATTAAAAAAAAAGAGATTTCTCTATATGGATCACACAATATGTAAGTAAATGATATTTTAAATATAAATAAATTACTTTTATATAATATTCCGACGTTTTGTCGATGATTTTTTCCTTCATAATACAGATTGAGATGGACAATCACCCATTGTGGCTATGAGATCTTGTTAAAGGACCAATTTTGAAAGTTATGAGTTGGAAAAGGTATTTCACGCGTGGTTACAACTTTCACACTTACGAACACGAGAAATTGAAATAAACTATGAACTATGGTGTATGTGTGAAAGGTGAAAGCTATTGTGAATCGACCAACAAACCTGATTTTTATGGGATTTTGAAGGAAATTTTGCAATTGGAATATTCAGGTTTCATTACTACTCTAAAACTATGTTATCCATGTCACGTAAGACATTTTGGATTATATTGACTTATACTTGAAACTTTTTGTAGGTTACGTCGACTTAAGAGTGATGTTATTTCAATGTGATTAGTTTTATCCAATAATCAGTTGCAAAACAAGAACAAACAAATTAGGCATTGTAGAAGTTAACTTGACACAAAATATGTAAAATATGAGCCTTTTATTCTCGTGTCACAAGCCGGTCAAGTTTGTTACGTTTCCTATCCACATATTAGAGGATCTTCAGGTTGGTGTATCACAATGAAGATACTTCCAAAGGGTAAATTATCGACAACACAGAATAGCAACAATTGGTAATGCAACAATAAACCACCGAGATTGTTGCTATTGATGAAGTTACTGTTGAAGAACTTGCGCATGGTAAAATCGAAGAAATTGAAACAAATGAAGATGATCTTTATGAAGAGATAGAAGAAAAGAAGTAGAAGAATTTGAATCAAATTCAGTAACACAAGAATCGATGAAAGAATTATGTGACTCTGAAGATGATTCATGTTAACCTTGTCATCGGATGTTCAAAACAATAAAAGAATTGGTTCTAATTTCTTATTGATTTGTTAAATCAGTTATCAGGTAGTGAAATTTCGTAACATAAAAATATTTGAAAATGAACAATATGAGGAGTTAATATTATTCAATATAAACATCCTATTTATAAATATTTGAAAATGAACAATATGAGAAGTTAACGGTAGAGACGGACAGACGGACATACGGACGACTTTAGATATTTGATCGATGACACAAAAAGTAATTTTACAATCAAAATTTAGAGACGGGTAGGAATCGTCCGGATTACGGACAAAAGCCAACAAATAAGGCTTGAGATGCGTAGTTTGGGACAGATTACAGACGACTTCATTTTTACAGATAGACGTGTCAAAGTCGTCCGCAAATACTGACAGAAGTTTTAGTGCCGTCCGCAATTACGTACGGCTTCATATACCGTCTAAAATTCATTCGTAAATAGGGACGACTTTCGGATGACTCGCATTTCCGTCCGGAAATTACAGACGTCCGTCCTGAGTCTGTCCCAATTTACGGACGGCTTAGGGAAGGTATTTTGTTTCATCCGTGACTAAGGTTGGTTTACAGATGGTTTTTATCGCTCGTCCGCAAATGGCTATAAATTTCGCCTGCTCGTCCCTTCCCCATTGTTCTGTCATTCCAAGTTTGCCACCCGAAGCCATCTATCTCGCCGCCTAACCCTTCCGCGTTGCGTCCCTATCTATTATCCCTGTCTATCTGTCTGTGCGTCCCCGTTCGAATGTTTATGCATCCCCGTCTGTCGACACCCAACCCTTTCCCATTGCTATCCTGACTCCCTACAACCCCACGACGTACGTCTATCCATCTGTCCGTGCGTCCCTCTTTATTCATTCGTCTGTGCATCTTCGTTCGTCCCCGCCTATCCGTATCTACTTCCATTTGGCAGGTAAATTTATACATAATTTTTAGATTTGGAATATGACTACTAAGATTTATAATATAGTTAATTAGATTCGGAATAAGTTTAGTTAGATTTGGAAAAGATTTGTTAGACTTAGAAAATTAATGTGTAGTTCAAGTGATTGTTGAAATATCTTAAAGATATTTGATATTTTTTAAGTTATTGGAAATTTAGAAGAAAATTCTTAATCAAATTAACATTAATTGGAAATTAGGTTATTTAGAATTTTATGGATTAAGTTTAGTTGAAAATTTGATTATTTAGAGGTAATAAATTATATGTGCTAATGAGTTCGTTGAATTATATTGGAATCTTTATTAGCATAATTACTTTTAAAAGACTTATGAATCGAAAATTTTAATTAACAAAGAATAATATATTTCAATTTTAAATTTCAATATGTCTCGTTGTGTTGGAAGTGGAGGTAACACGAGAAATCGTTTTAATTCCAAGAAAAGTGCTAATGGTTCATCTCCTCCCTAGCAAACGCGACAATCTGATTCGGTATTTTCGAATTTTATGAATCCAAATTTATTCCTGAACACTGGATCGACACAATATATATTGTATCGTTATTATCAACATATGTCATTACTAGTGGGGCCAATGATGCATCACGAGCCTCAGATGCATCACGAAAAATCGATGGAAAGTTTTTTATCAATAGATAAGGAAAGATATAAACTTCCTCGTTTAGACCAGAATCTTGAAAACCGCGCACAGTGTTACGTATCACTAAATTCAAATTTAAAATATGTAAATATTTAATTAAAATATTCATTTATCTTAATTTTGATTTATAGATTTGGTTATGATCAACATTCTCGTAATATAACAAAGACGATGAAAGCTAATTACGATCGTCTATGTTATAATTTGACATAGCCCGACCCCAGTATTAAGGAACATTGGTAGAAATCTTTTGTGGTATATTTTTAATAATATTTATTTTTATTAAATTTCAAATAATATTTTAAATAAAATAATCATTTGATGATTTCTACAATAAATTATTAGAATTTTGAGATTACCAGATTAGTAAAGTCTGAATTTGAATGGGTTGCGGGAGTTCGTCTCAAAGCTCTGGTAAATGATTGCAAAAAAGATCAAGAGAAGAAAGGAAAACCCGATTGGATGTCGGACAATGTGTGGGAGCAAATTTGTGCTCATTATGATTATCCCATATTCAAGCAAAGAAGCGAGCGAGCAAATCATTCTCGTCGTTCTGATATAGAAGGATACGAGATTAATGCATATACATCAGGATCTCATTCTTTTGCGGAAGTTTACAAAGATTTGGTAAGATTTATAATATTGTTTAAGAATTTATACAGTAGACAAAAGAGAAGGGATCCAAACAATCATATGTAAAATTGCAGGAAGTACACATATTAAGAAGAGTTATGGTTCGTGGATAGATTCCAGAACAAAACATGTTCATAACGATGTTCAAAACATGGCATCGAAACGTGTATCCCAAATTCCGCCGAGAGAAGAGAGAACACAATATTCTCTTAGTCAGGATGAATACCACGACTTGTATCTCGAGATAAATTTATTACATTTTAATATAATTTTGTTATTTATAATTATAATTAAATTTCCATATTTGTTTCACAGCAAGTTACACCGTATAAAGATTTTATTTTTAGTATTGGACGAATGACATCACAACATTCAATTTCTTCTAAAGGTAAAGCAAAAGCGACAGACCACGAGATGCGAAATACCGTAACGCAATTGCCCGAATCGCAACAAGAATTCGAAAGACGTCATAACAATCAGAAAGACGATATCAACGGTTGATGTGAATGCTGAAGGCAAAAATGTCTGCCATCGATTGGGATGCATGCGAGAATGATGATTCCGATGACGATAATTCTAAAATACCACAAACGGATTTGTAATATATGTTTATTATGTATAAACATTATCGAATTATTACTATTTTTGAAAATTTTAAATTAAATTAATTCAAATTGTAATTATCGAAATTAATGAGAGAAGAGAACATAAATTTTGTTTGTTTATTCTTTTTAGTAAGTTTTTACTTAAATAAAAAAAGTGAAGAAATTTAAAGAAAAAAGAGAAAGGAAGAAGGTCAGCGTGGAAGAAGTCAAGCCAAAGAGAGGAAATCGGAGTGTGGATAAAACGTGTTCTCCACCCTCCAATCACATTTCACCAAATCCTTTCCTCTATGCTCTTCTTTTCCTATCACAATATATAACTATATAATTTATTTTTTTCATAAAATATTTAAATCCCTAAATCAATTTAGTTTTAATATAAAATCTTTTAATTTTTGTAATTCATGTAAAATATATAATAAAATCGTCATCAAATAAAATAAAAAATTTCAAATTTACTTTATAATTTTCAATATCATCTCGACAAAAAATACACAAATATTAACTATTTTATCCATATTTAAAAGATTGAAATTTTATGATTAGATAAATTAATTACCAATTTCGGTCAATCCCGTAACCCGGACCCGGTTCCGCCTTCTACTCTCTTTTTCCAACTACTCCACACGCCTAATTCTAACAAGAAAAGAATTATTCAATCCTCGTTTTCTCTTATCTCTCTCTATATATATGCCTCTTTCTCCTCCTCTGCAATCTCTCGTTGTGTTTGCTCCAAATCCAGATTCGTAGGGTTTGGGATTTTGGGTATTTCCCTGAGAGAGGGAAATCGGAGAGAGAGAGAGAGAGAGAGAAAGAGAGAGAGATCGGTGTGAAGCTATGGCGGTTTCCAGTGCATTTGTCGTTGGTCCGAAGCTGGAGACCTTGTTTTTGAATCAACAGAGCCATATTTCGGCGTCTTCTTCGTTGGCTCATTCGGGTCTCCATGGATTTCACGGTCTTCCGAGGAACAATCGGAATCGGAGAGGTCTTATCCAGAGAGCGCGTTGCGAGATTTCTTCCTCTGATTCTGATTCTGCTTCTGCTTCTGCTTCAATGGCTTCTAGCCTATCTGCTCTCGAACAGCTCAAGACTTCTGCCGCTGATAGTACGATTTTTTGCCCTGTTTTTCTCTGGGTTTGCTTGGATTTTCCGATTACGATTTTGGGTTTTCTGATTCCTGATTGCTTGAAAATTTGTGTTCCGTTATCATCGATCTTTGGTTTTCCTTGCTATGAAATCGGAGTTTAGATTGCGTTCTTCTTTGTTGGAGTTAGACCTTCTGAAGTTTGATTTTTTGTTGTGGAATTCGATCTATAATCATGATGAGAGATGATTTGAGTAAGATTATTCCAGATTGAGGTCATTTTGTTTCGTAATACTTCATTCATCTCAAGCCACTTTTTTCCCCCTGTCGATCTTCAGGATTTTATGTGCAGCAAGCAATATCTTGTTTTGAAGTTATTTTGTAAGGACTCTGTAATGTGTAAGAAGCCTGCTTTACCCTTGTACTTTAACTGAATATCTATCGTTTGTGGATAACAGGGTATACAAAGGAAAGAAGCAGCATTATCGTGATTGGGCTCAGCGTTCACACCGCTCCTGTTGAAATGCGTGAAAAGCTTGCCATTCCTGAAGCCGAATGGCCTCGAGCTATTGGAGAATTATGCGGTTTGAATCACATTGAGGAGGCTGCTGTTCTCAGTACCTGCAACCGGATGGAGATATATGTATTAGCTCTATCACAGAACCGTGGAGTCAAAGAAGTCACAGAATGGATGTCAAAGGTGCCTCCTTTTTCCATGTTTATGTCCCTTGAAGTCCTTAAACTGATTTTATAATGAAGTTATGGGTTGCATTTGGTGATTTTCCGAAAATGTGTTTATTTTTGTGTTAAAAGGTGACAGCAAAGGCTAAATAATCCTCTCTTTTTTTGTCAGACAAGTGGAATCCCCGTTTCAGAGATATGCGAGCACCGTTTTCTATTGTTCAACAATGACGCCACTCAGCATCTTTTTGAGGTCTCAGCTGGTCTCGACTCGCTTGTTCTAGGAGAAGGTCAGATCCTTGCACAGGTTAAACAAGTTGTTAAAGTAGGCCAAGGAGTCAATGGCTTTGGGAGGAACATAAGTGGGCTATTTAAACATGCGATCACGGTTGGAAAACGTGTGAGAACAGAGACGAATATTGCTGCTGGGGCTGTTTCCGTTAGTTCAGCTGCTGTTGAACTTGCTCTCATGAAGCTACCAGAACCTTCACATGCATCTGCTAGGATGTTGGTAATCGGGGCCGGGAAAATGGGGAAGCTTGTAATTAAACACTTGGTTGCTAAAGGTTGCACAAAAATGGTAGTTGTGAACCGAACTGAAGAAAAAGTTGCCGCTATCCGTGAGGAGATAAAGGGTGTTGAAATTATCTACAAAACCCTTGACGAGATGCTAACTTGTGTTGCCGAAGCTGATGTAGTCTTTACAAGCACAGCCTCCGAGACTCCATTGTTATTAAAGGAGCATGTACAAGATCTCCCTTCTGTTGATCCCGAGATTGGAGGTAGAAGGCTTTTTGTTGATATCTCGGTGCCAAGAAATGTCGGGTCTTGTGTTGCTGAAGTTGAAGGTGCACGGGTTTACAACGTCGATGACCTTAAGGAGGTTGTTGCTGCCAATAAAGAAGACAGGCTAAGGAAAGCAATGGAAGCTCAGGCCATTATTGCTGAGGAATCCAAACAGTTTGGGGCTTGGAGGGATTCATTGGAGACAGTTCCAACAATCAAGAAACTGAGGGCTTATGCCGAGAGAATAAGAGTTGCAGAGCTTGAGAAATGCTTGTCCAAAATGGGTGACAATATCGACAAAAAGACAAGACGAGCCGTGGATGACCTCAGTCGGGGTATCGTGAACAAACTTCTACATGGTCCAATGCAGCACTTGAGATGCGATGGCAGCGACAGCAGAACCCTAAGTGAAACACTCGAGAACATGCATGCCCTGAACAGGATGTACAGTCTGGAGACTGACTTGTCGATTTTAGAGGAAAAAATTCGGGCCAAGGTGGGACAGAAGTAGAATGTATCACTGCGACGTACATTTTCGGTTTCAGATTCACTTCCACGAGAATCCTGGATAAGAGAATGAACTGTTTCATCATGCATTCTCCGAGTTATATAGTCACTGGATAGATCCCATATGGATCTATCAATTCATTTATCCGTGAGAAGTACGTTTCTAACGTTCATCCGGATCCTTCCCGTGTCAATTTAAGTGTTCATAAGCTATTGTTGTTCCATGTCTTGATCAATAGATCGAGTACTTGGTATGAACAAAATTTCATTACACCTTTGTAATTTAGGAATTTGGTACATTGCAGTATAGAGAAACGCATTGTCTTTATTTATGTCTTTGGTTTTGTGTTTTGAGTATTACATTTAGTCTTCTAATGTTCTGTTTTTATTCGTAAATATAAATAGAATAGTGAATTGATACGATCTTGTCTATGTTCTAAGTTAGAACATTCGAGTTCAATTTGATTCCATTTTTTATAAACCCGAAAATCCGAAACTTCGACCGAAACCTGAAAAAATCTGGATTGAAAAAGTTGGATCTTAAGAATCTGGATTTGAACGTACAAATGGGATTATGTTGTATGGTCGTCATAGTTTGTTATATAAAAACTGTGAAAAAAATTTAAATCAACCTAATTATAGTATTGCAATTAACATAAAAACTAAATTAATAATATTTTTATAAATTGTATAAATTCCGTCTATAAACTTAAAGATGTTAATTGGTCGTCAATACGAGCGTTTACCCTAAAGTAGATTACAAAACTTTGTATTGATTTAAGAAAAAAATTAAACTAGATCACGGTGTATTGATTTAAAAAAAAGAATGCGTTTGATTGAAATTTTTTACACCTCATGGATTTCCATATAAATTACTGATTAACCATGATTTAAAACATTTTAAAAAATAATATATATTTTAGTTTAGTTATATTTTATTAACGTGTTAATAAAAATAATAATTATAATATTACTATTTTTTATACATTTAAATGGTATTTTACATTTCTAATTTTTCATAATATTAGATTATCTATATTTTGTTGTTAAAAATAAAATTTTAATTTTTAATATTATATTTTTTTAATAATTTATAACCAGCGGACTAACCCACCGTACTCAATTTCATGGATTTTGATGGATTAAAGTGAAAATTTGTAATCTATATTATATAAAATATAGATTATACTACCCTAAAAGATATATGTTTCACGGCGACCTCTCTTCCCTGACGACCTCCAACTGTTTCCGAAACCCGCTTTTGCAGATTTTGATTGAGCTTTTTGCCTTCTGTTCCTCTCCGAGAAAATTATTCTTACGCCGCCGGCGAAGAGGCTGATACATCCGGCGAACTCGAATCAAACGATCCAAAAACCCGCCTCCTCGAAAGCCCAGCTACAGTTTTCACGTGTAAAGGATACATGTATAGGGGTATATAAGTCTTTTTGCAATTAGATCTATTATTGTGTAATTAGGTCTAACTTTGTATATTTAGCCGTTTTGGCTCATTTGAATCTATTATTCAGATCTGATTTTATCATGGTATCAGAGCTTTAAGTCTAACAACGTAACAAACTCTCCTAAAAAATCCGGCCGCCTCTCCTCCCCTCTCCAATCGCCGCCGCCGCCACTCCTTCTTGTGGCCGCCGATCACCTCTCCCTATCCTCCGGCCGTTCATCCCTCTCCTCCCTCCCCAGCCGTCGTACCATCACGTACGACAAACCCTAAAATTCCGGCCGCCGTCCTCCACTCCCCCTACCGGCCCGATTTCACCGCGTCCCGAGTCGCCGCGAGTATCTTGTCCCCCGCCACACTCCGTTGCTGCTCCATCGCCGGTATCCTCCCCTACAAACCCTAGATCTACTATTCAAACCCTAGATCTAAATCTCCAAACCCTAATTCGTGCCTCTCTTGATGCCCTAGCCGCTCGCTTCTCCATCAAGGACTTAGGTGACTTATCATACTTTCTCGGGGTAGAAGCAACGCGGACGTCTCGTGGCCTACATTTGACTCAACGGAAGTACATTCAAGATCTTCTCAACCGTTGTCTCATGCATGAAGCAAAGCCGGTTCCTACGCCCACGCCGTCCTCATCTCGTATGACACTTGACATGGGGACTTCCCTCTCCAATCCCACGGAGTATC
>CM071864.1:9636407-9653411 GCA_036759665.1 Gynandropsis gynandra
AAGTTCTATGGGTCGTTGCTTTACTATCTGAAGTTGGGATCAAGTCATCATCACCACCTACCATCTATTGCGACAACATTGGAGCGACATATCTCAGTGCTAAGCCCGTCTTTCACTCCTGCATGAAGCACTTGGCGCTAGACTATCTCTTTGTCCGCGGCCTGGTCGAGTCGAATACTCTTCGGGTCACTCATGTCCGAGCCGCGGATCAACTCGCGGACATTCTCACGAAGCCTCTCCCGAGACTTCCATTTCAGCTCTTGTGTTCCAAGATTGGACTCACCGAGGGTGCTCCATCTTAAGGGGGCGTGTAAAGGATACATGTATAGGGGTATATAGGTCTTTTTGTAATTAGATCTATTATTGTGCAATTAGGTCTAACTTTGTATATTTAGCCGTTTTGGCTCATTTGAATCTGTTATTCAGATCTGATTTTATCATCACGAACCCAATCATTAATAATATCCGATTCATCTGAGGAAAAGAAGAGAGAAAAAGAAGAGGAACCTATTGCTTCCGAAGAAGATGGAAGAATGCGAATGCGAATTTCTACCGAGCTTGAGTGGGTCTCGCTGATTTCGCCGTTTCGCAGTCTGTTCAGATGCTTCCGCCATTCAAGCCCTCAAATTGAGTCTAAATCTCACTTTCAATTAGGGTGCTAAATGGATCAATTTCATTTCAGTTCAATTGAGTTCATCAAAATATATGGATTATATAGATTCAATCATAATTGTTTAAAATTATAAATTTTCATGTTTCAAATGTTTTTATCTAATAAACGATACACGTAAAGGGCAGACTGAACTGAGTTTTGTTCAATCGATAAAAAATGGTTTTATGGATATGGTCAGAATTTTAGTTGTCCATATGGTTACTAAAAACAACCTATTTTTCTTCGGAATTAGAGTTGTAGTTCTATGCTTTCCTTTATTTTGATCTTTATTTAATTCTGTTGAGTTTGAATAATGAAATTCAAAATTGAAAACAATAATAGAAATTACAAGAGTAATTATAGAGAACATTACAAAATTCTAGCATAAATAGTGAAAAGACAAAATTATCCTTTATACGCCCCCGCAAGATGGAGCACTCGAGGTGAGTCCTATCTTGGAACACAGTAACTCGAAGGGAAGCTGTGGTAGAGGTTTCGTGAGAACATCGAGAAGTTGTTCAGCGGCCCGAACATGCGTTACCCGAAGAGTGTTTGATTCAACACGATCACGAACAAATAGATAGTCGAGAGCCAAATGTTTCATCCGGGAGTGGAAAACAGGCTTGGCACTCAGATATGTCGCTCCAATGTTGTCGCAGTAGATGGTGGGTGGTGTGGATAGTGTGATTCCAAGTTCTGAGAGCAAGACGAGAACCCAGAGAACCTCAGCAGCGGTGGAGGCAACTGACCTGTATTCAGCCTCTGTGGATGATCGTGAAAGTCCCGTTTGCTTCTTGGACGACCAGGAAATGGGATGCGCACCAAGGAAGACTAGAGTACGCACCAGTGGACTTGAGATCATGACTATCACCCGTCCAATCAGCATCAGTGAATGCATGTAAGGACAGAGAGCTTGTGGCGGAAAAGAAGATGCCATGATCCTTTGTTTCAACCAGATAGCGTAACACCCTTTTAACTGCCTGCCAATGAACATTCGTGGGAGCATGCATGAATTAAGATAGTTTGTTTACCACAAAGCTGATGTCCGGCTGCGTGAGTGATAGGTATTGAAGCCCTCCTACAATTGACCGATATTCCGTCAGATTGGATAGAGGAATACCGGTTTGCATAGTCACGCGCGAGGTGGACGACATCAGGGTAGGAACGGACTTTGATTCATGCATGAGGGAACGATTGAGGAGGTCTGAAATGTACTTTCGTTGTGTCAAAAGGAGACCACGAGATGTTCGTGTCGCCTCAACGCCAAGAAAGAAAGACAGAGCACCCAAGTCCTTGATTGAGAAACGAGCAGCTAGCGCATCAATGAAATGTTGTACACGTGACGGGGAGTTGCCTATAACAACAATATCGTCAACATATACCAGCACATATATTTGAAGTTCTGTGGTCCGGAGGATGAAAAGAGAGGTATCCGCCAAGGAGTTTGTGAAGCCGCGAGCAAGGAGAAAAGTCCGAAGCTCCAAATACCATGCGCGAGGGGCTTGTTTGAGGCCATATATTGCGCGGTGAAGTCTACACACATGATGAGGTTGAGTTTTATCAAGAAAACTCGGGGGTTGAGACATGTATACCTCCTCCGATAGACGGCCTTAAAGAAAAGCATTGTTGACGTCAAGTTGCCGTAGAGGCCACTCGTGAGAGATCGCAAGACTCAAAACAATGCGAATGGTGGTAGGCTTCACAATTGGACTGAATGTCTCATGATAGTCTATGCCCGGTCTTTGATGAAACCCCTTTGCAACAAGCCGAGCTTTGAATCGCTCCACAGTTCCATCTTGGTTTCGTTTGATGCGAAAAACACATAACACATTCTGTAAGGATAATGGTCGAGTGTTAAGGGGCATAGAGATGGAACCCATGTGTGTGATGGGTAACCCGTTGCCATCACCAACAATTACATCGTCGTTTTCGCGGTAGGGACTGTGAAGGGTAAGATTGGAGAGGTCCGATGTAATATGATGAGATGCGCCACTATCGAGGAGACAAGAGTTGGCATCATAGGAGGAGGCAATGACATGATGTGCTTGCGGGCGTGGCTTCCAGTCGTGTGGAGAATGCTGCCACGGTTGCATTGGCGGATTGTCAAGTAAACCGGGGGAGGAGGAGACAAGGCGGAAGCGCTAACAGCGTTGCACGCTGTGGTCGTGAACGCCACAAGCTTGGCACCGGCCTTGGTAACCACGTCGTGTTGGTGAGTTATGACGGGCATGACGAGACCAGTTCTGTGAGCCGGACGACCGAGGATTTGGCCGCGAGCGGGTGGTCGTGGGATTGGCTACGATCGGGATAGTGGCCTAGAGAGAGTGTGGTTCGGCTGTAGCCAATTTGGCTTCGTGGTGAAGAAGTTTTTCATGAACTTCTTCAACGGATGCAGCGGTATCTTTTGCTCGGATTACATCCGCTATGGGCTTGTAATCCTCGGGAAGACCTTCAAGAATGACATCTAGAAGATCTTCGTGGTCAAGCGGTTTCCCTAAGAGGGCGAGCTCATCGGCGGTGGATGTGATTGTCCGCAAATAGTCATCAATCGGTTGAGATCCCTTGCAGCACCGTTTGATTTTGTCGCGGAGTTGGAGAAGATGACCCCTAGATGCTTTGCCGTAGGTGTTGGCGAGGGTTTTCCACGCGTCAAAGGTGGACGGCGCGCGAGAAATGAGCGGCTGAACGGTAACCGAGATGGCTCCAAAGAGAGCCGAAAAGAGAAGTCGATCTTGTTGTTTCCAAGGCTAGAAATCTGGGTTGTCGACGGACACACCGTCGCGGCAGATCATGGCTGGAGGGACAACGAAATTGTCCTCAATAAAGCACTGGAGGTTGTGGCCTTCAAGGAGAGCTCGAACTTGAACGCTCCATGTGAGAAAATTGGTAGGCGTCAGTTTGGTGATGTTGGTCTTGTTCACCGTGAGAAGAGTGGTGAGAGGATGTTGAGTATCAAACGTTGGAGCAGCGTCGGAGAGACGTGCAGCGGCGGCGGCGGAAGGATTGGTTTGGCCGGCCATCCTTCGAGAGGGAATAGGGTGCAGCGGCGGCGGGTGATTTCAAAAGAGAGGCCGAAGGGGCGGCTGAAGGGGTGGGCGACGGAAAGAGAGACCGAAAGGGTGAGGGAAGGGCTGGTCGGCGGCTGAAAGGGAGGCCGAAAGGGGCGGCTGAAGATGTGATGCGGCCGAAAAAAGGTCAGGGTTGTCGTTAGACTTAGGCTCTTGATACCATGTTGAGTTTGAATAATGAAATTCAAAATTGAAAACAATAATGGAGACTACAAGAGTACTTATAGAGAACATTACAAAACCCTAGCACAAATAGTGAAAAGACAAAATTATCTTTTATAAATTCCATCTTGATTTTTTAGTTTTCATCCGATTCTCCGTTTAACTATAAAAAGTCTGCCTAAAATCTCAACTGTTATTTATCCGTTAATTATTCGTTAACCGACCTAATTTTGATTCGAATTTTATCTAATTTTGACTCAATTTTGACTCGAATTTGAATCAATTTCGACCTAATTTAACTCAAATTTGACTTAATTTTAACCCGATTTGTACTTAAATTTGGCCCAAACTTTTACTTAATTTTAACCCAAAATTTTCAAGTTAATTATTCAATTTAATCGATTTACTTGATTTAATTGATTTCAAGTAAAATTGAGTATGGGTTTTTACTAGAAATCGATTAAACGGTCCAATTAACTCGATTGATTCGATTTTGATACAAATTAACAAAATCATATTCAATTATATGATTCGAAATTAATTAAAACGAATAAGTAATTTGATCTAAAAATTAACATTTATTGTTTATGTGTGTAGTAAATTCACATCTAATTTACTAAGATGTACCATCGGGTCAAATTAAGTACAAGTTCGGGTTAAAATCGAGTCAAAATTGGGGTCACAATTTCGGTCAAAATTAAATCGCATTCGAGTCAAAATTGGGGCAAATCAATTAACTCGATTTGATCCAATTTTGATATAATTAACAAAATCATATTCAACTTTGACTCGAAATCAATTAAACTGAATAATTAACTTGATTTAATGTTGATATTAGGGTTAAAATTAAGTAAATTTTGGGTCAAAACTAAGAAAAAAATCAAGTTAAAATCGAGGCAAAATTGAGGACACAATTTGGATCAAAATTGGATCGATTTTGGGTTAAAATTGAGTCAAAAATGGATCGAATTTAGATCAAATTTTGACTCGCTTTTAACCCCAATTTGTGTCCCCAATTTTGACTCGATTTTAGATAATTTCATAAAAATCAAGGTATTTATTCGGTTTAATTAATTTCGGATAAAAATTGAATACATTTTTTTTTGTGAAATGTATCAAAACTGGACCAAATTGAGTTAATTAGACCGTTGAATTGATTTCAAGTAAAAAACCTACTTAATTTTACTTGAAATCAATTAAATTAAGTAAATCAATTAAATTGAATAATTAACTTGATGCATTGTTAAAATTCGGGTTAAAATTAAGTAAAAATTCGGATCAAAATTAAGTACAAATTCGGGTTAAAATCGAGTCAAAATTAGGTCAAATATGGGTCAAAATTTGGTCGATTGACGGATATTTAACAGATAAATAACGTAGGGGGTTTTAGGTAAATGTTTGATAGTTGATGGGGGAATCGGATGAAAACTAAAAATCAAGGGGGAGGAGGGGAATGAGATGAGAATCAAAATCAAGGGAAAATATGACTAAAACAGTATTTTGGATGGGGAATATGTTGTTTTTCATATATATAATTTAAATATATAATATTCATAACATATAATTATAATGTTTTTTTAAAAAAAAATTCAAAATATAGTTGTAAATTATAAAAAAAGATAGAATTATGTTTTGAAGTTTTAAATTTCAAAATATTTAGTTAGATGTTATTTTTATTTGAAAATAAAGACTTTAATTTGGTTTATCTATGTTTTTATGTATTATTTTAATGTTTAAAATTTTAAAGTATTTAGATAAATAATTTATATATGGAATATTAATAACATATAATTATAATATATTTTTTAATAAAACATAGTTGTAAGTTGGACTGGATCAATTCAATTAACACCCCATGGATCGTCAATAATTTCAGCCCTAGTATTATATCATTTGGATTAAGGTCAAACTGCGAGTCAACAACCCATTTAGTAGATCCTTATTATTTCCATGTCGATTGGTCCATCTTGAACCCGTGCAAATGGGCCTTTTTTGAATGCGATCATTACTAAAAAACCATTTTTATCCCGAAAATTGTTATAATTTTAAACGTTGATCGTTATTAATTTTGATCTTTCTTAAATGGACATAAAATCCATCAAGAAGTTGGATGAAAAAATTCATCGTTAGGAATCAGAGACAAAACTTTTGGTTTCGATTTCGTCAGGATTTTTATTTCTAAATTAAAAAATTAGAGGTAAACATAAAATTTGAAAATTAAATCAAACAAAAACCTACCCCTAAATTTTGAAAAAAAAAACCCAAAAATCGTCTAAAAATTTAGACATCGTCCGTATTTACGGACGGACACAAAATGGAAGCACGGGTTGTCTTTGCTTTTGTTCGAAAATTTGCGGACGGGACAGACGCGTCCACAAATTTGAGCCTGTAAAATTGCGGACGAGTGCATAATGACGGTAAACCATTTGGATTTGGGACGTTTTTGGGATGACTCGTCGGAAAATATTAGTCTTGGTCCATAATCCACCTTTAATCGGTCCAAAAATTACCTATTTAAACCTCTCCTACATTCATTCATTTCTCACATTCAATTATCATACATTTCACTCCATACCTTTTTATTATTTCTAATTATAATGGCATCATCGGCGAGATCGAATATTTTCGTTTCTAGACATTGAATGTATAGAAGAATTGATCCAAAAACTCATGGTGTTTCGAAGGAGTTTATAGAAGGCCTTACACAGTTTATGACGATGGCGAAAAATAAAAAAGTTTATAAAAAACGATAAGTTGGTTTTTCCATGGGTCAAATGCAAAAATGAAAAATTTGTTAATGAGAGAAGCGTTTGGAATCATCTTTATTTAAGAGGTTTTACACCGAGAAGAAGATCCGAATGAAGATGCGAAAAGTTTTTTTTAAATGTTAGAAAGTGCTAGGCATCCACTTTATGATGTTTGTAGAATAGATCTTTCACAGTTGTATCTGTCTGCACGTTTGATGAATTTTAAGACTGAAAAAAATCTTTCTCATAGTTGCATGGATTCTATATCGCAATTAGTAAGAGATTATTTTCCTGAAGGTAACAATGCAATATACTCATATTACGAGACAAAAAAGATAATGAGATCATGGATTTTATGGCCATATCAAAATATTCATGTTTGTCAAGACAATTGTATGATTTTTTTAGAAAGAGACATCGAATTTGAGTAATTGTCGATTTTGTTGAAAAGATTGGTTTTATTTGAAAAAGAATGTAAAATTGGTTCTATATCGTCGTGTGTGATATTTACCAATTACAGATAGAATCAAAAGATTGTATCAATGTGAGAAGACCACAAACGACATGAGATGGCATGTTGAGCATTCAACTCGTGAAAGATAAATGTATAATCCCAAAGATGGTGAGGTGTGGAAACACTTTAACAAGGTGTATTTTGATTTTGTAGTTGAGAGTCGAAATATTTATTTAGGCCTTTGCACTAAAGGTTTTAATTTATTTGGGAAGTCTCGGAGGAATTATTCATTGCAACGAGTTATTATGACAACGTACTATTTACCACCTCATATATGCATGAAAACAGAGTTTTTCTTCAACCATTGATTGATAAATTAAAAGAATTATGGAAGGGAGTTCAAATGTACGATGTCTCGAGGCAACAAAATTTTATATTAAGAGGTGCTTTTATGTAGAAAATAATTGATTCTCAGCTTATGGTATGTTATCTGGATAGACAACATATGGTCGATTGGTATTATCTGTGTTGCATAGGCAAAATAGATGCTTTTTAGTTGAAATATAAATGAAAGATCAGTTGATTTGATTATCATCGTCATTTTCTTCCTACATATGATACATTATGGCATAACAAGAGAAATTTTAAAAGGAATATAGTTGTACAAAAATCTCCTCCTCTAGTTTTGACCGGTGAAAAGATTTTAAATGAACGACTTCTTGTTTTGGATGTTTCTAGGAGTATATATTGCAGACCATATTTTGGGATCTACCGTATTGAAAAAACTGAATCTTCGACATTATTTTGATGTCATGCACACAGAAAAATTCGATAATATCATAAGCACGGTACTGAATGTCATAAGAAAGATGAATGATAACATTAAATCACACAAGGATCTAGAAGAGTACTGACCACAAAAGGAATTACATATAAGTGATGACGATAAACGCTACAAAAAAACACGACCATATCAACGGACGGATCAATGGATCAATCCATTGATAGGAGTTTCCAAAAGATTGCAACAGATGCCCGGGAATACTCAATGGTCATATAAACGTTGTAATTTGTTGCAATTGTCAACGGACGAGAAACGAAAGCAATCCATTGCTAAGATCCGTTGAAACGCCGTTAGAAAACAAAAAAGTTGGTCAACAGATGTCCGTTGCAGTGTGCAACGGAGTTCCATTGACAACGACAATGGATGACCGTTGAAATTGTAAATTTCGAGGTTGTCGTAGGAATATTTCAACGTGATGTTTCAACGGGCACCCGTTGAAAAAATCACTATTTATTGATCGGAATCAAGGCTTCTACCATCAAGCCATCAACAACAATATATTTAAAAAAATGTCATCTTCTTCAAATAGAGATATATATAGATCGAGAGAGTGGATGTATAGAAGAAAAGATCCCGCAATCGAGGAAGTTACTCAAGAATTCTTACACTGATTAGAGCAATTCATGAGTTTTGTGTCGATGAAACCTTTGTGTCAAGATAGTGGAACAATGTTATGTCTGTGAAAAAAATGCAAAAACATGAAATATCGAAGTCAAGAATTTTTTTTGCAAATATCTTTACAAGGTGAGTTTTGTAGAGAATTACGAAATTTAGTTATTTCACTTGAAAAATTATGGCACTAGAGATATTGTGAAAAAAACACAAGAAATAGAAAGAAATGAAGAACTTGTTTATAAAGCATCAACGACCAATCCATATGTGAAAATGGTGTCGAATATTTTTCCTTGAGTTTTTGAACAAACACATGAAGAGATGTCTAACAATGAGGAACGCTGATTTTTCAACCTGTTGGATTCGGCGAATTAACCTATATATGAAGGTTTTTGTGAATGTCAATCTCGTTTATCTTTGTCCTCAAGATTGATGAGTATAAAAACAGACAACAATGTTGCTAAAATTGTATGGATTCATTTTGCAAAACCATGCGTGAATATTTAACGGACGTCTCAGCCTATTGTTCAACAATGACGCCACTCAGCATCTTTTTGAAGTCTCAGCTGATCTCGACTCGCTTGTTCTAGGAGAAGGTCAGATCCTTGCACAGGTTAAACAAGTTGTTAAAGTAGGCCAAGGAGTCAATGGCTTTGGGAGGAACATCAGTGGGCTATTTAAACATGCGATCGCGGTTGGAAAACGTGTGAGAACAGAGAAGAATATTGTTGCTGAGGCTGTTTCAGTTAGTTCAGCTGCGGTTGAACTTGCTCTCATGAAGCTACCAGAACCTTCACATGCATCTGCTAGGATGTTGGTAATCGGGGTAGGGAAAATGGGGAAGCTTGTAATTAAACACTTGGTTGCTAAAGGTTGCACAAAAATGGTAGTTGTGAGCCGAACTGAAGAAAAAGTTGCCGCTATCCGAGAGGAGATAAAGGGTGTTGAAATTATCTACAAACCCTTGACGAGATGCTAACTTGTGTTGTTGAAGCTGATGTAGTCTTTACAAGCACAACCTCTTAGACTCCATTGCTCTTAAAGGAGCATGTACAAGATCTCCCTTCTGTTGATCCCGAGATTGGAGGTAGAAGGCTTTTTGTAGATATCTTCGTGCCAAGAAATGTCGGGTCTTATGTTGCTGAAGTTGAAGGTGCACGAGTTTACAACGTCGATGACCTTAAGGAGGTTGTTGCTGCCAATAAAGAAGACAGACAAAGGAAAGCAATGGAAGCTCATGCCATTATTGCTGAGAATCCAAATAGTTTGCGGCTTGGAGGGATTCATTGGAGACAGTTCCAACAATTAAGAAACTGAGGGCTTATGCTGAGAGAATAAAAGTTGCAGAGCTTGAGAAATGCTTGTCCAAAATGGGTGAAAATATCGACAAAAAGACAAGAAGAGCCGTGGATGACCTCAGTCGGGGTATTGTGAACAAACTTCTATATGTTCCAATGCAACACTTAAGATGCGATGGCAGCGAGAACAGAACCCTAAGTGAAAAACTTGAGAATATGCATGCGCTGAATGAAGGTATAAGCCTATTGCATAATATTAAATAGTCACTAGGTAAAATTGTAATTATTGAAAAGTTCAATAATATATAAATGATGAAAAACAATTTTTCAGTATAGAAATCATTATCACGATAATCGAAACCCTAAAACCTATCAGAGAAAAACGGAGAACGAAAACAGTTTCGTTCATCGTAAAACCACACCAACTGTTGATTGCAGAATCCGATCTCGGCGTGGATACGAGTAGAGGACTTGCACTATCAAGTCTCACATCCGACACTCATAACATTCAAAGTAACATGTATTATCGAAGTTGTTTCTAATTCTGTAGTTTGTTGAAACCCTGAAAACTATTCCCGAGCTTGACTAGATCTATAATCTGGATTGTAAAACACGCTTCCGCACCCGATGTAATAACCTAACAGTGGTATCACAGCGTTTGGTCGTTTGTTCAGGATTAATTTTTGGATTTTTTTTGTGAAAATCGGATCGAAAAATACACAGGCGCACGCACCACGCGTATGCACACGAACAATCTCCATAACAGCACAAGGCCGAAATCCCTAACCGACCGCGCGTTCGACGCCATTCATAGGCGAAGGGTCAGCGCATGCTCTAGGGCAACCGCGGGCAGGCGGCGGCACAGGAACTCCGCCGTGACTGCGAGGAGGCGACGTTTCACACAATTGCCTCGACGTCGTAGGACATCGTGTGCAGACGAATCGATAGGCGAGGGCTGAGGACGGCGGATGAGAGGCGATGGGCAGCTTTGACGTGAGTGGGAGGAGTCGAACGAGCGACGGCGCTGTGCAAGGGTCTCTAACCGTAGCCTAATCACGCGCCCGAGCGGGCAACTCCTTCGACCCGAGCGTGCTGGTGGCTGGGCAATCGACGTTGTGCAGTAACCCTAACCCTAGCTCAAATCCGAGCCGGCGATTTATTCATGCGCCGACGAGTGACTATAGGGGTGGGGCACGAAAGGGTTTCGAAAACCCTAGCCTGAGCGGGGCGTCGTGCTTCAGCCTAGCGAGACATCGTCTATCAGCCCGAGCGGGACATCGTGCTTTAGCCTGAGCGGGGCTTATCCTTCAGCCTGAGCGGGGCATAATCCATCAGCCCGAGCGGACGTTTCTCGTGAGTCCGAGCGGGCGAACGTGCTTGGCCCGAGCGAGCGAGCACTGCACCCCGAGTGGGAGCGCGTAACAAGCCCGCTCGTATGAAAAATTTCGAGAAATGCAACCTATGTGTGATCATTTGACAGCACGCGCGGGCCATGCAATTCCAAAATATTAAAATTAATTGAGTTCTAAGAATGATAAATAGTTTGTCGTTAGGCTTTTTCTTCATCGTAGATGTATGAATAGGCTTTTGATTACATGGTACGGGCTGACTACCAGAAGGCATGTAGTTCAAAAATTTGATTCGTACGTCTATGACATTAGATGTCTAGTGGGAGGGAATAGTTAGTTCTTGTAAACACCTGGACTACCCAGGGGACATGAACTTAATTGTTATCCGACCATGAGCTGAAGGATGAACTCAACTGTATCAATAGGAACGACCTGACTACCAGGTGACTATGTGATATAGAGTCGCACCTTAATTCACTATGATTTTTATAGGGATAAAATTTTGTATAGAATCTATTTTATATATTTGGGAAACGTCTTGACTACCAAGGGGCTCCGGCATTTAGTTATAGATCAATGCTAATAAGAAATAAGATTTATAATGTTATTGTAGCATTGATTAGCAAATATATTATTTTGATGAAGTCCATGTCTTAATGATATTTACGATGTCTAACTCTCTGGTGTTCAATTTTTCCTTTGTTTTTCAGATCTCTTGAGAATGTCTCAGTTCAATTTGTGTCCAATCCTCGAGACCAACAAACTGGTTGGTCAAAACATCGATGAATGGCAATGCAATTTGCGTCTGGTGCTGACACATGAGAAGCTAATCGATGTGATCGACAAACCTGCTCCTCTAGTGCCAAATCCAGCGAATGATGAGGCTTTCAATGAATTTCCCAAGTACGAGGAGAAGTGCATCAACGTGAAGTGTCTCATCTTGTCGTCAATGAGTGGCGAACTCCACAAGCAGCACGAGCATATGGATGCCAAGCAGATCATGGAGCATCTTAAGAAGATGTCCGTGAGCAGAGTCAAACGTTAAGGTCCAAGTTATCAGGGACTTTTTTTCAAGTCCGCTCTGAGTGAGGGCTCTCCTGTGGGACCCCATGTTCTTCGGATGATTAGTTTGATAGAACAACTTGAGAAGCTAGGGTGCACTCTCTGCAAGGAGATGTAGTAGTAGATGATCGTGCATTCACTTCCGGACTCCTTCTCCCCGTTTGTGGTCAACTGCCACATGAACAAGTTGGATGTCGAGTTGCATGAGATGCACAACATGCTCACTGAGTATGAGAAGCAGATGTTCATAGGGATGTGGGGATCAGGATCTATTCTGATGGTTGGGCAGCCCTCTCAACAGAAGAGGAAGGGCAAGAAGACTGGTGTGACCAGGGCAAAGGGCGGCGCTAGCAAGGCCGACCAATCAGATGCTGAGTGTTTCTTCTGCAAGAAGAAAGGACATTGGAAGAAGAACTGCAAGGAATACCTACAGTCTCTCAAGGGCAAGAAACAAGGTAAGATTCTCATTGAAAATGTTTTTATGGTTTCTTTAACTACTATTGATTTGTCTAGATGGGTATTGGATACCTGTAGCAGTTTTAAAATCTGCAATATGTTGCACGGGCTGAAGATCAGTAAGAGGTTCAGGAAGGGAAAGTTTAGTCTGAAGGTTGGAAATGACGCAAGTTTTGCTGCTCTGGCCGTAGGATCGATTTCCCTTGTCATGCCTATGGGCAAGACTTTTTTTGTTAGACGATTGTTATTATGTTCCGAAGTTTGTTTCGAACATAATTTCTATTTCCATGTTGTATAGACGTGGATTTCGAATTGTTTTCAGTAATAACATTTGTTCTATTTATCATGATATTTATGTGTGGATGGTTATTAGCAACAAGGAATTTATATCTTACTTGATGTTTATGTAGAATCAATTAGCATGCATGTTTCGGGACAAAAGAGAAAGGTAGAAGATCGTCAAAGACAGACGTACCTTTGGCATTGTAGACTTGGTCACATCGGGTATAAGAGGATTAACAGGTTGCACCGAGATGCTCTTCTAGGCGATTTTGATTATGAATCTTATTCAACTTGTGAGTCCTGTCTCGCTGGTAAGATGACCAAATCTCTGTTTAGTGAAATCGGAGAAAGAGCTACAAAACTCATAGGACTCGTACATATTGATGTATGTGGACCAATGAGAGTTCAAGCCAAGGGTGGATATTCATATTTCATCACGTTCACAGATGATATGTTAAGATATGGATTTGTGTTCTTGATGAAACACAAATCCGAATCTTGTGAAATGTTCAAGAGATTCCTCAATGAAGTGGAGAAACAAACCGGTAAGATTATCAAGGTGTTGAGATCTGACCGGGGTGGTGAGTATCTAAGTCATGAATTTGTTGATTATCTAAGACAAGATGAGATTTTGTCTCAGTTGACTTCTCCTGGAGCACCACAGCATAATGGTGTGTCTGAAAGGAGAAATCAGACTTTATTAGATATGGTTCGATCGATGATGGGGTTCACAGATCTTTCACTAAATCTGTGGGGTTATCCTTTAGAAGCAGCCACTTATATCTTAAACAATGTTCCCATTAAAACAGTCTCTAAGACTCCATATGAGATATGGAAAGGACATAAATCTAACCTGAGACAATCAAGGTTTGGGGTTGTATGGCCTTCGTTAAGAGGCTTTAGCTAGACAAGCTAGATGCTATGTCTGACAGGTGTAGGTTCGTAGGTTATCCCAAGGAAACTATGGGATATTATTTCTACCACCCGTCTGAGCATAAAGTGTTTGTGGCCAGAATGACAACCTTACTTGAGGAAATAATTCATGGTGGAGAAATAGTTCTTGACGAGATTCAAGAACCCAACAAACCAACACAAACTCATCGACATGAGATGTCAAATGAGTGATCTTGGCTGGGAGATATGTTGTTAGGCTCCGGGGCTTCATCTTCAAATGTTGAAGTGACAGTGCCCGTTCAGGAACAAGTTTAGGAACCTGTTCAAGAACAAGTCCAGCAAGATGTCCCAATGCAGGTTGAACCTGCTACACATGCTTCCTTGAGAAGGTCAATACGTTCTCGACGTGCACCTGAAAGACTTAATGTGATGGTGTAAGAGGACGTGATCGGTCATAGAGATGACAATCCCTTGACTTTCCAAGAAGCTATACAATGTCCAGACTCTAAAGATCAACGAAGTATGGACTTTGGTTGATCCTTCATAGAGTTCCAGACCAATTGGTTGTAAATAGGTTTACAAGAGGAAGATTGGAGCAGACGGGCATGTAGAGACCTATATATCTCGTCTAGTTGCCAAGGGGTATAGTCAACGAGAAGGGATTGACTATGAAGAAACGTTCTCCCCTGTGGCTATGCTCAAATCTATTCAGATTTTTCTTGCGATAGCGGCGGACTATGACTATGAGATTTGGCAAATGGACGTGAAAACAACTTTTCTTAACGGAGAGCTCTGGGAAGAGGTTTTCATGTCTCAACCTGAATGTTTCACATTGCCAACTCAAAGTCATATGGTATGCAAACTTCAAAGGTCCATTTATGGACTGAAGCAAGCTTCTCGAAGTTGGAACATTTTCTTCAACAAGGTAGTTGAAAAGTTCAACTTTGTTAGATGCGATGAAGAACCTTGTGTGTACAAGAAGTTTAGTGGGAGCATAGTTGTCTTCCTTTTGCTTTATGTGGATGACATATTGCTCATAGGGAATGATATTCCGGCGTTGCAAGAAACGAAGTCATGGTTGTCTGATCAGTTCTTCGCGAAGGATCTAGGAGAAGCATCCTATATTCCGTGAATAAAAATCTATAGGGATAGACTGAAGAGGTTTCTTTGATTGTCTCAATCCCAGTACATTGACAGTATCATGAGACGATACAACATGGAAAGTTCCAAGAAGGGCTATCTACCGGTCGACACTGGAATTTCTCTTTCTAGGGAGGATTGTCCTAAGACCCCGGAAGAAAGAGAATGCATGAGTAGGCTTCCCTATGCTAGCACAGTGGGAGCCATCATGTATTCCATGACATGTACTAGACCTGACGTAGCCTACGCACTAAGTGTAGTGAGTAGATATCGGGTAGATCCTGGTGAAGAACACTGCAAGGTTGTTAAGAACATCCTTAAGTACTTAAGAAGGTCTAAGGACCAGTTCCTCATTTATGGTGGTTCTAACATGGAGTTAAAAGGATTCACTGATGCGAGTTTCTCGATAAAAAAGGATGACAGTCGGTCCATTTCAGGCATTATGTTTTGTTTGAATGGAGGCACAGTAAGTTGGAAGAGTTCCAAGTAGGCTACTATAGCCGATTCGGTGACTGAAGCAAAATATATAGCGGCTTGCGAAGAAGCTAAAGAATCGGTTTGAATGAGAAAGTTCATAAATGAACTTGGTGTGGTACCTTCGATAAAGGAAACCGTTCCTTTATTGTGTGATAACACCGGAGCTATTGTTCATACAAAGGAACCAAGGTCTCATCAGAAATCGAAACATGTTATGTGGAAGTATCACCTGATACGAGAGATCATAATGCGTGGGGACGTGCAAACCCAAAATGGATGGAAAGAAAAATGCAGCAAATCCGTTCACGAAGGCGCGTGGGTTAAAGGAGTTTGACAATCATAAGCTGAGGATCACATTGAGAGAGATGACGAGCTGGCATTAGTTTGTAAACTAGAAGCGAGTTGAGTAATATTTGGACATCGGATTTTATTTTTCATAATATATGGCATTATTATCTGACTTATTCGGATATTTGGACATTAGTTTGTAAACTAGTAGCGAGTTGTGTAATATTTGGACATCGGAGTACTTATCCGACTTCTTGTACCCTTTGTAGTGCTTTCTCTTCTTGTACCCTTGTTCGGACAACACCATAGACTAGGGGTGTAAATGAGCTGCCGGCTCGCGAGCCAGCTCTGGCTCGAAACCATATTTAAGCGAGCCGAGCTTGGTATTTTCTAGCTCATTTAAAAAACGAGCTGACGAGCTGAGCCCAAAACGAGTCCGAGCTTAGACGAGTTGGCTCGCGAGCCGAAAAAAAAATCATGTAAAAAAATAATATATTTCTTTTTTTTATACTAATATCATATATTATATTACATATTATAGTATTTTTCCTTTTCTAACAATTAATATAATAAAATAAAGAAAGAATAATATTTTAATTTACATAATTATGTACACATATATGTATTGATATTCATATAACAATTGCAATATATTTTATTTTCCTTTTTTGCTTCATCTTCTCCAGCAGCACACGTCCATCCGTCTTCCTTCTCCTGGTGGTCGGTCTTCCTCTTCGCTTCATCTTCTCCAGCCGCCGTTCGTCTCCATCGATCCTCTCTCCTGGTGGTGGTCGGTATCTTCCTCTTCCTGTGAGCAGTTCGCCGTCGTCTCTCCCAGCCGAGCAGTTCGCCGTCATCTCTCCCAGCCGAGCAGTTCGCCGTCGTCTCTCCCACCAGTCGAGCACAACACGTCGTCTCTCCCACCAGTCGGTCAGTCCTCTCTCTTGGTGGTCGGCGGTTGTTTATTTTGTTCTCGGTTGTTTCCTACGGCTGTTCCTGTTTCATTTTGTCTTCGGCTGTTCCATACAACAACACCACATCATTCTGTGTCGTCTTTTTCTTCTGTATTAAGATGATGAGGTTAGTTTTTTTACCTTGTAACTTCTATTTTGTCTATTTATTTTCTCTCTTTGTTGTTAGTGAAAGTTTGAAAACTAAATTATTTTTTGTTTTTTACTATATGCAGTATAATTGAGAGAGACGATGAAATGGATTCATA
>CM071864.1:9698599-9717919 GCA_036759665.1 Gynandropsis gynandra
CGGCATTCTCCGTCTTCACAAGTTTTCCAATGATTTGTGCGGGGGTCACCTTTCCACGGCCGAAATTCTTCCGCCTGAATGTATCACCCCTTTTGGACTCCCATCCTTTTGGGATTTGGTTCGCAGTTGAATCCGGAAATTAGTGTGTGCTCCACTATAGAGTACCGGATAGGAACACCGTTTAAGACGAACTACAACTCCTTCTTGTCTCATACAATCACGGAGTGATTTAGGAGGATAGACATTTGAACCTTGTCGAAGTAATGAAACTCGTATTCATCTAAGATTCCTCTCAACTTCGTTATTGTCTCGTGAGGATAACACTTAGTGGTGATTTTTGGCATTCTGTCCATGTGCTTGAACTCATACACAAACTTCGGCTTTGGTGCCACCTGCAAAATGACCAATTAATTAAGAATACATTATACTTCTACCGACTCAAGCGACCCGTGCGACTCAACCGACCAATCCGACTCAACCGTCCTGTGCGACTCAACCGACCCATCCGACTCAGCCAACCCTGCGACTCAACCGACCCATGCGACTTAACTGACCCATGCGACCCAAACCGACTAACTCAGACTACCGACTCAAACGACCCTTAGACCCCCTGCGACCCTCAAGCGACGATTGCGACCCAAACCGACTCACTGAGACAATCGACTCAAACGACCCTTAGACCCCCTGCGACGCTCAAGCGACGATTGCGACCCAAACAAACTCACTCAGACAATCGACTCAAACGACCCTTAGACTTCCTACGATGCTCAAGCGACCATTGCGACCCAAACCGACTCACTCAGACAACCGACTCAAACGACCCTTAGACTCCCTACGATGCTCAAGCGACCATTACGACCCAAATCGACTCACTGAGACTCAACAGACTCACTGACACTCACACCCATTTCAAATCAATAAACCATTCTGGGACTCGACAGCCTGCAAAACCCTAGAAATTGACGCTCAACCGACCATCACGACCCAAACCGACTCACTGAGACAACCGACTCTTGCGACTCGACCGACTCACTGAGACTCAACCTACTCATTGACACTTACACCCATTTCAAATCAATAAACCATTTTGGGACTCGACAGCCTGCAAAACCCTAGAAATCGATCTACTTACACTTATTGACGCCATTGAAGATTGACTCGTGCTCTCTTCTTCACTAATGCTGCTGTTGCTGCTGATTCTAGCCATTTCCTTATTGCCAACTTCGAATCGATCCCTCTCAAGTTCGAAATCACTTGTTATTTCTTGCTTTTGACACCGTTTGACAGTTTTTCACGTCGAAAAACAACAGAATGTGGGTTTATTCACGTTAAAAAAATAAGGGTAAATTTGTCTTTTCTCCAGTTTTTTTTTCTGATTAAATAATTATTTTAGAGAAGGGTATTTTTGAAGCATTTTAGCCCTACGTGGGTATATCTGATATTCCGCCAATTTACTAAGATGTAACATTTAAAATTAAATCGGGTCAAAATTAAGTACAAGTTCGGGTTAAAATCGAGTCAAAATTGGGGTCACAATTTCGGTCAAAATTAAATCGGATTCGGGTCAAAATCGGGGCAAATCAATTAACTCGATTTGATCCAATTTTGATATAATTAACAAAATCGTAATTAACTTTGACTCGAAGTCAATTAAATTGAATAATTAACTTGATTTAATGTTGATATTCGGGTTAAAATTAAGTAAATTTTGGGTCAAAACTAAGGAAAAATTCGAGTTAAAATCAAGGCAAAATTGAGGTCACAATTTGGGTCAAATTTGGATCGATTTTAACCCCAATTTGTTTCCCCAATTTTGACTCGATTTTAGATAATTTCATAAAATCAAGGTAGTTATTCGGTTTAATTAATTTCGAATCAAAATTGAATACATTTTTTGTGAATTGTATCAAAATCGGATCAAATTGAGTTAATCAGACCGTTGAATTGATTTCAAGTAAAAAATCATACTCAATTTTACTCGAAATCAATTAAATCAAATAAATCGATTAAATTGAATAATTAACTTGATGTAATGTTAAAATTCAGGTTAAAATTAAGTAAAAAATTCAGATCAAAATTAAGTACAAATTCGGGTTAAAATCGAGTCAAAATTAAGTCAAAAGTAGGTCAAATATGGGTCAAAATTTGGTCGGTTAACGGATAAATAACGTAGGGGGTTTTAGGTAAATGTTTGATAGTTGATGGGGGAATCAGATGAAAACTAAAAATCAAGGGGGAGGAGGGGAATCAGATGAGGATCAAAATCAAGGAAAAATATGACTAAAACAATATTTTCGAGGGGGAATATGTTGTTTTTCATATATATAATTTAAATATATAATATTCGTAACATATAATTATAATATCTTTTAAAAATTTTAGGAAAAACACATATTCCCCCCCTTGAAAATCATGCTTTAGTCATATTCCCCCCTCCATTTTGACCCTCATCCTATTCCCCCTTCGGTTTTCAGTTTTCATCCTATTCCCCCTTGAAAATCATTTTTTAGTCCTATTCCCCCTCGATTTTGATCTCATCCTATTCCCCCATCAATTATCAAAATTCTGCCTAAAATCCCCTCCGATTTTGACCCAATTTTGACCCAATTATGATTTTAATTTTGACCCAATTTTGAACCAATTTTGATTTTAATTTTAATTTTAATTTTGATTTTAATTTTAATTTTGATTTTAATTTTGACTCAATTTTGATTTTAATTTTGATCCAATTTTGACTCAATTTTGACCCAATTTTGATTTTAATTTTGATCCAAATATGACTCAATTTTGACTTAATTTCGACTCGATTTAATCCTAATTTGTACTTAAGTATAAATTGAAAATTCGATTTAATCCGAATTAATTATAATTAATCCGAATTAAGTATAAATTGAAAATCCGATTTAATCCGAATTAAGTATAAATTGAAAATTCGATTTAATCCGTAAATTATAATTAAAAATTCGAATTAATTATAATTAATATGAATTAAGTATAAATTGAAAACCGATCCAATTAAATCGACCCCAATTTTGACTCAATTTTAACCCAAAACCGATCCAATTTTAACCCAAATTATGATCTCAATTTTGACTATAAATTGAAAATCCGATTTAATCCGAATTAGTTTTGACTCAATTTTGACTCGATTTAATCCCAATTTATACTTAATTCGGATTAAATCGAATTTTCAATTTATCCTTAATTCAGATTAAATCAGATTTTCAATTTATACTTAATTTAGATTAAGTCGAGTCAAAATTGAGATCATAATTTGGGTTAAAATTGGATCTTTTGGGTTAAAATTGAGTCAAAATTGTGGTCGATTTTGAGTTAAAATTAAGTAAAATTTTGGGTTAAAATTAAGTACAAATTGTATTAAAATTAAGTAAAATTGAGTTAAAATTGGGGTCGATTATGGGTTAAAATTACGGATTAAGTAAAAACGTATTTAATTTTATCGGGTCAAAATTAAGTAAAAATTCGAATTAAATCGAGTCAAAATTGATATAATAATTTGGGTCAAATTTGGATCGGTTTTGGGTTAAAATTGGTTTAAATTTTGTTTCGATTTTGGATTAAAATTGGTTTCAAGTAAAAAACTGTACTTAATTTTATTTGAATCAAATCAAGTAAGTCGATTAAATCCGAATTGATCCGAATGAAGTATAAATTGGTGTAAATTGAGTCAAAACTAATTCGGATTAAATCGGATTTTCAATTTATATTTAATTCAGATTAAATCGGATTTTCAATTTATACTTAATTCGGATCAATTCGGATTAAATCGGATTAAATCAAGTCAAAATTGAGATCATAATTTGGGATAAAATTGGATCGGTTTTGGGTTAAAATTGAGTCAAAATTGGAGTCGATTTAATTGGATCGGTTTTCCATTTATACTTAATTCAGATTAATTATAATTAATTCGAATTTTCAATTATAATTAATTCGGATTAAATCGAATTTTTCAATTTATACTTAATTCATATTAAAACGGATTTTCAATTTATACTTAATTCGGATTAATTATAAGTAATTCAGATTAAATCGAATTTTCAATTTATACTTAAGTACAAATTACGATTAAATCGAGTCGAAATTAAGTCAAAATTGAGTCATATTTGGATCAAAATTAAAATCAAAATTGGGTCAAAATTAAAATCAAAATTGGTTCAAAATTAAAATCAAAATTAAAATCAAAATTAAAAATGGATCGGGACCGCACTAAAACTATTTTCATATGTTACTTTGTTGATATTGTGATTCCTCCATGATAAATCAACAACTATTATCATGTGTATCATTTCAAAGGATGTTTTATCATCGAACAACATCATATCTTATGCAGATCGTGGTTTGGAGAAATTCTCATTTGCTTATTATCCAAAATGATTGGATGTGGCATAAATCCGAAAAAAATGAGTACAAGGGTGTTTGTTTGGCTCTATATGAAGAAGTAGAGACAAAAGTTCGATTGAACATAGAATCATCATGCTTGAAAGTAGAATAATGAAGATTATTCAGTACAAAATTCTTCTTGATTCAAACTTTTTGTATGTGATACTAAGAATTATGGTTTTATATGGTAATAATTTGTTTTTCAAGTTGTTAAGAAGAGATTGGAGTGGAAAGAAATAAAAAACATCAAATCTATAACATCTCATAGGAGTTTAGAAGCTGTGAACATAAAGAATAATAGAAGACGAGTGAATTATAAATTTGAACTAATTAACTATGCTAATGAGGTATGCTTTCGGTGAAATGATAGGAGAGGATGGAAGAGGAAGAAGATATAAGAGGAAACGATTCATTTATTCATGTGGACGATACGATAAATCCTTTGAAATTTCTTTGTCATTACTCATACAAAAAACATGGTGGAGTTTTGATTTCATTTTTTTTATTATATTTTATATTGTAAATAAAAATAAATAATAAAAGAAAATGGAAAAACAGCCTATTCCCCCTTGAAAATCATGCTTTAGTCCTATTCCCCCCTCGATTTTGACCCTCATCCTATTCCCCCATCGATTTTCAATTTTTCATCCTATTTCCCTTTGAAAATCATGTTTTAGTCCTATTCCTCCCTCGATTTTGACCTCATCCTATTCCCCATCAATTATCAAAAATCTGCCTAAAACTCCCTCCGATTTTGACCCAATTTTGACCCAAATTTGATTTTAATTTTGACCCAATTTTAATTTTAATTTGATTTTAATTTGATTTTAATTTTGATTTTAATTTTGATTTTTATTTTAATTTTGATTTTAATTTTGATTATAACTTTGATTTTAATTTTGACCCAATTTTGACTCAATTTTGACCCAATTTTGATTTTAATTTTGATCCAAATATGACTCAATTTTGACTTAATTTTGACTCGATTTTCTTTTGACCAAAATTTTACTTAATTTTAACTCGAATTTTAACAATAAATCAAGTTAATTATTCAATTTAATCGACTTACTTGATTTGATTTCGAATAAAATTAAGTACGGTTTTTTACTTGAAACCAATTTTAACCCAAAATCGAACCCAATTTTGACTCAATTTTAACCCAAACCGATCCAATTTTGACCCAAATTATGATCTCAATTTTGACTAGATTTTAACCTAAAACCGATCCAATTTTAATCCAAATTTTTAAAATTAAGTACAAATTAGGATTAAATCGGGTCAAAATTAAGTCAAAATTGAGTCATATTTGGATCAAAATTAAAACCAAAATTGGGTCAAAATTGAGTCAAAATTGGGTCAAAATTAAAATCAAAGTTATAATCAAAATTAAAATCAAAATTAAAATAAAAATCAAAATTAAAATCAATTAAAATTAAAATTAATATCCAAATTAAAATTAAAATCAAAATCAAAATTAAAATCAAAATTGGGTCAAAATTGGGTCAAAATTAAAATTGGGTCAAAAAAAATTAAAATCAAAATTGGGTCAAAATTGGGTCAAAATTAAAATCAAAATTGGGTCAAAATTAGGGCAAAATCGGAAGGGGTTTTAGGCAGAATTTTGATAATTGATGGGGGAATAAGATGATGTCAAAATCGATGGGGAAATAGGACTAAAACATGTTTTTCAAAGGGGGAAAGGGATGAAAACTGAAAATCGAGGGGGGAATAAGATGAGGGTCAAAATCGAGGGGGAAATAGGACTAAAGCATGATTTTCAATGGGAGAATAGGCTGTTTTTTCAAAAATTTAAAATATAGTTGTAAATTTACAAATTTTAGAAATATTGCCTTCTGTTGGTTTTGATGCTGTGAATATCTATCTAAGCATCATAAACGAATATTGATTCACAAAACTAATATTGCAACTTCAGCTTTCAAATTACATCTTATAAAATTATAAAACCTCAACTATTAAGAACCTTTTAAACCTTGCCGAGTAGGATTTCACTAAAAGTAAAATGTTGTCACGATTAAATCCTTCCGGAAACGAACACCTATAATTTTAATTCATCCAAATTTCCAGACGGATACGAGCATCTACAATCAGTCTCTAATTTTAGATGAGTCAATTTGTTTGCAACCCATTTCTAAATCTAACCCATTTAAGGCCATAAAATCTATCTATCGAGAAAACCCTCATATTCTTTTGGGAAATTATGACGACCTTTCTTCACAAAATTCCTGACGGAAGAGCTATCACAAATACCAATGAAAACATTGTTGGTTGTGTTGGTGATCCAAAAAATGTTTTTCACAAATAATATCCATACGAAGGCATTTGTCCGCAAAATTATTCCAGATAGTGGCACGCATGAGGAAACATTTTTCCAAAATAAAGTAAAAAAATTAAAATTAGAAATAATAAAATAAAATTTATTACAAATATTAAATTTTTATAAAATAAAATATATATAAATAGCAAAATCTACAACATCATTCTCATTCCAATTATGACGACCTTTCTTGACAAAATTCCTGACGGAAGAGCTATCGCAAATACCAATGAAAACATTGTTGGTTGTGTTGGTGATCCAAAAAATGTTTTTCACAAATAATATCCATACGAAGGCATTTGTCCGCAAAATTATTCCAGATAGTGGCACGCATGAGGAAACATTTTTCCAAAATAAATTAAAAAAAATTAAAATTAGAAATAATAAAAATAAAAGTTATTAAAAATATTATTTTTTATAAAATAAAATACATACAAATAGCGAAATCTACAACATCATTCTCATTCCATTGTCGTTTCAATCCATCGTTGTCATAGTCATTCTGATTCTAATTAAATGTTAGTATGTTTGAATTAATAAGCCACATTAACTTATCAACTTTCACCTTATTGCTATCAAATTTACCTCACTGCTAGAAATTTGGGAACGGATCAATCCGTCCGCAAAAGACCACACGGATCGCGGACGCAATATTGACAGTACAAAAAATCCATTCGTAATTCATCCGCAAATTTACGGATGGACGAGTAGTTTGCACATCGTCCGTATTTACGGACGGACACAAAATGGGAGCACGGGTTGTCTCTGCTTTTGTTCGAAAATTTGCGGACGGGACAGACGCGTCCACAAATTTGAGCCTGTAAAATTGCGGACGAGTGCATAATGATGGTAAACCATTTAGATTTAGGGACGTTTTTAGGATTACTCATTGGGAAATATTAGTCTTGGTTCGTAATCCGCCTTTAATCGGTCCAGAAATTACCTATTTAAACCTCTCCTACATTCATTCGTTTCTCACATTCAATTATCATACATTTCACTCCATACCTTTTTATTATTTCAAATTATAATGGCATCATCGTCGAGATCGAATATTTTCGTTTCTAAACATTGAATATATAGAAGAATTGATCCAAAAACTCATGGTGTTTCGAAGGAGTTTATAGAAGGCCTTACACAGTTTATGAAGATGGCGACAAATCAAAAAGTTTATAAAAAACGATAAGTTGGTTTGTCCATGGGTGAAAGGAAAAAGTGATAAATTTGTTAATGAGAGAACCGTTTAGGATCATCTTTATTTAAGAGTTTTACTTCGAATTATTTCATGCGATTGTTGCATGGAGAGAATTTTGCACCACGACCTAGTAATGTTATAGAAGATTTTAGTAGGGGTATTGTGCATCATAAATTGTTTGAGACATCTCAAGATATAGAAATGGACCCTTATATGGAAATGATGCAAAATGTATTCGGTGAAAGAAACAAGGAAAATATTGAAGAAGATCTGAATGAAGATGCAAAAAGTTTTTTTTTAATGTTAGAAAGTGCTAGGCATCCACTTTATGTGTTTGTAGAATAGATCTTTCACAATTGTATCTGTCTGCACGTTTGATGAATTTTAAGACTGAAAAAAATCTTTCTCATAGTTGCATGGATTCTATATCGCAATTAGTAAGAGATTATTTTTCTAAAGATAACAATGCAATAGAGTCATATTACGAGACAAAAAAGATGATGAGATCATTGAGTTTATGGCCATATCAAAATATTCATGTTTGTCAAGACAATTGTATGATTTTTTAGAAAGAGACATTGGATTTGAGTAATTGTCGATTTTATGGAAGAGATCGGTTTTATTTGAAAAAGAATGGAAAATTGGTTATATATCGTCGTGTGTGGTATTTACCAATTAGAGATAGAATCAAAAGATTGTATCAATGTGAGAAGACCACAAACGACATGAGATGGCATGCTGAACATTCAACTCGTGAAAGATAAATGTATAATCCCAAAGATGTTGAGGTGTGGAAACACTTTAACAAGGTGTATTTTGATATTGTAGTTGAGAGTCGAAATATTTATTTAGGCCTTTGCACTAAAGGTTTTAATTTATTTGGGAAGTCTGGGAGGAATTATTCATTGCAACGAGTTATTATGACACCGTACAATTTACCACCTCATATATGCATGAAAACAGAGTTTTTCTTCAACCATTGATTGATAAATAAAAAGAATTATGGAAGGGAGTGTAAATGTACGATGTCTCGAGGCAACAAAATTTTGTATTAAGAGGTGCTCTTATGTAGAAAGTAAGTGATTCTCAGCTTATGGTATGTTATCTAGATAGACAACGTATGGTTGATTGGTATTATCTGTATTGCATAGGCAAAATAGATGCTTTTTAGTTGAAATATAAACGAAAGATCAGTTGATTTGATTATCATCGTCATTTTCTTCCTACATATGATACATTATGGCACAATAAGAGAAATTTTAAAAGAAATATAGTTGTGCAAAAATCTCCTCCTCTAGTTTTGACCGTTGAAAAGATTTTAAATGAACGACTTCTTGTTTGGGATGTTTCTAGGAGTATATATTGCAGAGCATATTTTGGGATCTACCGTATTGAAAAAACTGAATCTTCGACATTATTTTGATGTCATGCACACAGAAAAATTCGATAATATCATAAGCACGGCACTGAATGTCATAAGAAAGACGAATGATAACATTAAATCACACAAGGATCTAGAAGAGTAATGATCACAAAAGGAATTACATATAAGTGATGACGATAAACACTACAAAAAACACGACCATATCAACGGACGGATCAATGGATCAATCCATTGATAGGTGTTTCCAAAAGATTGCAACAGATGCCCGGGAATGCTCAATGGTCACATATTTGTTGCAATCTGTTGCAATTGTCAACGAACGAGAAACGAACGCAATCCATTGCTAAGATCCGTTGAAACACCGTTAGAAAACAAAAAAGTTGGTCAACGGATGTCCGTTGCAGTGTGCAACAGAGTTCCATTGACAACGATAATGGATGACCGTTGAAATTGTAAATTTCGAGTTTGTCGTAGGAATATTTCAACGTGGTGTTTCAACGGGCATCCGTTGAAAAAATCACTATTTATTAATCGGAATCAAGGCTTCTACCATCATAAAGTTTATGATACATTATTTGGTTTTTCACATTTTAAGAGTTTAATTAATCTAAAACCCTAATTAATCTACAAGACAAATGCGTTCCCTTTCTTAGAAGACTTAGGTGGTGATTGGTGAAAACATAAAACAGTAATTGCATTATATATATATATATATATATGCAAATATACATATACATTTTGTTCTCATAAATAAATGCATGTACACGTATATATCAAAAAATATACTAAAATATATACATATATATATATTGACTCATCCATATATACATTACAAAAAACACGTAAAACCAACAGAATATGACATTGAAAACATGTGTTTTGCAGGGTTCTAAAAATTTCTCTAAGAGTCCGTCTAGGCGCTAGCCGCTCCCTGATCGCCCGATTAATTTTTAGGTGGTCTTTCTTTAAAAAAAATGACGTCAAAACGACGTTGTTTTGGTAATTAAAAAAAAAACTAACAATGACAAATATCCATGTGTTTATCTTTTATCGACTTTGTCATCATCATTTCATTTGTCTTCTTTTATCTATTGCATCGTTTATTGTCTTCTCTGAGTCTTTTGTCATCGTTTCGTATCTAATTCTCGTATTTGCCTTCATCCTTGTTTTCTTAGCTTTTATCGTCTCTCGTATGTTGTTATCGTCTTCATCTTTTGTCATCACATTCATTTATCATCTTCATCTTTGTTTCATTTCCATCATTGACTTCATCTCTCGCATTCACCCTCAAACATCGTCCTCACTCGATGTGTATTTTTTATATTTTGTTTGTTTTCTAGTGTTTATCATCGTAAATCTAATATTGCGAATTTAATACTTATAAATATATTTATTATTTATATATATTTTTTTATAAAATTATTTATTTATAAATATTTGGAATTAAATATTTACATGATAATTATATTAAATAGCCATCAACAACAATATATATAAAAAATGTCATCTTCTTCAAATAGAGATATATATAGATCGAGAGAGTAGATGTATAGAAGAAAAGATCCCGTAATCGAGGAAGTTACTCAAGAATTCTTACACTGATTAGAGAAATTCATGAGTTTCGTGTCGATGAAACCTTTGTGTCAAGAACGTGGAACAATGTTATGTCTGTGAAAAAGATGCAAAAACATGAAGTATCGAAGTCAAGAATTTTTTTGCACACATCTTTACAAGGTGGGTTTTGTAGAGAATCACGAAATTTAATTATTTCACGGGGAAAATTATGGCATTAGAGATATTGTGAAAAAAACAAAAGAAATAGAAAGAAATGAAGAACTTGTTTTTAAAGCATCGACGAACAATCCATATGTGAAAATGGTGTCGGATATTTTTCCTTGAGTTTTTGAACAAACACATGAAGAGATGTCGAACAATGAGGCACACTGATTTTTCAACCTGTTGGATTCAGCGATATATGAAGGTTTTTGTGAATGTCAGTCTCTTTTATCTTTGTCCTCAAGATTGATTAGTATAAAACAGACAACAATGTTGCTAAAAATTGTATGGATTCATTTTGCAAAACCATGTGTGAATATTTAACAGAAGTCTCAGCCTATTGTTCAACAATGACGCCACTCAACATCTTTTTAAAGTCTTAGCTGATCTCGACTCGCTTGTTCTAGGAGAAGGTCAGATCCTTGCACAGGTTAAACAAGTTGTTAAAGTAGGCCAAGGAGTCAATGGCTTTGGGAGGAACATCAGTGGGCTATTTAAACATGTGATCACGGTTGGAAAACGTGTGAGAACAGAGACGAATATTGCTGTTGGGGCTGTTTCAGTTAGTTCAGCTGCGGTTGAACTTGCGCTCATGAAGCTACTAGAACCTTCACATGCATATGCTAGGATGTTGGTAATCGGGGCAGGGAAAATGGAGAAGCTTGTAATTAAACACTTGGTTGCTAATTAAAGGTTGCACAAAAATGGTAGTTGTGAGCCGAACTGAAGAAAAAGTTGCCACTATCCGTGAGGAGATAAATGGTGTTGAAATTATCTACAAAACCCTTGGCGAGATGCTAACTTGTGTTGCCAAAGCTGATGTTGTCTTTACAAGCACAGTCTCTGAGACTCCATTGCTCTTAAAGGAGCATGTACAAGATCTCCCTTCTGTTGATCCCGATATTGGAGGTAGAAGGCTTTTTGTTGATATCTCCGTGCCAAGAAATGTTGGGTCTTATGTTTCTGAAGTTGAAGGTGCACGGATTTACAACATCGATAACCTTAAGGAGGTTGTTGCTGCCAATAAAGAAGACAGAAAAAGGAAAGCAATGGAAGCTTAGGCCATTACTGCTAAGGAATCCAAACAGTTTGCGGCTTGGAGGGATTCATTGGAGACAGTTCCAACAATTAAGAAACTGAGGGCTTATGCCGAGAGAATAAGAGTTGTAGAGCTTGAGAAATGTTTGTCCAAAATGGGTGACAATATCAACAAAAAGACAAGAAGAGTCGTGGATGACCTCAGTTGGGGTATTGTGAACAAACTTCTATATGGTCCAATGCAGCACTTAAGATGCAATGGCAGCGACAACAGAACCTTAAGTGAACAACTTGAGAACATGCATGCCCTAAATAAAATTATAAGCCTATTGCATAATATTAAATAGTCACTAGTAAAATTGTAATTATTGAAAAGATCAATTATATATATAAATGATGAAAAACAGTTTTTCAGTATAGAAATCATTATCACGATAATCAAAACCTTAAAACCTATCAGAGAAAAACGAAAAACGGAAACAATTTCATTCATCATAAAACCACACCAACTGTTGATTGTAGAATCCGATCTCGGCGTGGATACGAGTAGAGGATTTGCACTATAAAGTCTCACATCCGACACTCATAACATTCAACGTAACAGGTATTATCGAAGTTATTTCTAATTCCGTAGTTTGTTGAAACCCCGAAAACTATTCCCGAACTTGACTATATCTATAATCTGGGTTGTAAAACATTCTTCCGCACCTGATGTAGCAACCTAACAGTGGTATCATAGCGTTTGGTCATCTGTTTAAGATTAGTTTTTGGATTTTTTTATGAAAATCGGATCGAAAAATACACAGGCGCGCACACCGCGCGTGTGCACACGAACAATCGCCAGAACGGTGCAAGGCCGAAACCCCTAACTGGCTGCACGGTTTGACGCCATTCACAGGCGAAGGGGTCAACGCGTGTTCTAGGGCAACCACGGGCAGGCGGCGCCGCAAGAACTCCGCCGTGACTGCGAGGAGGCGACGTTTCGCTCAATTGCCTCGACGTCGTATGACATCCTGTGCAGACGAATCGATAGGCGTGGTCTTGAAGTAATGCTCCACGTCCCACAAATAGTTTTCCACGATCCTTGCATCACGAACACCCTCGAAGAACTTCGAACTTGGGATGTGGACTCGCTTGGATAAGTTTTCCTTATCCTTTGCCGCTAGTGCCACCTTCAGCGCACTAATCTCCTCCCAGAGGACATCGAAAATCCCCTCGTTTTGAGCAGCCCCGTTCGAGGGTGTTCGTGACGCAAGGGTCGTGGAAAAATTTTTGTGAGACGTGGAGCATTACTTCAAGACCACGAATGTCCCTGAGGAGCACAAGGTGGATGTCGCTGTGACTTTCCTTGTCGGTGACGCCAAGCTGTGGTGGTGCACACTCTTATCTTCTGGCGACCATTCTGGGGAAAATGTTGTCCCGAATGTGTCCTGGGAAAAAATGAAGGGAAATCTGAGGAATCAGTTTCTGCCGAACAATGTCTCATTCATGGCGCAGGAGAAACTAAAAAATCTTCAGCAGACCAGTACTCCGTGGGAGTACGTTCGCTCATTCATGTCCCATCTGCTAGACGTGAAGAACATGTCAGGGGTCCGATTCCGACTTCCAAGATTCTCTGGAGAGTCAGACTTATGTCGGCCACCTTCTCAGCAAGACATCCGAGAGACTGAACCACAGTATCTTTGGGATCGATGGGGTGATCACCGTTGATACCCAGGAAACCTTCAATCCGATCAAGCCTTTGGTAACTCCTCATTCTCGGCATTGTAGGATTCTTCACGACTAAGCCGAAACCGGGGCTCTGATACCATGTTGTCACGGCACTATAAATCACTACGGACCGCGACTGGCAGTAAGTGCGACGCCTTACTCAGCCTTTCCGTAAACGGACAAACACAAGAGTCTTTTTGTGAAAATACTCGGGACTTATATTGATTTCGGAAGTCAGTACAACATATAGTTCATTATGTATACAACAAGGACATTACAAGGTCTATTTACATGGCAGGGCCACGCCCCCAACTGCCTGGGCGGTTACAAAACCAACTACATGAGCGGTTATGGACCCACTGCTCGGGCAGTTACGAGATTCCAGCTTGGCGCCTTACCTCATTCAACTCCCACGTTTGCCTCACGTGCTAAGCTCCGCAACCGTCCAACCAGCTCCGCAACCGTCCATCCAGCTCAGCAACCATCCGTCCAACTCCGGAACAATCCATCCAGCTCTGCAACTGCCATCCATCTTGAACCAGCGCTTGAACCACAAACCGCCTGGGTTCAGCATCACGTTCCACCAAGTATCGTCCTGGGCCAACCCGATGGCCACGTTCTCGGGCCTTACCGTCCCCACGGTACACCCACCGGTCACCTTGTCATATGCCCCGCGTACTTGATTACTGGTTGTGATGCAAGGCACGCCCATCACAACGGCTGAATCTGCGTCCAAGTAGAACACCATGAAGGCCGTTAATTCTGGCGCGAGTGCTGCATTGGGGATTGCGGAAGAAGTTATGACTGAATTCGGAGAGTGGTCTGGACCCTTTGAGTTCATTATCGTCAATATTGATGACTATGATCTTGTTTTGGGTAACTCCTTCCTCAAACGCACCAAAGCCGTGGTGATGCCACACATGGGTGGCGTGTTTATCGGTAACGAGAAGAAGCTATGTTTTGTCAAAGCCCAAGTGGCCGAGGGGAAGGCAAAAGCGAAGACTGGGTTGTTGTCGGCGCTTCAACTGAAGCGGGGTGTTTGGCATGGCACAACTATCATCGTAGCTGCCCTTGTCGAAACCAAGCCTGGGAAAATGACTGAGGTCCCAGATGAAATCGCGGGCGTGCTGGCGGAGTTTACAGACAGAATGCCGCCAGAGCTACCAAAGAGATTACCGCCGCAAAGGCCAGTCGACCATACTATCGAGTTGGTCCCTGGATCGGAACCATCGGCCTAAGCCCCGTATCGAATGAGTCCGGTGGAGTTGGCCTAACTAAGGAAACAACTGGAGGAGCTGTTGGAAACTGGGTTCATTCACCCGTCCAAGGCCCCTTATGGAGCCCCTGTTCTGTTTCAGAAGAAGGCAGACGGTTCAATGCGGATGTGCATGGATTACCGGGCGTTGAATAAAGTGTTGGTAAAGATAACTACCCGATACCACGGATGGATGATCTGTTCGATAGACTATCGAAGGCCAAGGTATACACCAAACTTGACCTATGATCAGGCTATTGACAGGTTCGTATTTCAGACGGTGACGAATCGAAGACCACCTGTGTGACAAGATATGGTGTCTTCTTGGTATGCCATTCGGGCTTACGAACGCCCCAGCCACATTCTTCCGCCTGATGGATGAGGTACTTTAAGAGTTCCTTGACAAGTTTATGGTTGTTTATCTTGACGATATTGTGATTTATTCGGAGATGCTAGAGAAGCATGTCGAACATTTGAGGTTGATGGAAGCTGTGGGAACATGATCTGTATGTGAAGAAGGAAAAATGTGAATTCGGGCAAGCCGATATAATGTTCCTCAGACCCAAAATCTCAAATGGGTGTGTTCGGATGGATGAAGCCAAAGTTCAGGCCATCCTCAATTGGGAGCCTCCCCAGACGATACTAGATCTACGTTCATTCTTGGGACTAGCGAACTACTACCGGAAGTTCATTAAGGGATATTCAGAACGGGTAGCCCCACAGACGGATCTGTTGAAGAAGAACGAACGGTGGACATGGTCGGAATGATGTCAGGAGGCATTCGAGGATCTCAAGATGGCAGTATCCTCAGAGCCAGTCTTGAAGCTCCCGGAATTTGACAAGCCATTTGAGGTGCGTACGGATGCATCTGGCCGAACATTGGGTGGTGTTCTTGTGCAGGATGGGCATCCGGTGGCATTTGAGGGCCGAAAGCTGAAACCGGCCGAGGAAAGGTACAGAGTATATTGAATGAATGAAGAAAAGTGTTTCTTAGGTTCATTCATCAGTCACTTGTGATTGACATGAGACATAGTTGATGATTCGTAAGGCTTACAGTTATGACCATGCCTAGGATGCATCCGGAGCTGTAAAGATGGAAGGAAATAATAACATCAACTTCACCCTGGTTCGTTTTGGGTAAGATTGTTACTCAAATGAGTAAGGATGTTATTTCACGCTATCCAGTCGTCGAGGAGTGTTGCTAGACGCCAACTTCGATTAGTTAATTAATGAAGACTAATTGGCTACCGGTTTAGTGATGAACCTACAAGGTCACACGTTTACAAGTGTCTCGGTATCTGTTTGTGATTGTTAGACAATCAGCGTGGAATGCAATTATATTCATCTGCTAGCACCAAAGAATATAATTGTACTTCGACAAAGAGTTTCGGTTTTAGATTCTCTTCCACAAGAATCCTGGATAAGAGAATGAACTGTTTCATCATGCATTCACCGAGTTATATAGTCATTGGATAGATCCACAGTGGGATCTTTCGATTCATTTATCCGTGAGAAGTAATTTTCTAACGTTCATCTGGATCCTTCCCAAGTCAATTTAAGTGTTCATAAGCTATTGTTGTTCCATGTATTGATCGATAGATCGAGTACTTGGTATGAACAAAATTTCATTACACCTTTGTAATTTAGGAATTTGGTACATTGTAGTATAGAGAAACACATTGTCGCTTGTTTATGTCTTTGGTTTTGGTGTTTTGAGTATTACATTTGGTCTTCCAATGTTTTGTTTTAATTCGTAAATAAAAATACAGTAGTGAATTGATACGATCTTGTCTATGTTTTGAGTTAGAATATTTGGGTTTAATTCGATTCCAGTTTTCATAAACCCGGAAAAATGATATCTCGAAAAAAATCCGAAAAATCTAAACTAAAAATCTAGATTGAAAAACCGAGAAATCTGGATCGGATTGAAAATAGAAATGGGACTATGTTGTATTGCCATCATAGATTGTTATATAAAAACTGTGAAAAAGATAGCTAAACCTAATTATAGTATTGTAATTAACATAAAAATTAAATTTAAAATATTTTTATAAATTGTATAAATTCCGTCTATAAATTTAGAGAGCGTTCACCTTAAACTAGATGACAAAACAATGCATTGATTTATGAAAAAAATTAAACTAGATCACAATGTATTGATCTAAGAAAAACAATTATGTGTTAGATTGAAATTGTTTACAGCTCATGGATTTCCATATAGATTACTGATTAACCATGATTCAAAACATTTTTAAAAAATAATATTTTTTTTAGTTTAATCATATTTTATTAATGTGTTAATAAAAATAATAATTACAATATTAATATTTTTTATAAATTTAAATTTATAATATCCAAATCATCAATAATAATATCCGATTCATCTAAGGAAAAGAAGAGAGAAAAAGAAGAGGAACCTATAGTATTTGGAAGAACGTCACAGCTTCTGAGTAGTTCTTGTAATCTTCGTCAATTCTGTCCATTTTTTCCAGTGAAAATCGAGAATGAAAGTTTCTTCCCTATTCGTTGGAAAAATCTGGTTCCTTGAAGTTTTCTGTGAAGGAAACGGCTTCTTGAGTGGGTTTCCTCCAGTTTCTCGCCTATTTTCCCGAGATTTATAACAAAGAAGAAGAAGATGGAAGAATGCGAATGCGAATTTCTACCGAACTTGAGTGGTCTCGCAGAATCCGCCGTTTCGCAGTCTGTTCAGATGCTTCCGCCATTCAAGCCCTCAAATTGAGTCAACCTCACTTTCAATTAGGGTGCTAATTGGATCAATTTCATTTCAGTTCAATTGAGTTCATCAAAATATATGGATTATATAGATTAAATCATAATTGTTTAAAATTATAAAATCTCATATTTCAAATTTTTTTTATCTAATAAACGATATATAAATAATACAATATGTATGATACACGTAAGGGGCAGGCTGAATTGAGCTTTGTTCCATCGATAAAAAAATGGTTTTACGGATAGGGTCAGAATTTTAGTTGTCCATATGGTTACGAAAAACAACCTATTTTTCTTCGGAATTAGAGTTGTAATTCTATACTTTCCTTTATTTTGATCTTTATCTAATTCTATCTTGATTTTTAGTTTTCATCCGATTCTCCGTTTAACTATAAAAAGTCTGCCTAAAACCTCAACTGTTATTTATCCGTTAATTATTCGTTAACCGACCCAATTTTGATCCGAATTTTATCTAATTTTGACTCAATTTTGACTTTAATTTTGTTCTAAATTTGATTCAATTTCAACCTAATTTGACCTCAAATTGACTTAATATTAACCAGAATTTGTACTTAAATTTGGCCCAAATTTTTACTTAATTTTAACCCAAAATTTTCAAGTTAATTATTCAATTTAATTGATTTACTTGATATTGATTTCGTCGAGTAAAATTGAGTACAATTTTTACTTGAAATCGATTAAACGGTCTAATTAACTCGATTGATTCGATTTTCATAAAATTACCAAAATTATATTCAATTATATGATTTGAAATTAATTAAACTGAATAAATAATTTGATCTAAAAATTAACATTTATTGTTTATGTGTGTAGTAAATTCACATCTAATTTAGTAGGGGAACTTCAAAAATACCCTTGTAGGGCTAAAGTGCTTCAAAAACACCCTTGGCTGAAAAAAAAGTTTAAACTTCAAATCTACCCTTAAAATATTGATAATCTCATATTACCCTTGTCGACAATTTTTCTCTCTCCTCTAGAGCACCTCTAATTCTCTCTCTCCTATGGCGCGAAAATTACTATTACCCCACACCACAACAGATTCGGCGAGAGTAGCTTGCAATCGGCATCAGATTCGCTGCCAATAGGTTGAAATCCTTTGTTGTCAACAAAGAAGCTTGCAATTAAGCACGTTCCGCAGAAAAACCAGGTATGTATAGTGAGTTTTTCGTGTTTCTCTTGTGTTTATTGCAATGTCAAAGGTGACAGAGTGGGTCACAGAGTCGTATGGTCGCACTGGGTCACAGAGTCTCATCGAGGGGCCAAAGGGATCAAAGGTCGTCGTAGGGGTCCGAAGGTAAAGGGGTCGCAAAGGGTCAAAGGGTCGCAGGGGTGCAAGGGTCGGATGGGAAAGGGGTCACAAAGGGTTCAAAGGGTCGCATGGGTCCAAGGGTCGCATGGGAAAGGGGTCGCAAAGGGTTCAAAGGGTCGCAGAGGTAAAGGGGTCGTAGGGGTCCAAGGGTCACAGAGGTAAA
>CM071864.1:9742521-9801298 GCA_036759665.1 Gynandropsis gynandra
GAGTACAATCGCGACTACCCATCAAAAGCTGCAGTAAATGAGCTTGGTATCGCCAACCCGGAGTTAATGGATTTGAAACAACAAATTGGCGAGATTCATCGGATGATTGCTGGACTTCATGTGGATCGACATGACTCATCCGTAGGCCAAGGGATGGAAGAAGTGAATTATGTCTCCAATCGGGGCTATCAACAAGGCTACATCAAGAGCCACCCCAACCTCTCATACGACAACACGCACAACGTAGCAAATCCGCAAGACTTTCAACCGCGGATACTGACGAGAAACCCTAATCAACGTTTCCAGCCGAGAGGTAATGGCCAAGACTATGGGTACCAGCAACGTGCACAATCCTCGCATGATTCCGACATTCTATCGATGCTCCAAGTGATGCACCAAGAGCAGAAGAGTGCACTTGGAGGGATTAGAGCTGAGCAAGAGGACATGAAGAAGAGGATGGATGGATTCCAGACACATTTGAGACTTCTAGAGACGCAAGTGGCACAATTGGCCCAAGGTTCAAATCGACAACCCGGACAGCTTCCCGGGAAGCCCGAAGCGAACCCCCGCGAGCAAGTGAATGCCATTTTTCTAAGGAGCGGGAACATGGTGGGGCAACCAATGCCACCCACGGCTGAGAGAGATGAACCTAAAAGCGATGACATCGAACAACCAATCGCTCCAGCCATGGAAGAGAAGGCAATCGAGGGAGAAGAGAAGGAGCTATCCTACATAGCACCTCCCCCGAGAGTTCCGCCATTGCCCTTTCCACAACGTCAACTCCAAAAGAAGCAAAGTGACGAGACTCAATTCTCCCAATTCGTAGACCTCTTAAGGAAGCTACAAGTCACGATTCCCTTCTATGATGCTCTCACGAAAATTCCTTCTTATGCAAAGTTCCTCAAAGACATCATCACGAGGAAGAGGACCGTGGACAATGAGATGGTAATGGTCACAAACTCTCTTATTCAACCTCCTACCACGGTCGAGAAGATGCCCGATCCAGGTAACTTCGTCATACCATGTAAGATCTATGACTATGAAATTGAACATGCGCTAATCAATATCGGAGCGAGTGTGAGCTTGCTACCATTATCTCTCGTTAAAAACTTCAACCCACGAGGATGCAAATTACATTGGCTGATCAATCCGTCCGTAATCCAGTGGGTGTTTTGACGAATGTTGCGGTCCAAGTGGGGGAATTTTGGTTCCCTGCGGGCTTTGTTGTGGTGGATATGGAGATAAATCCGAGGATCCCCATCATATTGGGACGACCATTCCTCAACACAACGAAGATGGTCATCTACTGTGCAGAAGGAAGATTGGTGATGAAGTTCGGAGACGAGTCGATCGAGTTCAAACTCGACGAGGCGTTGAATAAGCTCTTCATGACCGAACCCGCAATGAACGTGACTACGACAAATGCATCAATGGAGGAGACTAGACACGCGTATGGAGACACTCATCCGAAAGACACATCGTTGTCCCAGTGCACAGAGGTACAGTATCAGTCACAGGTAAGATCGGATATATTTACACACATCGAGGAGAAGCCGAATTTCATTCGGCAAGGAACCCACCCGACCGGGCAGCACACTGCACCCGATCGGGTAGACCATTTTTTAGGCAACCCGGTCGCGCAACCTCAGCGCCCGACTCGGGCAATACCTATGGGGGGAATTCCTTAGGTTGATCACCCGATCGGGTGGTTGCATGGACCCGATCGGGCTGATACTATGGATGGCAACCCGCACAGGCGACCTGATCGCCCGACTCGTGTACACCCCACGGGGGTAAATTGCGCAACAGGCACCCGACCGGGCAGCACACTGCCACCCGATCGGGTATCTATGGAGAACCAGAAGCCGCACGTTTCAAGCGATACTTCAACGCGAGGAACGATTCCAAAGTCACGCGCACCATCTCCGACATCTTCAGTGGCGCACGTACATTCCTATCCAGCATGGAACACTAAAGATACGATCAAACTCAACCGGTATCGAAGGAGATGCGAAAAAGGCACGAGTTCGAGAGATACGGATCGAGGATTGCACCTAAGAAGTCCACTAGGTTTCGAACCCAAGCACGTCGATCATATAGAAGACGGAAGAGGCGTACCTCCTCTGTCCGCCACCACCAGCGTATGAAGACGCCATGGTCGAGCTAAAGACCTTAAACAAGCGCTTCTCGGGAGGCAACCCGAGCATATCCTTTAGTTGATTTTGATTTTCGCATTTTCGGACTCCTTTTTCGTTTTTCATTTTTTTTAGTTTTAGACAATTTTCTAGGATTTATGAACTTAGAGATCTATGGTTATTGTTGTGTATTGTTTTCCTCGTCTAATCTTTTCGAGTTTGCAGCAATACCCGATCGGGCAAGAATTCTGTACCCTATCGGGCAGTTTCAGGTTAAGGAGAACCCGGTCGTGCAGCCTTGCACAAGACCCGACCGGGTAGGTCAAATGGGGAGCACCCGATCGGGCGTCATCAGCGTGCCCGATCGGGCAGTGGCACATTTACACGGTAGGTTAAAAACTCGAGTAACCCGAGCGGCCATTCACATCTCAAACTCAATACCCGATCGTGCTCTCTCATCTGCGACCCTTTCACGCTGATTCAAGTCGCCGGAGCCGCCTGGGTATTGCCGCTGTTTCACCGCCAAAGTTTGGAGCTCGGTTACTCGGGAAAACTTCTCCCCCTTTCTCTCCAATAATCTGAAAATACCCTCATCTTAATCGCGAAATCCAGGTAAAACTCTGAACTTTGTTGAGATTAGGACTGGTATGGGTTAGATCTAGGTCTGATTAAGAAGCTTTAGAGTAATTTTGGTCGGATTAGTCGCAATTCGCGAACTGCAGATCGCGAATTCGCGATCCCACCCGATCGGGCAAGGCTAGCACCCGATCGGGCAGCACAGACATTCACCCGATCGGGGGACGTTCTCGCCCGAGTCGGGCACGACTCACGGGTTTTTTCAACTACATTTACCCGATCGGGCATCACACCGGTACCCGATCGGGCACTTTGCAAACCGAGTTACGTATTGATTTTTATCTCCCGATTGTTTTGCAGATGGCCTCTAGAACTTCCCAGAGCTCAAAGAAACGTCGATCATACGCACACGACCCAGAGCACGGATGGCCAGTGAGGTCAGATATGATTACGGAGCTAACGCCGTACATGCCGATCACCACCTCTCATCAGCAGTACAATTACAAGACGACGTCCTTCCTGCCCCGCCATAAGTCGAGGTTCGCCGAACTTCAGTCGTGGATCTTCCCATCCCGCTTCTTATCGTCCGAGGCGATGAGTGCTCTCGGCATCAAGGAGCATATCGATACCATCTTCCACACATTGGGATGGACGGGATTGCGGACAACGAAGGAGTACACCTACCGCAAACTCACAGCGGAGTTCTTCGCAACTTTCACAGCCTTCTTCGCTGAGTCCGGAGACCGAGAGAAGACCTTTATGGAGTTCCGCCTGCTGGGGCAGAGCTACCGGCTCACCGCGCGACAATTCTCCATGATACTTGACGTTCTGCACAGCGTATATGCGAAGTTACCAGAGATCAACCGGAACCGTCAAGCAGAATTTTGGGCACAAATAGCATATGGTGAATACTCGACGAGGTCGAAGGCGAGTCACATCCGCCACCCCGCCTTGAGGTATTTTCACTACTTCCTAGTTTCCTCTATACTAGGAAAGGAAGCACAAGGTGGTGTTAACCACACCGAGTTGGGCTACCTGAGGCGGGTGGTGCAGACGCACATCACACAAGGAGGTGTCAACCACACCGAGTTGGGCTACCTGAGGTGGGTGGTGCAGACGCACATCGCGGACAATGAGTTGGACGTCACGACCGTCGACTTGGCATCGCTGGTCATTGGGCATTTCCTCGACATATCCACCGAGAAGGTTTGCACGGATACGAAGATCATGTGCGGTGGCATTGTCACTATGATCGCATGGAGGGTCGGGATCAACTTTGGGATCCTGACCGAGGACAAGATAGACAAGGAGCCAGAGTTGAACCTCCAGAACCTGCGCAACCGACGAGCAATTACATTGGAGAGGTGCAACGTCATTTGGTGCTACAAGGACGAGCACGGTCGGAATTTGGAAGTAGACATCAACGAGATTGAGGTACCGGGCTTAGACGAGGAGGGATCCTGATTCAGGATTGATCCGACCATCGGGCACATCGGCCCGAGGGTAGCAGAGATGGATCCACCTCCCGCAGCCGCACCAAGACCGTCTATCTCGAGGCAGCGCAGCCGACGCGCCACACATTCACGTGCACGTCCAGAGTACCCTCACAGCCGCTCTGACTTCCCTTCGATGGAAGGAGTCTCCGATGCCCTCAGGTACGTAGCGGAGGAGACCAGGTACCAATCTTTCATGGCAGAGCAGAGGTACGACCTAGAGGCTGCGAGGTATGCAGAGCAGCAGCAATTCCAGAAGCAATCTATCCAGCATACCTACTACCTCACGGAGTCCGTCCGGCGATTTCAGCGGCTCAACATTACACACTACCAGGAGCCCTACATTCCGATCCCGCAGGACTACCTCACTGGAGCCACCCCATACCGTCCTCACATCTCGTACGAGCTGGAGGCATTCTACTTCCCACCTGGGGAAGGAGCATCGGCGGAGCCATCAGACCTACCGACTACCCGCGATGGAGCGGATGAGGATTAGATCATCTTTTTCCTTTTTCCTATTTCTTTTCCTTTTTTCTTTCTTTATTGACCTCTTTTTATCATTTTCTTGTTTTTAGTTTAGCTATCTTGTACGCTCATTGAGACTTACGTATTTAGTGCTCTTTGTTCTACTCTTTTGCAATGCATGGTTGTATCACAGGTCTTTCACATTGTCAAATGCATTAGAGCGCAAGAGTCACTACATCCGGACGCATCACGGTTCGAGAAAGACACATGCACAAACCAGGTGTATTCGTCACCTTTTTATGCTTTCTCGACTATTTTTATCATGTAGAGGTCCCTTATAGGTCTAGAACACCGGGACTGTGTTCAGTTCAGGTCTGGGGGGGATATTCTTACATTATGTGATATGATACGGATGTACATTTAGAGCGACATGATTAGACTTAGGACCTAAGGGTTAGAGTGTTGCGTAATCAAGAAAAGAAAAACCGAAAAAGAAAGAAAGAAAAAAAAATCAATAATGCACCTCTTCACTCCTCTAAGGTCGTGCAACCTTATGAGTGTGCCATAGGCAGCCTGGGTCTAAGTAGAAAGCCAACCCTCTTCGACTTCGACGTCCTAGGAACAAAGCGTGGATCTAAGTACCGAGAAAAGAAAAAACTGCATAAGAACGAGAAGAAAAGATTCAAATGATAACAAAAGCTTAGAGAAATCGGTATGGAGATCGCTTGGACGTTATCTAGGGTTGTGAAGTAGACTTAGATTTTAGGAAGGATTTCATGGCTCAGTACTTTCGGTAGACATAAGGCTATACTCGGTACGCTTAGGCTCTTATCCATGTGACGCGTTGATTTGCAAAATGACTAACCCTTCGAAATTTTTGAGCTAGTGTCCATCGTTATTAGATTCTTCTTGTGCTAGAACTTTGGTTTTGTTTGAGGACAAACAAAGGTTTAGGTTTTGGGGAGTTTGATAATACTGAAAGTGTATCAATATTAGGATAGATTTTAGCACCATTTTCGCATATATCTTATATAGAGATGTACATTTCCGATATGATTATGCGGTTCGCACACCCGTTTTGTTGGTTTTCAGGTTTTTAGGCGACAAGGCCTAAATGAGCATGAAATGACGGATTCCTGATCAAAACCACCTGAATTGAAGACATATCTACTCAGAGCCGAGATCGAGTTTCAGAACCCAAAGGAACACCCGAGCAACGAGCAGAAAAGAGAATTTTCAAGGAGACAAGGGTGCCCGGTCGGGTCATCCACCCACACCCGCTCGGGTAAAACCTACGGGGTTTTATCCGCACACCCAGCAAAAGGCAACGAGATCGGGTAGCCTCTTAACGAAGGCTAGACAACCCCAGATTAAGGTTTGGGGTTGTCTAGCCTTCGTTAAGAGGCTTCAGCCAGACAAGCTAGATGTTAGGTCTGACAGGTGTAGGTTATCCCAAAGAAACTATGAGATATTATTTCTACCACCCGTCTGAGCATAAAGTGTTTGTGGCTAGAACGACAACCTTTCTTGAGGAAGGAATTCATGGTGGAGAAATAGTTCTTGACGAGATTCAAGAACTCAACAAACTAACACAAACTCATGGACATGAGATGTCAAATAAGCGATCTTGGTTGGGAGATATGTTGTTAGGCTCCGGGCTTCATCTTCAAATGTTGAAGTGACAGCGCCCGTTTAGGAACAAGTTCAGGAACCTGTTCAAGAACAAGATATCCCAGTGCAGATTGAACCTGCTACAAATGCTTCCTTGAGAAGGTCAACACGTTCTCGAAGTGCACCTGAAAGACTTAATCTGATGGTGCAAGAGGACGTGATCGTTCATAGAGATGACAATCCCTTGACTTTCCAAGAAGCTATACAAGGTCTAGACTCTGAGAAATGGTGGAAAGCCATGGAATCCAAGATGGAATCTATGAAGATCAACGAAGTATGGACTTTGGTTGATCCTTCACAGACTTCCAGACCGATTGGTTGTAATTTGTAAATAGGTTTACAAGAGGAAGATTGGAGCAGACGGGCAGATAGAGACCTATAAAGCTCGTCTAGTTGCCAAGGGGTATAGTCAACGAGAAGGGATTGACTATGAAGAAACGTTCTCCCCTGTGGCAATGCTCAAATCTATTCGGATTTTGCTTGCGATAGCGGCGTACTATGATTATGAGATTTGGCAAATGGACGTGAAAACAGCTTTCCTTAACGGTGAGCTCTAGGAAGAGGTTTTCATGGCTTAACCTGAAGGTTTCACGTTGCCAACTCAAAGTCATATGGTATGCAAACTTCAAAGGTCCATTTATGGACTGAAGCAAGCTTCTCGAAGCTAGAACATTCCTTCAACAAGGTAGTTGAAAAGTTCAACTTTGTTAGCTGCGATGAAGAACCTTGTGTGTACAAGAAGTTTAGTGGGAGCACAGTTGTCTTCCTTGTGCTTTAGGTGGATGACATATTACTCATAGGGATCTAGAAGAAGTAGCCTATATTCTGGGAATAAAGATCTATAGGGATAGATCGAAGAGGTTTCTTGGATTGTCTCAATCCTAGTACATTGATAGTATCGTGAGACGATACAACATGCAAAGTTCCAAGAAGGGCTATCTACCGATCGACACTGGAATTTCTCTTTCTAGGGAGGATTGTCCTATGACCCCGGAAAGTTCCAAGAAGCATGAGTAGGCTTCCCTACGTTAGTGCAGTGGGAGCCATCATGTATTCCATGACATGTACTAGACCTGACGTAGCCTACGCACTAAGTGTAGTGAGTAGATATCGGGTAGATCCTGGTGAAAAACACTGCAAGGTTGTTAAGAACATCCTTAAGTACTTAAGAAGGACTAAGGACCAGTTCCTCATTTATGGTGGTTCTAACTTGGAGTTAAAAGGATTCACTGATGCGAGTTTCTCGACAAACAAGGATGGCAGTCGGTCCATTTCAGGCAATGTGTTTTGTTTGAATGGAGGCACAGTAAGTTGGAAGAGTTCCAAGCAAGCTACTATAGCCGATTTGGTGTATGAAGCAAAATATATAGCAGCTTGCGAAGCAGCTAAAGAATCGGTTTGGATGAGAAAGTTCATAAATGAACTTGGTGTGGTACCTTAGATAAAGGAAGTCGTTCCTTTATGTGTGATAACATCGGAGCTATTGTTCAGGCAAAGGAACCAAGGTCTCATCAGAAATCGAAACATGTTCTGCGGAAGTATCACCTGATACGAGAGATCATAATGCGTGGGGACGTGCAAACCCAAAAGGTGGATGGAAAGGAAAATGCAGCAGATCCGTTCACGAAGACGCTTGTGTCAAAGGAGTTTGACAAGCATAAGCTGAGGATCACATTGAGAGAGATGACGAGCTGGCATTAGTTTGTAAATTAGTAGCGAGTTAAGTAATATTTGGACATCGGATTTTATTTTTAATAATATATGACATTATTATCCGACTTATCCGGATATTTGGACATTAGTTTGTAAACTAGTAGCGAGTTGTGTAATATTTGGACATCGGAGTACTTATCCGACTTCTTGTACCATTTGTAGTGCTTTCTCTTCTTGTACCCTTGTTCGGACAACACCATGGATGCTGAAACTCATGGCTTTTCCGGAATGGGCAGGGGTTGTAGAAGACCCGCCTACCTCACATGTTCCACCTTATCCTGCTGGCAAATCATGCAAGACTTGAAGTATGCTTCCACCATTGCTGTGATTTCCTTTCCATTTATCCTATCTCGACTGTACATCAAGCCTTCGTACGAGGCTCGGGGAATTCGGATGGCTCCCAACATACGCATCGTGTTAAGAATGGTTTGCTCCTCTTCTCCAGAAGCATTTTCATCATCTCCGGAGGAACCTTCGGCTTCCAACTTAGCCTGTAGTGCTGTGAGCCTTTGCTTCTTCAGATAGTCCCTCATGAAATGAGGCCCTTTGCATATGAAGCAACCACTTTCTTTCGTTTTTCCGGAAGCACTAGTTTCACCATTCTCAGATTTCCCTCCAGAGTACTTATCTGGTGACCCGAACAAGCAGGAAAGCAGGAAGAAGAGAAAGCACTACAAAGGGTACAAGAAGTCTGATAAGTACTTTAGAGGGAAATCTGAGAAAGGTGAAACTAGTGCTTCCGGAAAAACGAAAGAAAGTGGTTGCTTCATATGTTAAGGGCCTCATTTCATGAGGGACTATCCGAAGAAGCAAAGGCTCGTAGCATTACAGGCTGAGTTGGAAGCCGAAGGTTCCTTCGGAGATGATGAAAATGCTTCTAGAGAAGAGGAGCAGGCCATCCTTAACACGATGCGTCTGTTGGGAGCCATCCGAGTTCCCCAAGCCTCTTACGAAGGCCTGATGTACTGTCCAATCGAGATAAACGGAATGAAAATCAAGGCAATGGTGGACATGAAAGCCACACATAATTTCACGAAGGCCGATGTTGCCAAAGAATTGGGGCTGAATCTGCGTCCGATGCAGAACACCATGAAGGCCATCAATTTTGGCGCGAGTGCTGCATTGGGGATTGCGGAAGAAGTTGTGACCGAATTCGGAGAGTGGTCCGGACCCCTTGAGTTCATTATCGTCAATATTGATTACTATGATCTTGTTTTGGGCAACTCTTTCCTCAAACGCACCAAAGCCGTGGTGATGCCACACTTGGGTGGCGTGTTTATCGGTGACAAGAAGAAGCCATGTTTCGTCAAAGCCCAAGTTCCCAATGGGAAGGCCAAAGCGAAGACTGGGTTGTTGTCAGCGATTCAACTAAAGCGGGGTGTTTGGCATGACACAACTACCATCGTAACTGCCCTTGTCGAAACCAAGCCTGGGAAAATGACTGAGTTGGTCGAACTAAGGAAACAGCTGGACGAGCTGTTGGAAGCTGGGTTCATTCAGCCGTCCAAGGCCCTTACGGAGCCCCTGTTCTGTTTTAGAAGAAGGTAGACGGTTCAATGCGGATATGCGTGGATTACCGGGCATTGAATAAAGTGTCGATGAAAGATAAGTACCCGATACCACAGACGAATGATCTGTTCGATAGACTATCAACGGCCAAGGTATACATCAAACTTGACCTACGATCAGGCTATTGGCAGGTTCATATCTCGGAGGGTGACGATTCGAAGACCACCTGTGTGACAAGATATGGTGCCTACGAGTTCTTGGTTATGCCTTTCGGGCTTACGAACGCCGCAACCAAATTCTGCCGCCTGATGAATGAGGTACTTTACGAGTTCCTCGACAAGTTTGTGGTTGTTTATTATCTTGACGATATTGTGATTTATTCGGAGACGCTAGAGAAGCATGTCGAACATTTGAGGTTGATCTTTGGAAAGCTGCGGGAACATGATTTGTATGTGAAGAAGGAAAAATGTGAATTTCGGCAAGCCGAGATAATGTTCCTCGGACACAAAATCTCAAATGGGTGTGTTCGGATGAACGAAGCCAAAGTTTGGGCCATCCTCAATTAGGAGCCTCCTAGACGATACCGGATCTACGTTCATTCTTGGGACTAGCGAACTACTAACGGAAGTTCATTAAGGGATATTCAGAACGAGTAGCCCCACTGAAAAATCTGTTGAAAAAGAACGAACGGTGGACATGGTCGGAACGATGTCAAGAGGCATTCGAGGATCTCAAGATGGCAGTATCCTCAGAGCCAGTCTTGAAGCTCCCGGAATTTGACAAACCATTTGAGGTACATACGGATGCATCTGGCCGAGTATTGGGTGGTGTTCTTGTGTAGGATGGGCATCCGGTGGCATTTGAGAGCCGAAAGGGGAAACCGGCCGAGGAAAGGTACAACACTCATGAGAAGGAGATGCTGGCCGTGGTGCACTGCCTACGGATTTGGAGGCATTATCTGTTGGGAACGCGTTACATGGTGAAGACGGACAACGTTGCCAACACCTATTTCAAGACCTAGAAAAATCTATACGCGAAGCAGGCGAGATGGCAAGAGTTGTTACAGGAGTGGTGGCCGCGCTTTCTCAAGTCAAGATAGACTATGTGGATAAAGTGCGGGAGGCCGCGAAGAAGGATGGGTAATACGAGAAGCTGTGCCAACAAGTGATGGATGGAATTATTCGACGGTTTTGGATCGAGGGCGGGGTGTTATATGCTCGTGGGAGACGTTTGTATGTTCATGGGACGGAACTTCGTCAACAACTTTTACGGGAAGTCCATGACGCCCCATGGTCCGGTCATCCGAGACGTCAGCGGACTTTGGCCTTGTTGACGCGGACCTACTATTGGCCGAAGGTGGATAGCGATGTGGAAGCATACGTCAAGTCCTACATGATTTGCCAACAAAATAAGGTGGAACGAGCGAGGCAGGCGGGTCTTCTGCAGCCCATGCCCAATTCGGAAAAGCCATGGGTTTCAGGTCCATGGACTTCATAACCGGATTCCCTGTTGTTCATGGGAAGAGGTCGGTTATGTTTTTCGTGGATCGCTTTTCCAAATACGCGGTGTTCATCCCTACCCTGAGTGCTTGTCCTGCCTAGGAAGCCGCAAGGTTGTTCCATGATCACGTGGTTAAGTACTTTGGCTTACCGTGGGACATCGTGAGCGACCAGGATGCGCGGTTTACAGGAAGATTCTGGACGAGCTTGTTCAATACAATGGGTTCGGAGTTGAAGTTTTCAACGGCCAACCATCCTCAAACGGACGGGCAAACGAAGAGGATCAATGGGTACGGAAGGAATACATGCGGCACTATGTGAGTGCGTCACAGAAAAATTGGGTGGATCTCTTGGATACGGTGCAGTTCGCGTATAACGTTCAGAAGTCAAGCGCAACAGGATTCAGTCCCTTCGAAATTGCGATGGGATGACAACTTCTGACCCCGCAGGAGATACTTCTGGAAGGTAAAAACTCTAACTATCTTGCTGCTGCTGATCGGTTCGTGAGGGATCGGCAAGAAATGTTGGCGGAAGCCAGTGACAGCTTACAGAAGGCGAGGCGAAGGATGAAAAAGTACGCCGACAAGGGCCGCCGATCGCTCGTGTTTAATGTGGGAGACCTAGTGTTGCTGAAGCTGATGCCCCAAATTTAGAAGCGGATTAGGGCCAAGGAAACTCAACGAGCATTGGTCCAGAGGTATGACAGACCTTTCCTGGTGAAAAAAAAGGTTGGGCATGTGGCGTATCAGCTGGAGTTATCGGAGAGGCTGAAGGTACACCCGACATTTCATGTGAGTTACCTTAAGCCCTTCATGCAGGATTCGAGGGCAATCCATCCGCAGGTCTTGCGGAATCCGCCGATGGTTCGGAAGGAGTTCGACCGTGAGGTGGAGAAAATCCTTGATCAGAGAGTCAAGGGCCAGAGCAAGAAGAACCGTAGGGTCGAGTTTTTGGTGCACTAGAAGGGAAGTCTCGAAGTTGAGGCCTCGTGGGAACGTGACACCATGTTGTTGCAATTCGAGGACAAGGTCCGAGAGTTCTTGACGAGGGCGTCAAGCTCCTCTGTGGGGGTGGAACAAGGTTGGGCTCTGATACCAAGTTGTCACGGAACTATATATCAACCCCACCAGAGGAGCTTGACGCCTTTGTCAAGAACTCCCGGACCTTGTTCTCGAATTGCCACAACGTGGTGTCACATTCCCACGAGGCCTCAACTACGGGACTTCCCTTCTAGTGCACCAAGAACTCGACCATACGATTCTTCTTGCTCTGGCCATTGACTCTCCGATCAAATATTTTCTCCACCTCACGGTCGAACTCCTTCCGAACCGTCGGCGGATTTCGCAAGACCTGGGAAACCCTCCGAGACGGTGACCATAGTGGTGGCCCGCTTTCTCAAGTTGAGACAGACTTTGTGGATAAAGTGCGGGAGGTCGCGTAGAAGGATGGGTAATACAAGAAGTTGTGCCAACAAGTGACGGATGGAAATATTCGGCGGTTTTGGATCGAAGGCGGGCTGTTATATGCTCGTGGGAGACGTTTGTATGTTCATGGGACGGAACTTCGTCAACAACTTTTACGGGAAGTCCATGACGCCCCATGGTCCGGTCATCCGAGACGTCAGCGGACTTTGGCCTTGTTGACGCGGACCTAATATTGGCCGAAGGTGGATAGCGATGTGGAAGCCTATGTCAAGTCCTTCATGATTTGCCAGCAGAATAAGGTGGAACGAACGAGGCAGGCGAGTCTTCTGCAGCCCCTGCCCATTCCGGAAAAGCCATGTGTTTCAGCGTCCATGCACTTCATAACGGGATTCCCTGTAGTTCATGGGAAGGGGTCGGTTATTGTTGTCGTGGACCGCTTTTCCAAATACGCGGTGTTCATTCTTGCCTCGAGTGCTTGTCCTGCCTAGGAAGCCGCAAGGTTGTTCCATGATCACGTGGTTAAGTACTTTGGCTTACCGTGGGACATCGTGAGCGACCAGGATGCGCGGTTTACAGGAAGATTCTGGACGAGCTTGTTCAATACAATGGGTTCGGAGTTGAAGTTTTCAACGGCCAACCATCCTCAAACGGACGGGCAAACGAAGAGGATCAATGGGTACGGAAGGAATACATGCGGCACTATGTGAGTGCGTCACAGAAAAATTGGGTGGATCTCTTGGATACGGTGCAGTTCGCGTATAACGTTCAGAAGTCAAGCGCAACAGGATTCAGTCCCTTCGAAATTGCGATGGGATGACAACTTCTGACCCCGCAGGAGATACTTCTGGAAGGTAAAAACTCTAACTATCTTGCTGCTGCTGATCGGTTCGTGAGGGATCGGCAAGAAATGTTGGCGGAAGCCAGTGACAGCTTACAGAAGGCGAGGCGAAGGATGAAAAAGTACGCCGACAAGGGCCGCCGATCGCTCGTGTTTAATGTGGGAGACCTAGTGTTGCTGAAGCTGATGCCCCAAATTTAGAAGCGGATTAGGGCCAAGGAAACTCAACGAGCATTGGTCCAGAGGTATGACAGACCTTTCCTGGTGAAAAAAAAGGTTGGGCATGTGGCGTATCAGCTGGAGTTATCGGAGAGGCTGAAGGTACACCCGACATTTCATGTGAGTTACCTTAAGCCCTTCATGCAGGATTCGAGGGCAATCCATCCGCAGGTCTTGCGGAATCCGCCGATGGTTCGGAAGGAGTTCGACCGTGAGGTGGAGAAAATCCTTGATCAGAGAGTCAAGGGCCAGAGCAAGAAGAACCGTAGGGTCGAGTTTTTGGTGCACTAGAAGGGAAGTCTCGAAGTTGAGGCCTCGTGGGAACGTGACACCATGTTGTTGCAATTCGAGGACAAGGTCCGAGAGTTCTTGACGAGGGCGTCAAGCTCCTCTGTGGGGGTGGAACAAGGTTGGGCTCTGATACCAAGTTGTCACGGAACTATATATCAACCCCACCAGAGGAGCTTGACGCCTTTGTCAAGAACTCCCGGACCTTGTTCTCGAATTGCCACAACGTGGTGTCACATTCCCACGAGGCCTCAACTACGGGACTTCCCTTCTAGTGCACCAAGAACTCGACCATACGATTCTTCTTGCTCTGGCCATTGACTCTCCGATCAAATATTTTCTCCACCTCACGGTCGAACTCCTTCCGAACCGTCGGCGGATTTCGCAAGACCTGCGGATGGATCGCCCCCGAATCCTGCACGAAGGGCTTAAGGTAATTCACATGAAACGTCGTGTGTACCTTCAGCCTCTCCGGCAACTCCAGTCGATACGCCACGGGCCTAACCTTTTCCTTCACCAGGAATGATCCGTCATACCTCGGGACCAATGCTCGTTGAGTGTCCTTGGCACTGATCTGCTTCCAAATTTGGGGCGTCAGCTTCAGCAACACTTGGTCTTCCACATTAACCACGAGCGGTCGGCAGCCCTTGTAGGCGTACTTTTTCATCCTTCACCTCGCCTTCTCTAAGCTTTCACTAGCCTCCACCAGCATTTCTTATCGATCCCTTACGAACCGATCAACAGCAGGACAATTAGAGTTATTACCTTGCAGAAGTATCTTCTGTGGGGTCAGAGGTTGCCATCCAATCGCAATTTCGAAGGGACTGAATCCCGTGGCGCTTGACTTCTAAATGTTATACGTGAACTGCGCCGTATCCAAGAGATCCACCCAAATTTTCTGCGATGCACTCACATAGTGCCGCAAGTATTGTTCCAGTACCCCATTGATCCTCTCCGTTTGCCCTTCCGTCTGAGGATGGTTGGCCGTTGAAAACTTCAACTCCGAACCCATTGTATTGAACAAGCTCATCTAGAATCTTCCAGTACACTGCGCATACTGGTCGCTCACGATGTCCCGCGGTAAGCCAAAGTACTTAACCACGTGATCACAGAACAACCTTGCGGCTTGCTGGGAAGGACAAGCACTCGAGGCAAGGATGAAAACCGTGTATTTGGAAAAACGGTCCATGATAACCATAACCGACCCCTTCCCATGAACCACAGGGAATCCGGTTATGAAGTCCATGGACGCTGAAACCCATGGCTTTTCCAGAATGGGCAGGGATTGCAGAAGACCCGCCTGCCTCGCTCATTCCACCTTATTTTGCTGGCAAATCATGCAGGACTTGACGTATGCTTCCACATCGCTATCCACCTTCGGCCAAGAGTAGGTCCGCGTCAACAAGGCCAAAGTCTGCTGACGTCCCGGATGACCGGACCATCGGGCATCATGAACTTCCCGTAAAAGTTGTTAACGAAGTTCCGTCCCAGAACATACAAACATCTCCCACGAGTATATAATAGCCTACCTTTGATCTAAAACCGCCGAATAATACCATCCGTCACTTGTTGGCATAGCTTCTTGTAATCCACATCCTTTTCCGCGGCCTCCCGCACTTTATCCACACAGTCTGTCTCGACATGAGAAAGCGCGACCACCACTGTGGTCACCGTCTCGGAGTGTTTCCTACTGATTGCGTCGAGGACCAGGTTATGTTTCCCGGGTTTGTGTTTCCACGAGAAATCATACTCCTATAAGAACTCTTGTCATCTCGCCAACTTCGCGGATAGATTTTTCTGGGTCCGGAAATAGGTGTTGACAACATTGTCCGTCTTCACCATGAACCGCATTCCTAACAGATAATGCCTCCAAATCCGTACGCAGTGCACCACGACCAACATCTTTTTTCATGAGTAATGTACCTTTCCTCGGCCGGTTTCAGCTTTCGGCCCTCAAATGCCACCGGATGCCCATCCTGCACAAGAACACCACCCAATGCTCGGCAAAATGCATCCATCTGTACCTCAAATTGCTTGTCGAATTCTGGGAGCTTCAAGACTGGTTCTAAGGATACTGCCATCTTGAGATCCTCGAATGCCTCCTGACATCGTTCCGACCATGTCCACCGTTCGTTCTTCTTCAACAGATCCGTCACCGGGGCTACCCATTCTGAATATCCCTTAATGAACTTCCGATAGTAGTTCGCTAGTCCCAGGAATGAACGTAGATCCGGTATCATCCAATTGAAGATGGCCCGAACTTTGGCTTCGTCCATCCAAACACACCCATTTGAGATTTTATGTCCGAGGAACATTATCTCGGCTTGCCCGAATTCACATTTTTCCTTCTTCATATACAGATCATGTTCCCGTAGCTTCCCAAAGATCAACCTCAAATGTTTGACATGCTTCTCTAGCGTATCCGAATAAATCATAATATTGTCAAGATAAACAACCACAAACTTGTCGAGGAACTCGTAAAGTTCCTCATTCATCACGCGACAGAATATGGCTAGGGCGTTCGTAAGCCCGAACGACATCACCAAGAACTCGTAGGCACCCTATCTTGTCACACAGATGGTCTTCGATTCGTCATCCTCTGAAATACGAACCTGCCAATAGCCTGATCGTAGGTCAACTTTGGTGTGTACCTTGGCCTTCGATAGTCTATCGAAGAGATCATTCGTCCGTGGTATCGGGTACTTATCTTTCACCGACACTTTATTTAACGCCCGGTAATCCACGCACATCCGCATTGAACCGTCTGCCTTCTTCTGAAACAGAACAGGGGCTTCGTAAGGGGCCTTGGACGGCTGAATGAACCCAGCTTCAAACAGCTTGTCCAGTTGTTTCCTTAGTTCGGCCAGACCCATTCGATACGGGGCTTGGGCTGGGGGTTTCGATCCAGGGACCAACTCGATGGTAATGGTCGACTGGCCTTAGCGGCGGTAATCTCTTTTGTAGCTCTAGCGGCATCCTGTCCGTAAACTCCGCCATCACGCCTGCGATTTCATTTGGCACCTTAGTCATTTTCCCAGGCTTGGTTTCGACAAGGCCAGCTACGATGGTAGTTGTGCCATGCCGAACACCCCGCTTCAATTGAAGCGCCGACAACAATCCAGTCTTCGCTTTGGCCTTCCCCTTGGCCACTTGGGCTTTAACAAAACATGGCTTTTTTTCGTCACCGATAAACACGTCACCAGGTGTGGCATCACCACGGTTTTGGTGCGTTTGAGGAAAGAGTTGCCGAAAACACGATCATAGTCATCAATATTGACGATAATGAACTCAAGGGGTCCGGACCACTCTCTGAATTCGGTCACAACTTCTTCCGCAATCCCCAATGCAGCATTTGCGCCAAAATTGATGGCCTTCATGGTGTTCTGCGTCAGACGTAGATTCAGCCCCAATTCTTTGGAAACATCGGACTTCATGAAATTGTGTGTGGCTCCCGTGTCCACCATTACCTTGATTTCCTTTCCATTTATCCCGACTCGACAGTACATCATGCCTTCGTACGAGGCTTAGGGAACTCGGATGGCTCCCAACAGACGCATGGTGTTAAGGATGGCCTGCTCCTCTTCTCCAGAATCATTTTCATCATCTTCGGAGGAACCTTCGACTTCCAACTCAGCCTGTAGTGCTGCGAGCCTTTGCTTCTTTGGACAGTCCCTCATGAAATGGGGCCCTTTGCATATGAAGCAACCACTTTCTTTCGCTTTTCTGGAAACACTAGTTTCACCTTTCTCGGATTTCCCTCTAGAATACTTATCCAACTTCTTGTACCCTTTATAGTGCTTTCTCTTCTTCCCGCTTTCCTTCTTGTTCGGGTCACCGAACAACGATAGAGCCTTAAAATCAGCCAAGGCCTCTACTGCAGTTGTCGCTGCGCTAAGGTGTTAACCTTTTGACGCTGCAATTCAATCTGTGCCCAAGGCTTCAGCCCGAAGATGAAATAGAACAGCTTGTCCTCCTCCGACATGTTCTTCACATCCAGCAGATGGGACATGAACGAGCGAACATACTCCCACGGAGTACCGATCTGCAAAAGATTTTTAAGTTTCTCCCGCGCCATGAATGGGACATTGTTTGGCAGAAACTGATTCCTCAGATCTCCCTTTATTTTCTCCCAGGACACATTCGGGACAACATTGCCCCCAGAATGGTCGCCGGAAGATAAGAGCGTGCGCCACAACAGTTTGGCATCACCGACAAGGAAAGTCGCAACGACATCCACCTTGTGCTCCTCAAGGACATTTGTGATCTTGAAGTTATGCTCCACGTCCCACAAAAAGTTTTCCACGACCCTTGTGTCACGAACACCCTCAAAGAACTTCGGACTTGGGATGTGGACTTGCTTGGATAAGTTTTCCTTATCCTTTGCCGCTAATGCCACCTTTAGCGCATTAATCTCCTCCCAGAAGACCTCGACAATCCCTCGTTTTGAGCAGCCCTAATCGACGAATTGGGGTCAGTAGGGGGAGTGTTCCAGGGTCCGATTTCGACTTCCAACACTCTCTGGAGAGTCCGCTTTATGTCGGTCACCTTCTCAGCAAGACTTCCGAGAGACCGAACCACAGTATCTTCGGGATCGATGGGGTGATCACCGTTGATACCCAGGAAACCTTCAATCCGATCAAGCCTTTGGTAACTCCTCATTCTTGGAATTGTAGGATTCTTAACGATTGAGCCGAAACTGGGGTTCTGATACAAAGTTCGTCGAACGGGGCTGCTCGAGACGAGGGGATTGTCGAGGTCCTTTGGGAGGAGATTAGCGAGTCCACATCCCAAGTACGAAGTCCTTCGAGGGTGTTCGTGATGCAAGGGTCGTGGAAAATTTTTTGTGGGACGTGGAGCATTACTTGAAGACCACGAATGTTCCTGAGGAGGACAAGGTGGATGTCGCTGCGAATTTCATTGTCGGTGACACCAAGCTGTGGTCGCGCACGCTCTTATCTTCTAGCAACCATTCTAGGGGAAATGTTGTCCCGAATATGTCCTGGGAGAAAATGAAGGGAGATTTGAGGAATCAGTTTATGCCGAACAATATCTTATTCATGCCGCGGGAGAAACTGACAAATCTTCAGCAGACCGGTACTCCACGGGAGCACGTTTGCTCGTTCATGTCCCATATGCTGGACGTGAAGAACATGTCGGAGGAGGACAAGCTGTTCTATTTCCTCTCTAGGCTGAAGCCTTGGGCGCAGATTGAACTGCGGCGTCAAAAGGTTAACACCTTAAACGCACCGACAACTATAGCAGAGGACTTGGCTTATTTTAAGGCTGTATCGTTGTCCGATGACCCGAACAAGAAGGAAAGCGGGAAGAAGAGAAATCACTACAAAGGGTACAAGAAGTCGGATAAGTACTTTGGACGTCAATCCGAGAAAGGTGAAACTAGTGCTTCTGGAAAAGCGAAAGAAAGTGGTTGCTTCATATGCAAAGGGCCTCATTTCATGAGGGACTGTCCGAAGAAGCAAAGGCTCGCAGCACTACAGGCTGAGTTGGAAGCCGAAGGTTCCTCCGGAGATGATGAAAATGCTTCTAGAGAAGAGGAGCAGGCCATCCTTAACACGATGTGTCTGTTGGGAGCCATCCGAGTTCCCTAAGCCTCGTACGAAGGCCTGATGTACTGTCGAGCTGTGATAAATGGAAAGGCAATCAAGGTAATGGTGGACACGGGAGCCACAGACAATTTCTTGAAGGCCGATGTTGCCACAGAATTGGGGTTGAATCTGCATCCGACGCAGAACACCATGAAGGCCGTAAATTTTGGCGCGGGTGCTGCATTGGGGATTACGGAAGAAGTTGTGACCGAATTCGGAGAGTGGTCTGAACCCCTTGAGTTCATTATCGTCAATATTGATGACTATGATCTTGTTTTGGGCAACTCTTTCCTCAAACGCACCAAAGTCGTGGTGATGCCACACCTGGGTGTGTGTTTATCGGTGACGAGAAGAAGCCATGTTTCGTCAAAGCCCAAGTGGCCAAGGGGAAGGCCAAAGCGAAGACTGGGTTGTTGTCGGCGCTTCAACTGAAGCGGGGTGTTCGGCATGGCACAACTACCATCGTAGCTGCCATTGTTGAAACCAAGCCTGGGAAAATGATTGAGGTCCTAGATGAAACCGCGGGCGTGCTGGCAGAGTTTACGGACATAATGCCGCCTGAGCAACCAAAGAGATTACGACCGCGAAGGCCAGTCGACCATACCATTTAGTTGATCCCTAGATCGAAACCACCGGCCCAAGCCCCGTATCGAATGGGTCCGGCGGAGTTGGTCAAACTAAAGAAACAGCTGGATGAGCTGTTGGAAGCTGGGTTCATTCAGCCGTCCAAGGCCCCTTATGGAGCCCATGTTCTGTTTCAGAAGAAGGCAGATGGTTCAATGCAGATGTGCGTGGATTACCACGCGTTGAATAAAATGTCGGTGAAAGATAAGTACCCGATACCACGGACGGATGATATGTTCGATAGACTATCGAAGGACAAGGTATACACCAAACTTGACCTACGATCAGGCTATTGGCAGGTTCGTATTTCGGAGGGTGACGAATCGAAGACCACCTGTGTGACAAGATATAGTGCATACGAGTTCTTGGTGATGCCGTTCGAGCTTACGAATGCCCTAGCCACATTCTACTGCCTGATTAATGAGGTACTTACAAGTTCCTCGACAAGTTTGCGGTTTTTTATCTTGACGATATTGTGATTTATTCGGAGACGCTAGAGAAGCATGTCGAACATTTGAGGTTGATCTTTGGGAAGCTGCGAGAACATGATCTATATGTGAAGAAGGAAAAATGTGAATTCGGACAAGCCGGATAATGTTCCTTGGACATAAAATCTCAAATGGGTGTGTTCGGATGGACGAAGCCAAAGTTCGGGCCATCCTCAATTGGGAGCCTCCCCAGACGATACCGAATCTACGTTCATTCCTTGGACTAGCGAACTACTATCGGAAGTTCATTAAGGGATATTCAGAACGGGTAGCCCCACTGACGGATCTGTTGAAGAAGAACGAACGGTGGACATGGTCGGAACGATGTCAGGAGGCATTCGAGGATTTCAAGATGGCAGTATCCTCAGAGTCAGTCTTGAAGCTCCCGGAATTCGACAAGCCATTTGAGGTACATACGGATGCATCTGGCCGAGCATTGGGTGGTGTTCTTGTGCAAGATGGGCATCCGGTGGCATTTGAAGGCCGAAAGCTGAAACCGGCCGAGGAAAGGTACAGAGTATATTGAATGAATGAAGAAAAGTGTTTCTTAGGTTCATTCATCAGTCAGTTGTGATTAACATGAGACATAGTTGATGATTCGTAAGGCTGACGTTATGGCCATGCTTAGGATGCATCAGGAGCTGTAAAGATGGAAGGAAATACTAAGGTCAACTTCACCCTTGTACGATTTGGGTAAGATTGTCACTCAAATGAGTAAGGATGTTATTTCACACTATCCGGTCGTCGAGGAGTGTTGCTAGACGCCAACTTCGATTAGTTAATTAATGGAGACTAATTGGCTACAGGTTTAGGGGTGAACCTACGAGGTCACGCGCTTACGAGTGTCTCAGTATCTGCTTGTGATTGTTAGACAATCAGTGTGGAATGCAATTATATTCATCCGCTAGCACCGGAGAATATAATTGTACTTGGTTTTCTTTTGGGTTAGTACATTAGATGTATGAGCAAGTATATGTACCACACATGTATTTGGACTAATGTCTATTGCGTAGTATTAAATAGTCACTAGGTATAATTGTGTAATATTAAATAGTCACTGGGTAAAATTATAATTATTGAAAAGTTCAATAATATATAAATGATGAAAAACAATTTTCAGTATAGAAATCATTATCACGATAATCGAAACCCTAAAACCTCTCAGAAAAAACGAAGAATGAAAACAGTTTCGTTCATTGTAAAACCACACCAATTGTTGATTGCAGAATCCGATCTCGGCGTGGATACGAGTAGAGGACTCGCATTATTAAGTCTCACACTCGGCCATCATAACATTCAACGTAACAGGTATTATCGAAATTGTTTCTAATTTCGTAGTTCATTGAAACCCCGAAAACTATTTCTGAACTGGACTAGATCTATAATTTGGGTTGTAAAACACGCTTCCGCACCCGATGTAGTAACCCAACATTGAACAGGATGTATTGTCTGGAGACAGACTTGTCGATTTCAGAGGAAAAAATTCGGGCAAAGGTGGGACATAAGTAGACACTTTGACAGACAGTTTCGGTTTTAGATTCTCTTCCACAAGAATCCTGGATAAGAGAATGAACTATTTCATCATGCATTCACCGAGTTATATAGTCATTGGATAGATCCACAGTGGGATCTTTCGATTCATTTATCCGTGAGAAGTAATTTTCTAACGTTCATCTGGATCCTTCCCATGTCAATTTAAGTGTTCATAAGCTATTGTTGTTCCATGTCTTGATCGATAGATCGAGTACTTGGTATGAACAAAATTTTATTACACCTTTGTAATTTAGGAATTTGGTACATTGCAGTATAGAGAAACACATTGTCGCTTGTTTATGTCTTTGGTTTTGGTGTTTTGAGTATTGCATTTGGTCTTCCGGTGTTTTGTTTTTATTCGTAAATATAAATAGAGTAGTGAATTGATATGAATTTGTCTATGTTCTAAGTTAGAATATTTGGGTTTAATTCGATTCTAGTTTTCATAAACCCGAAAAACTGAAATCTCGAATGAAATCCGAAAAATCTAAACTAAAATCTAGATTGAAAAACCGAGAAATCTGGATCGGATTGAAAATAGAAATGAGATTATGTTGTATTGCCGTCATAGAATGTTATATAAAAACTGTGAAAAAGATATAAGCCAAATCTAATTACAGTATTGTAATTAACATAAAAATTAAATTAAAAATATTTTTATAAATGGTATAAATTCCGTCTATAAATCTAGAGATGTTAATTGGTTATCAATAAGCGTTCACCCCCTAAACTAGATGACAAAACATTGCATTGATTTAAGAAAAAAAATTAAACTAGATCACTGTGTATTGATCTTAAAAAAACAATTATGTGTTAGATTGAAATTTTTTACAACTCATGGATTTCTATATAGATTACTGATTAACCATGATTTAAAACATTTTAAAAAAATAATATCTTTTTAGTTTAATCATATTTTATTAATGTGTTAATAAAAATAATAATTATAATAATAATATTTTTTATAAATTTAAATGTTATTTTATATTTTATATTAATATTTTTTATAAATTTAAATGGTATTTTATATTTTAAATTTTTTATAATATTATATTATCTATATTTTGTTGTGAAACATAAAATTTTAAATTTTCATATTATAATTTCTTTAAAAAAAACAATTTATAACCGCGGACTAACCCACCGTACTCCATTCCATTGAATTTGATGGATTAAATTGAAAATTTTTAATCTATATAAAATATAGATTATACTACAGTAAAAGAAAAATAATCCAATCACTGGATTGGGCTAACCCTTGGAAACTGAAAATCTCGTACCTGTGGATTCAGATATATGTTTCACGGCGACCTCTCTTCCCTGACGACCTCCAACTGTTTCCCAAACCCGCTTTTGCAGATTTTGATTGAGCTTTTTGCCTTCTGTTCCTCTCCGACAAAATTATTCTTACGACGCCGGCGAAGAGGCTGATACATCCGGCGAACTCGAATCATACGATCCAAAAAAACCCGCCTCCTCGAAAGCCCAGCTACAGTTTTCACGAACCCAAATCATCAATAATAATATCCGATTCATCTGAGGAAAATAAGAGAGAAAAAGAAGAGGAACCTATTGTATTTGGAAGAACGTCATAGCTTCCGAGTAGTTCTTGTAATCTTCGTCAATTTTGTCCATTTTTTCCTGTGAAAATCGATAATGAAAGTTTCTTCCCTATTCACCCTAATTTTCAGTGAAGGAAACGGCTTCTTGAGTGGTTCCTATTTTCCCGAGATTTATAACGCTGATTTCGCCGTTTCGCAGTCTGTTCAGATGATTCCGCTATTCAAGCCCTCAAATTGAGTCAATCTCACTTTCAATTAGGGTGCTAAATGGATTAATTTCATTTCAGTTCAATTGAGTTCATCAAATATACGGATTATATAGATTAAATTATAATTTTTTAAAATTATAAAATTTCATATTTCAATTTTTTTTCATCTAATAAACGATATATAAATAATACAATATGTATGATATAGGTAGGGGCAGACTGGATTGAGTTTTGTTCAGTCCATAAAAAAATGGTTTTAAGGATAGGGTCAGAATTTTAATTATCCATATGGTTACGAAAAACAACCTATTTTTCTTCGAAATTAGAGTTGTAGTTCTACCCTTTCCTTTATTTTGATTTTGATCTAATTTTATCTCGATTTTTAGTTTTCATCCGATTCCCCGTTTAATTATCAAAAATCTACCTAAAACCTTAACTGTTATTTATCCGTTAATTATTCGTTAACTTATCCAAGATTGATCCAATTTTGATCCGAATTCGACCTAATTTTGACTCAATTTTGACTTTAATTTTGATCCGAATTTGATTCAATTTCGACCTAATTTGATCTCAAATTTGACTTAATTTTAACCCGAATTTGTACTTAAATTTGGCCCAAAATTTTACTTAATTTTAACCCAAAATTTTCAAGTTAATTATTCAATTTAATCGTTTTACTTGATTTAATTGATTTCGAGTAAAATTGAATAGTAAAATTGTAATTATTGAAAAGTTCAAAATTGTAATTACAATTTTAAATAGTCACTAGTAAAATTGTAATTATTGAAAAGTTTAAAAAATATATATAAATGACGAAAAACCGTTTTTCAGTATAGAAATCATTATCACGATAATCGAAACCTTAAAACCTATCAGAGAAAAACAGAAAACGAAAACAATTTCGTTCATCGTAAAACCACACCAACTATTGATTGCAGAATCCGATCTCGACATGGATACGAGTAGAAGACTTGCACTATCAAGTCTCACATCCGACACTCAGAACATTCAACGTAACATGTATTATCGAAGTTGTTTCTAATTCCGTAGTTTGTTGAAACCCCGAGAACTATTCTCGAACTTGACTAAATCTATAATCAAGGTTGTAAAACACGCTTCCGCACCCGATGTAGCAACCTAAAGTGGTATCACAGCGTTTAGTCGTCTGTTCAGGATTAGTTTTTGGATTTTTTGTGAAAATCTGATCGAAAAATACACTGGCGCACGCACCGCGCATGTGCACACGAACAATCACCAGAACGGCGCAAGGACGAAACCCCTAACCGGCCGCGCGTTCGACGCCATTCACAGGCGAAGGGTCAGCGCGTGCTCTAGGGAAACCGCGGGCAGGTAGCGGCGCAGGAACTCTGTCATGACTGCAAGGAGGCGGCGTTTTGCACAATTTCCTCGACGTGGTACGGCATCTTGTGCAGAAGAATCGATAGGCAAGGGCTGAGGATGGCGGATGAGAGGCGACGTGCAACTCCGACGTGAGTGGGAGGAGCCGAACGAGCGACGGCGCTGTGCAACCCGAGCGTGCTGGTGGCTGGGGAATCGGCACTGTGCAGTAACCATAACCCTAGCTCGAGCCCCGAGCGGGCGGTTCATTCATGCACCGGAGGGCGACTATAGGGGCGAGGCATGAAAGGGTTTCGGAAACCCTAGCCCGAGCGGGGCGTTGTGCTTTAGCCCTAGCGAGACATCGTCTATCAGCCCGAACGAGACATCGTGCTTTAGCCTGAGCGGAGCTTATCCTTCAGCCCCAGTGAGGCATCGTCCATCAGCCTGAGCGGACGCTTCTCGTTAGTCCGAGCGAGCTAACATGCTCGAGCGGGCGAGCACTGCAACCCGAGTGGGAGCGCATAGTAAGCCCGCTCGTACAAAAAATTTCGAGAAATGCAACCCGTGTGTGATTATTTGACAGCATGCACGAGCCATGCAATTCCGAAAAATTAAAATTAATTGAGTTCTAAGAATGATAAATAGTTTATCGTTAGGCTTTTCCTTCATCGTAGATGTATGAATAGGCTTTTGTTTACATGGTACGGGCTGACTACCAGAAGGCATGTAGTTTAAGAATTTGATTCGTACGTCTATGACATTAGATGTCTAGTGGGAGGGAACAATTAATTCTTGTAAACGCCTGGACTAACCGGGGGACATGAACTTAACTGTTATCCGACCATGAGCTGAAGGATGAACTCAACTATATCAATAGGAACGACCTGACTACCAGGTGACTATGTGATATAGAGCCGCACCTTAATTCACTATGAATTTTTTGTATAGAATCTATTTTATATGTTTGGGAAACGTCTTGACTACCAAGAGGCTTAGGCATATAGTTATAGATCAATGCAAATAAGAAATAAGATTTCTAATGCTATTGTAGCATTGATTAGCAAATATATCATTTTGATGAAGTCCATGTCTTAATGATATTTACGATGTCTAACTCTCTGCTGTTCAATTTTTCCTTTGTTTTTCAGATCTCTTGAGAATGACTCAGTTCAATTTGTGTCCAATCCTCGAGACCAACAAGATGGTTGGTGAAAACATCGACGAATGGCAATGCAATTTGTGTATGGTGCTGACACATGAGAAGCTGATCGATATGATCGACAAACCTGCTCCTCTAGTGCCAAATCTAGCTAATGATGTGGCTTTCAATGAATTCCCCAAGTACGAGGAGAAATGCATCACCGTGAAGTGTCTCATATTGTCGTCAATGAATGGTGAACTCCAAAAGCAGCACGAGCATATGGATGCCAAGCAGATCATGGAGCATCTTAAGAAGATGTTCGGTGAGCAGAGTCAAACGACAAGGTCCAAGTTATCAGGGAATTTTTTTTCAAGTCCGCTCTAAGTGAGGGCTCTCCTGTAGGATCCCATATTTTTCGGATGATTAGTTTGAAAGAACAACTTGAGAAGCTGGGGTGCACTCTCTGCAAGGAGATGTAGTAGGAGATGATCTTGCATTCACTTTCCGGACTCCTTCTCCCCGTTCGTGGTCAACTACCACATGAACAAGTCAGATGTCGAGTTGCATGAGATGCACAACATGCTCACTGAGTATGAGAAGCAGATGTTCATAGGGAAGAGGGGATCGAGATCTATTTTGATGGTTGGGCAGTCCTCTCAACAGAAGAGGAAGGGCAAGAAGAGGTCCAGGACCAGGCAGAGCGCACCTAAGACTGGTGTGACCAGGGCAAAGGGCGGCGCTAGCAAGGCTGACCAATGAGATGCTGAGTGTTTCTTCTGCAAGAAGAAATGACATTGGAAGAAGAACTGCAAGGAATACTTACAGTCTCTCAAGGGCAAGAAACAAGGTAAGATTCTCTTGGAAAATGTTTTCATGGTTTCCTTAACTACTATAGATTCGTCTAGATGGGTATTGGATACCGGTAGCAGTTTTAAAATCTGCAATATGTTGCAGGGGCTGAGGATCAGTAGGAGGTTCAGGAAGGGAAAGTTTAGTCTGAAGGTTGGAAATGGCGCAAGTGTTGCTGCTCTAGCCGCAAGATCGATTTCCCTTGTCATGCCTATGGGCAAGAGTTTTCTGTTAGACGATTGTTATTATGTTTCGAAGTTTGTTTCGAACATAATTTCTATTTCTATGCTGTATAGACGTGGATTTCGAATGGTTTTCAGTAATAACATTTGCTCTATTTATCATTGTATTTATGTGTGAATGGTTATTAGCAACAAGGAATTTATATCTTACCTGATGTTAATGTAGAATCAATTAACAAGCATGTTTCGGGGCAAAAGAGAAAGGTAGATGATCGTCAACGACAGACGTACCTTTGGCATTGTAGACTTGGTCACATCGGGTAGAAGAGGATTAACAGGTTGCACCGAGATGGTCTCCTAGGCCATTTTGATTATAAATCTTATGCAACTTGTGAGTCCTGTCTCACTGGTAATGGTGTGTCTGAAAGGAGAAATCAGACTTTATTAGATATGGTCCGATCGATGATGGGGTTCACGGATCTTCCACTAAACCTGTGGGGTTATGCTTTAGAAGCAACCACTTATATCTTAAACAAGGTTCCCACTAAAACAGTCTCTAAGACTCCATATGAGATATGGAAGGGACGTAAACCTAACCTGAGACACATCAAGGTTTGGGGTTGTCTGGCCTTCGTTAAGAGGCTTCAGCCAGACAAGCTAGATGTTAGGTCTGACAGGTGTAGGTTCGTAGGTTATCCCAAGGAAACTATGGGATATTATTTTTACCACCCGTCTGAGCATAAAGTGGTTGTGGCCAGAACGACAACCTTTCTTGAGGAAGGAATTCATGGTGGAGAAATAGTTCTTGACGAGATTCAAGAACCCAACAAACCAACACAAACTCATGGACATGAGATGTCAAATGAGCGATCTTGGTTGGGAGATATGTTGTTAGGCTCCGGGGCTTCATCTTCAAATGTTGAAGTGACAGTGCCCGTTCAGGAACAAGTTCAGGAACATGTTCAAGAACAAGTCCAACAATATATCCCAGTGCAGGTTGAACCTGCTACACATGCTTCCTTGAGAAGGTCAACACGTTCTCGACGTGCATCTGAAAGACTTAATCTGATGGTGCAAGAGGACGTGATCGGTCATAGAGATGACAATCCCTTGACTTTCCAAGAAGCTATACAAGGTCCAGACTTTGAGAAATGGTGGAAAGCCATGGAATCCAAGATGGAATCTATGAAGATCAACGAAGTATGGAGTTTGGTTGATCCTTCACAGACTTCCAGACCGATTAGTTGTAAATAGGTTTACAAGAGGAAGATTGGAGTAGACGGGCAGGTAGAGACCTATAATGCTCGTCTATTTGCTAAAGGGTATAGTCAACGAGAAGGGATTGACAATGAAGAAACGTTCTCCCCTGTGACAATGCTCAAATCTATTCGGATTTTGCGTGCTCTACTCGAAGGCCATCGGTTGGATTGTTTTATCCAACCGGATTCCGTCGTCCCAAATGCTACACTCCTCATCGAAGGCATTGCTATTCCAAATCTGGCGTTTGCCCCATACAAACAGCAAGATCGCCTCTTGTTCTCGGCAATCCTTGGCGCGATCTCTCCTCCACTACAGCCGATGGTCGCTCGCGTCTCATCCGTGCGAGAGGCGTGGCTCCTCCTTGCTCAAACTTATGGCAAGGCAGCAACTCAAGCGAAGTTCAAAAGGATCTCAAACCATAGACGATTACATGCGCACCATCATCAACAAAGCGGATGAATTAACGCTTCTCGAAAAGCCACTTGATGCTGAAGATTTACTCGAATACATCCTCGATGGACTACCAGAAGACTACAAGCCAATTGTCGATGCGGTGAATGCTCGAGACAGCATCATTCCGATTGAGGAACTTCATGAAAAACTCCTCAGTCATGAAGCCAAACTCCTCCAATCCTCGCCGCTGCAATTCACGCCGCCGGTCACTGCACTTGCTACCAACACTCGCCCGAAGCACTACAATAGGCAGCACGGTTCCTCTAATTGGCGACGGCAAGACAATCGACCATCTTCGGGGTATCAAGGGCGCTGCCAATTGTGTGGAGTCCATGGACACAGCGCCCGTCAATGCCCACAGCTGCTGCCCTTTCACGGGAGTCTGCATTCTCCGCCCGCTCCCTCGCCGCATTGGAATTCTTCGCCGCGCCCTTGGCAGCCGCGGGCTCACAACACCACCGTCACGCCATATGCACCGGATCAATGGCTCCTTGACAGCGGAGCCTCTCATCATATCACTTCCGATCTACAAAATTTGGCACGGGGGAGCGTCTACTTCACGGAAAATCTAGAGATGGTGTCTATGAGTGGCCGATTCCCGTAGCTTCTACCCCTCCTATTGTGGCTCTCCATAGTGTCAAGACCACTTTGTCCGAGTGGCACTCTCGATTAGGTCATCCTTCGGTTTCCATTTTAAAACATGCCGTTTCTAAGAATTCTTTACCATTGTCTAAGTCATGTTTGTCTTTGTTATGCAACTCTTGCTCAACCAATAAAAGCCACAAGTTACCATTTCATGAATCCACTGTTACAACATCTCATCCTCTTGAAATCATCTATTCCGATGTTTGGACATCTCCAATCATCTCGGTTGATGGTTTCAAATATTATGTCATCTTTGTTGATCACTACACCCGCTATACATGGCTGTACCTTCTCAAACAAAAATCCAAAGTTCGGGACATTTTTATCTCGTTTGAAACCCTAGTTGAAAACCAATTCCAAACCGTCATCCGTACTCTCTATACCGACAATGGTGGAGAGTACATTGCCCTAGCATCTTTCCTCACCACACATGGCATTTCCCATCGTACCACCCCACCCCATACTCCTGAACACAATGGCATATCTGAACGTCGTCACCGTCATATTGTTGAAACCGGTCTATCCCTCCTATCACACGCCTCACTTCCCACGTCCTTTTGGACATATGCTTTCCCAACCGCGGTCTATCTCATTAACCGCTTACCCACCCCAATTCTCTCCTATGACAGCCCATACACCAAACTTCTAGGTACCCTTCCGAACTACCTTAAACTTCGGACGTTTGGCTGCCTATGCTATCCATGGCTTCGGCCGTACTCCACCCACAAACTCTCACCCCGTTCTAAACCGTGTGTGTTTCTAGGGTACTCCACCACCCAAAGTGCCTAAGTCTTGATCCCACTCAATCTAGGATTTATACCTCTCGTCATGTTGAGTTTCACGAAACAATCTTTCTCTACTCAAACTACTCCCACTTTTTCGGCTCAACCTCCTCGGTCACCACTCCACCCTCCACCCCATGGTCACCACCGGTCTCTATAGTCCCTTCGGGTCCTAGGCTGCTCTTGACACCGTCTTCTCCTGCTCCTCATCCAACGGATCCTTCACCGGACATGCTCACATCTCCTGCGTCCTCGGACATGGCCTCTGTTTCAGCTAGCTCACCTTCGGACGTTCCGGCTATCATGGAAAATCATCCCACTATTTGCGGCAACATTCACCCTATGCAAACAAGATCTAAGGCCAAATTGTCAAAGGTGAATCAAAATTGCTCTTATTCCTCTATTCTCTCTGATCACGACATTGAACCGAAGACGGTCCCTCAAGCTCTTAAGGATCCTCGCTGGAGAAAGGCAATGAGCGAGGAATTTGATGCACTTGTCCGCAATGAAACCTGGGATCTCGTGCCGGCCGACCAAGCCTCAAACATTGTTGGTTGCAAGTGGATCTTTCGCATCAAACGTCAGCCTGATGGTTCTGTGGAACACTACAAGGCTAGACTTGTGGCCAAGGGTTTTACTCAACGACCCGGGGTGAACTTCACTGAGACCTTCAGTCCCATTGTCAAACCAGCCACCATCCGATTGATTTTGAGCTTCTCAATCTCCAATGGGTGGATTCTTCGCCAACTCGATGTCAACAATGCATTCCTCCAAGGCATTCTCATGGATGAGGTGTATATGACACAACCTCAAGGCTTCGTTGATCCCGATCGTCCGCACCACATTTGCAAACTTCACAAAGCCCTCTATGGTCTAAAACAAGCTCCCCGGGCATGGTATCCAGAACTACGAGAGTTCCTCCTTTGCCAAGGATTTGTTAACTCTCTTGCTGATGCATCATTGTTCATTCTCCGCAACATTGAGGTAACCATATATGTTCTTGTTTATGTGGATGATCTTGTGGTCACAGGAAGCAACCCCACGGCTGTCCAACGCTTCACCACCGCCCTCGGCAGTCGCTTCTCCATCAAAGACTTGGGTGATCTCTCTTATTTTCTTGGAATTGAAGCCACACGGACTGCCTCTGGTTTGCGTCTCACTCAACGCAAATACGTCAATGATATCCTTGACAAAGCACAATTTTCAAATGCCAAATCCGTTGCAACCCCGATGGCTCCGAGCTCGCGTCTCTCCTTAACCGCGGGTGACAAATTAGACGATCCCACGGCCTATCAGACTCTTGTGGGTAGTCTCCAATACCTCACGCTTACACGATCAGACATCAGTTTTGTTGTCAACCGCTTATCTCAATACATGCATGCACCGACAATGGAACATCTTCAAGCTCTCAAACGGGTACTTCGGTATTTGGTTGGTACACGGGATCGTGGCATCTTCTTCTCAACGGGTAATACCTCATCTCTCCATGCCTTCAGTGATGCAGATTGAGCGGGGGATCGTGATGAATTAATCTCTACCGGGGCATACATTGTACCTTGGTAGCCATACAATTTCATGGTCTTCGAGGAAGCAGAGATTTACAGCACGCTCATCCACGGAAGCGGAATACCACTCCCTAGCGGATACCGCCGCCGAACTTCGCTGGATCACGTCTCTCTTGACGGAACTTGGTATGTCTATGTCTGAACCACCGGTAATATACTGTGACAATATTGGTGCCACATATCTGAGTGCAAATCCCGTATTCCATTCTCGCATGAAGCATATTGCCTTGGATTATCACTTTGTTCGACAACAAGTGCAAGGCGGCCTCCTCCGGGTATCTCATGTTAACTCGGCTGATCAGCTTGCGGATTTGCTCACAAACCGCTATCTTGTCAACCGTTCGTGTCGCTTTGTCACAAGATTGGAATCACCGATGGTGCTCCATCTTGAGGGGGCATATAAGAAGTAGGGATATTTATGTAATTTCTCATTTATTAGGGTTTTCTACGTATTCGACCTCTTGTATCTATTTATACACATTGTACTCATTTGTTTAATGAATAAGACAAAATCATACCTTCATAACTATGACTATGAGATTTGGCAAATGGACGTGAAAACCTCTTTCCATAATGAAGAGCTCCAGGAAGAGGTTTTCATGGCTCAACCTGAAGGTTACACTTGCCAACTCAAAGTCATATGGTATGCAAACTTCAGAGGTCCATTTATGGACTGAAGCAAGCTTCTCGAAGCTAGAACATTCGTTTCAACAAGGTAGTTGAAAAGTTCAACTTTGTTAGATGCGATGAAGAACCTTGTGTGTACAAGAAGTTTAGTGGGAGCACAATTGACTTCCTTGTACTTTATGTGGATGGCATATTGCTCATAGGGAATGATATCCTGGTGTTGCAAGAAACTAAGTCATGGTTGTCTGATCAGTTCTCCATGAAAGATCTAGGAGAAACAGCCTATATTCTGGAAATAAAGATATATAGAGATAGATCAAAGAGGTTTCTTGGATTGTCTCAATCCCAGTACATTGACAGTATCGTGAGACAATACAACATGGAAAGTTCCAAGAAGGGCTATCGACCGATCGACACTGGAATTTCTCTTTCTAGGGAGGTTTGTCCTAAGACCCCGGAAGAAAGAGAATGCATGAGTAGGCTTCCCTACGCTAGTGCAGTGGGAGCCATCATGTATTCCATGACATGTACTAGACCTAACGTAGCCTACGCACTAAGTGTAGTGAGTAGATATCGGATAGATCCTGGTGAAGAACACTGCAAGGTTGTTAAGAACATCCTTAAGTACTTAAGAAGAACTAAAGACCTGTTCCTCATTTATGGTGGTTCTAACTTGGAGTTAAAAGGATTCACTGATGCGAGTTTCTCGACAAAAAAGGATGACAGTCGGTCCATTTCAGGCAATGTGTTTTGTTTGAATGGAGGCACAGTAAGTTGGAAGAGTTCCAAGCAGGCTACTATAGCCGATTCGGTGAGTGAAGCAAAATATATAGCGGCTTACGAAGCAGCTAAAGAATCGGTTTGGATGAGAAAGTTCATAAATGAACTTGGTGTGGTACCTTCGATAAAGGAAGTCTTCGCTTTGGCCTTCCCCTTGGCCACTTGGGCTTTGACGAAACATGGCTTCTTCTCGTCACCAATAAACATGCCACCTAGGTGTGGCATCACCACGGCTTTGGTGCCCAAAACAAGATCATAGTCATCAATATTGATGATAATGAACTCAAGGGGTCCAGACCACTCTCCGAATTCGGTTATAACTTCTTCCGCCAGCACTCGTGCCAAAATTGACGACGTTCATGGTGTTCTGCGTCGGATGCAGATTCAGCCCCAATTCTTTGGCAACATCGACCTTCATTAAATTGTGTGTGGCTCCCGTGTCCAAAATTTATTCCGACTTGACAGTACATCAGGCCTTCGTACGAGGCTTGGGGAACTCGGATGGCTCCCAACAGACGCATCGTGTTAAGGATGGCCTGCTCCTCTTCTCCAGAAGCATTTTCATCATCTCCGGAGGAATCTTCAGCTTCCAACTCAGCCTGTAGTTCTGCGAGCCTTTGCTTCTTCGGATAGTCCCTCATGAAATGAGGCCCTTTGCATATGATGCAACCACTTTCTTTCGCTTTTCCGGAAGCACTAGTTTCACCTTTCTCGGATTTCCCTCCAGAGTACTTATCTGACTTCTTGTACCCTTTGTAGTGCTTTCTCTTCTTCCCGCTTTCCTTCTTGTTCGGGTCACCGGACACCGATACAGCCTTAAAATCAGTCAAGGCCTCTGTCGTAGTTGTCGCTGCGTCTAAGGTGTTAACCTTTTGATGCCGCAGTTCAATCTGCACCCAAGGCTTCAACCCGGAGAGGAAATAGAACAGCTTGTCATCTTCCGACATGTTCTTCATGTCCAGCAGATGGGACATGAACGAGCGAACATACTCCCACGAAGTACCAGTCTGCTGAAGATTTTCCACTTTCTCCCGCGCCATGAATGAGACATTGTTTGGCAGAAACTGATTCCTCAGATCTCCCTTCATTTTCTCCCAGGACACATTCGGGACAACGTTTCCCCCAGAATGGTCGCCAGAAGATAAGAGCGTGCGCCACCACAGCTTGGCGTCACCAACAAGGAAAGTCGCAGCGACATCCACCTTGTGCTCCTCAGGGACATTCGTGATCTTGAAGTAATGCTCCATGTCCCACAAAAAGTTTTCCACGACCTTTGTGGCACGGACACCCTCGAAGGACTTCAGACTTGGGATGTGGACTCGCTTGGATAAGTTTTCCTTATCCTTTGCCTCTAGTGCCACCTTCAGCACACTAATCTCCTCCCAAAGGACCTCGACAATCCCCTCGTTTTGAGCAGCCCCGTTCGACGAACTAAAATCAGCAGGGGGAGTGTTCAGCGGTCCGATTCCGACTTCCAACACTCTTTGGAGAGTCTGACTTATGTCGGTCACCTTCTCAGCAAGAATTCCGAGAGACCGAACCACAGTATCTTCGGGATCGATGGGGTGATCACCATTGATACCCAGGAAACCTTCAATCCGATCAAGCCTTTGGTAACTCCTCATTCTCGGTATTGTAGGATTCTTCACGACTGAGTCGAAACCGGGGCTCTGATACCAAGTTGTCACGACACTATAAATCACTACGGACCACGACTAGCAGTAAGTGCGACACCTTACTCAACCTTTCCGTAAACGAACACACACAAGAATCTTCTTGTGAAAATACTCAGGACTTGTATTGATTTCGTAAGTCAGTACAACATACAGTTCATTCTGTCCGTAACAAGGACATTACAAGGTCTATTTACACAGCGGGGCTAAGCCTCCAACAGCCTCGGCGGTTACAAAACCAACTATGTGAGCGGTTACGGACCCACTGCTCGGGCAGTTACGAGACTCCAGTTTGGCGCCTTGCCTCGTTCAACTCCCACGTTCGCCTCACGTGCTAAGCTCCGCAACCGTCCAACCAGCTCCGCAATCGTCCGTCTAGCTCCGGAACCATTCATCCAGCTCCGCAACTGCTATCTGTCTCAAACCAGCGCTTGAACCACGAACCGTCCGGGTTCAGCATCACGTTCCACCAATTATCATCCCGGGCCAACCCGATGGCCATGGTCTCGGGCCTTACCGTCCCCACGGTACGCCCATCGGTCACCTTGTCATACGCCCCCGCGTACTTGATTACTCGTAGTGATGCAAGGAATGTCCATCATAACCGCTGAATCTGCGTCCGACGCAGACACCATGAAGGTCGTCAATTCTGGCACAAGTGCTGCATTGGGGATTGCAGAAGAAGTTGTGACCGAATTCGGAGAGTGGTCCGGACCCCTTGAGTTCATTATCGTCAATATTGATGACTATGATCTTGTTTTGGGCAACTCTTTCCTCAAACGCACCAAAGCCGTGGTGATGCCACACCTGGGTGGCGTCTTTATCGGTGACGAGAAGAAACCATGTTTGGTCAAAGCCCAAGTGGCCAAGGGGAAGGTCAAAGCAAAGACTGGGTTGTTTTCGGCGCTTCAACTGAAGCAGGGTGTTCGATATGGTACAACTACCATCATAGGTGCCCTTATCGAAACCAAGCCTGGGAAAATGACTGAGGTCCCAGATGAAATCGCGGGCGTGCTGGCGGAGTTTACAGACAGAATGCCGCTAGAGCTATAAAAGAGAATACCGCCGCGAAGGCCAATCGACCATACCATCGAGTTGGTCCCTGGACCGAAACCACCGGCTCAAGCCCCGTATCGAATGGGTCCGGCGGAGTTGGCCGAACTAAGGAAACAACTGGACAAGCTGTTGGAAGCTGGGTTCATTCAGCCGTCCAAGGCCCTTTACGGAGCCCCTGTTCTGTTTCAGAAGAAGGCATACGGTTCAATGTGGGTGTGCGTGGATTACCGGGCGTTGAATAAAGTGTCGGTAAAGATAAGTATCCGATACCATGGACGGATGATCTGTTCGATAGACTATCGAAGGCCAAGGTATACACCAAACTTGGCCTACGATCAGGCTATTGGCAGGTTCATCTTTCGGAGAATGATGAATCCAAGACCACCTGTGTGACAAGATATGGTGCCTACGAGTTTGGTGTGATGCCGTTCGGGCTTACGGACGCCCCAGGCACATTCTGCCGCCTGATGAATGAGGTGCTTTACAAGTTCCTCGACAAGTTTGTGGTTGTTTATCTTGACGATATTGTGATTTATTTGGAGATGCTAGAGAAGCAAGTCGAACATTTGAGATTGATCTATGGGAAGCTGCGGGAACATGATCTGCATATGAAGAAGGAAAAATGTGAATTCGGGCAAGCCGAGATAATGTTCCTCGGACACAAAATCTCAAATGGGTGTGTTCAGATGGACGAAATCAAAGTTCGGGCCATGCTCAATTGGGAGCCTCCCCAGACGATACCGGATCTACGTTCATTCCTGGGACTAGCGAACTACTGCCGGAAGTTCATTAAGGGGTATTCAGAACGGGTAGCCCCACTGACGGATCTGTTGAAGAAGAACGAACGGTAGACATGGTCAGAACGATGTCAGGAGGAATTCGAGGATCTCAAGATGGAAATATCCTCAGAGCCAATCTTGAAGCTCCAAGAATTTGACAAGCCATTTGAGGTACATACGGATGCATTTGGCCGAGCATTGGGTGGTGTTCTTGTGCAGGATGGGCATCCGGTGGCATTTGAGGGCCGAAAGCTGAAACAGGCCGAGGAAAGGTACAAAGTATATTGAATGAATGAAGAAAAGTGTTTCTTAGGTTCATTTATCGGTCAGTTGTGATTGACATCAGACATAGTTGATGATTTGTAAGGCTGACAGTTATGACCATGTCTAGGATGCATCCGGAGCTGTAAAGATGGAAGGAAATACTAACGTCAACTTCACCCTGGTTCGTTTTGGGTAAGATTGTAACTCAAATGAGTAAAAATGTTATTTCACACTATCCTGTCATCGAGGAGTGTTGCTAGACGCCAACTTCGTTAGTTAATTAATGGAGACTAATTGGCTACCGGTTTAGTGATGAACCTACGAGGTCACACGCTTACAAGTGTCTCAGTATCTGCTTGTGATTGTTAGACAATCAGTGTGGAATGCAATTATATTCATCCGCTAGCACCGAATAATATAATTGTACTTGGTTTTTCTTTTGGGTTAGTACATTAGATGTATGAGCAAGTATATGTACAGAGATACATGTATTTGGACTAATGCCTATTGGCGTAGTATTAAATAGTCACTGGATAAAATTGTGTAATATTAAATTGTCAATGGGTAAAATTATAATTATTGAAAAGTTCAATAATATATAAATGATGAAAAACAATTTTTCAGTGTAGAAAACATTATCACGATAATCGAAACCCTAAAACCTCTCAGAAAAAAACGAAGAACGAAAACAGTTTTGTTCATCTTAAAACCACACCAACTGTTGATTCCAGAATCCGATCTGGGCGTGGATACGAGTAGAGGACTCGCATTATTAAGTCTCACATCTGGCCATCATAACATTCAACGTAATAGGTATTATCGAAATTGTTTCTAATTCTGTAGTTCATTGAAACCCCGAAAACTATTCCCGAATTGGACTAGATCTATAATTTGGGTTGTAAAACACGCTTCCGCACCCGATGTAGCAACCCAACACTGAACAGGATGTACTGTCTGCAGACAGACTTGTCAATTTTAGAGGGAAAAATTCGGGCAAAGGTGGGACATAAGTAGACACTTCGACAGACAGTTTCGGGTTTAGATTCTCTTCCACAAGAATACTGGATAAGAGAATGAACTGTTTCATCATGCATTCACCGAGTTATATAGTCATTGGATAGATCGACAGTGGGATCTTTCGATTCATTTATTTGTGAGAAGTAATTTTCTAACGTTCATCTGGATCCTTCCCATGTCAATTTAAGTGTTCATAAGCTATTGTTGTTCCATGTCTTGATCGATAGATCGAGTACTTGGTATGAACAAAATTTCATTACACCTTTGTAATTTAGGAATTTGGTACATTGATGTCTAGAGAAACACATTGTCGCTTGTTTATGTCTTTGCGATTGCATCCTCAGAGACTCCATGAATTTTAAACATACCTGAAAGTTCGAGGAAGTCTCTGAGGTGCTGATGGGGATCTTCGTGGTTTCCACTTTGAGTATTACATTTGGTCTTCCAATGTTTTGTTTTTATTCGTAAATATAAATAGAGTAGTGAATTGATACGATCTTGTCTATGTTCTAAGTTAGAATATTTGGGTTTAATTCGATTCCAGTTTTCATAAACCCGAAAAACTGAAATCTCGAATGAAATCCGAAAATCTAAACTAAAATCTAGATTGAAAAACCGAGAAAACTGGACCGGATTGAAAATAGAAATGGGACTATGTTGTATTGCCGTCATAGATTGTTATATAAAAACTGTGAGAAAGATATAAGCCAAACCTAATTAAAGTATTGTAATTAACATAAAAATTAAATTAAAAATATTTTTATAAATGGTATAAATTCTGTCTATAAATTTAGAGATGTTAATTGGTTGTCAATCTGAGCATTCACCCTAAACCAGATGACAAAACATTGCATTAATTTAAGAAAAAAATTAAACTAGATCACGATGTATTGATCTAAGAAAAACAATTATGTGTTAGATTGAAAGTTTTTACAGCTCATGGATTTCCGTATAGATTACTGATTATCCATGATTCAAAACATTTTAATAAAAAAATAATTATAATATTAATATATTTATAAATTTAAATGTTATTTTTATATTTTATTATTAATATTTTTATAAATTAAAATGTTATTTTATATTTTAGATTTTTTATAATATTATATTATCTATATTTTGTTGTTAAAAATAAAAATTTAAATTTTCATATTATAATTTTCTTTAAAAAAACAATTTATAACCGGCGGACTAACCCACCGTACTCCATTTCATTGAATTTGATGGATTAAATTGAAAATTTTTAATCTATATAAAATATAGATTATACTACAGTAAAAGAAAAATAATCCAATCACTGGATTAGGCTAACCCTTGGAAACTGAAAATCCCGTACCTGCGGATTCAGATATATGTTTCACGGCGACCTCTCTTCCCTGACGACCTCCAACTGTTTCCCAAACCCACTTTTGCAGATTTTGATTGATCTTTTTGCCTTCTGTTCCTCTCCGACAAAATTATTCTTACGACGCCGGCGAAGAGGCTGATACATCCGGTGAACTCGAATCATACGATCCAAAAACCCGCCTCCTCAAAACCCCAGCTACAGTTTTCACGAACCCAAATTATGAATAATAATATCTGATTTATCTGAGGAAAAGAAGAGAGAAAAAGAGAGACGAAGATAATACAAAGAAGAGGAACCTATTGTATTTGGAAGAACGTCATAGCTTCCGAGTAGTTCTTGTAATCTTCGTCAATTTTGTCAATTTTGAATAATTAACTTGATTTATTGTTGATATTCGGGTTAAAATTAAGTAAATTTTGGGTCAAAACTAAGTACAAATTCGGGTTAAAATCGAGTCAAAATTGAAGTCACAATTTGGGTCGAAATTGAATCGATTTTGGGTTAAAATGGAGTCAAAATTGGGTCGAATTCGGGTCAAATTTTGACTCGATTTTAACCCCAATTTGTGTCCCCAATATTGACTCGATTTTAGATAATTTCATAAAAATCAAGTCACTTAGCGATTTAATTAATTTCAAATCAAAATTGAATACATTTTTGTGAATTGTATCAAAATCGGATCAAATTCAATTAATCATACTGTTGAATTGATTTCAAGTAAAAAATCGTACTCAATTTTACTCAAAATCAATTAAATCAAGTACATCGATTAAATTGAATAATTAACTTGATGTATTGTTAAAATTCGGGTTAAAATTAAGTAAAAGTTCGGATTAAAATCGAGTCAAAATTAAATAAAAATTAGGTCAAATTGGGTCTGTTAACAGATATTTAACGGATAAATAATGGAGAGGGGTTTTGGCAAATTTTTGATAGTTGAGGGGGAATCATATATAATATTATTATACAATTTAATAAGAATTGTCAATTTTAAGATTTTTTATAGAGTATCTTAGCAATTTAGATATTTTTTACTCAAAGTACGAGTCAGAATGCTGAAAATCTCATCATGTAAAAAATTGTGTTTGAACTTCAAAATAAAGTTTACCAACCGAACATAAAATTGAAGTATGAGTCTTAACTCCGACTCAAAGTTCTATGAAAGAACATGCCTCATATTTGTATAACTTAACGGTGATTTCAAAAAATTTAACGAAAATTATTTTAAATATTAATTTGAAAGTAATTCTTAGAGATTCTCTATTTCCCTCTCAAGTATTTATCGTATTTATATCCCTTTAAATATATGCTCTTTAACTTTGCAAATCTAGTATATTCATTTTTTTTTGAAATTATGTTAATTTATATGCTAATTTAAATTAACCTTAAATATAAAAATTTTGAAATTCAGTTTATTTACCCTAAAAGTTTCTAAATTCAATCTATTTCTCATCAAATTGTTCAAATTGAGTCTATTTTTTATTTCCTCCAAAGTGTCTAAATTCCACGTATTTTCTCTTAAATTTCAAAATTCAATATATTACCGACCAAAATTCTCCATATTTTCTAGATTAAATCTATATGTTCGGAAGGTTTAAAAAAAACTTTATGATATGATAACTAGGATTGGACAATTTAGATTCGATTTAGATTTCAATTTATTTACAACTGTTACAAATACAAATTGATTGTGTTTCAATAAATAGTGATTGTTTTGTTATAAACAAAACATACTTTTGTTTTTAATTCTTTGAACTTCATACTTACCAAATAAAAATAACATTGTTACTCCAATAATGAATATAATAGGTTTTTGTTTAACTCGCCAATAGTTAAAAACCCAAATATATTTTTATTAACTAAATAAATAAAAACAATATTGTTTTTGTTTATAATTGAATGTTTACTATTTATTAAACCTCAATAATTTATACTTGTTTTAATTGATGCAACAACATACACAACTTCCAAGCATCTCTTTTGTGTTTTCTCAATTTACAAATTTTAGAAATATTGTCTTCTGTCGGTTTTGATGCCGTGAATATCTATCCAAGCATCATAAACGAATATTGATTCACAAAACTAATATTGCAACTTCAGCTTTCAAATCTATATATAAAAAGGAGCAAAATTATTGGCTTCTCATGCTGCCACATCAGCATTGTTTGTTATTTTATTTTACTTTTCTACAAAAATTAATTATATTTATTTTATATATTTAATGACATTTTTAAAAACCTCTTTCTTCAATTAATGTGCAATATTCTAAAAATTACAATTTATATGAATAAAATATATAGTATATTTACATTAATGTTTAGATATAAAAATATTGAAAACATGTTAGAAACTAATGAAAAGAGACATAAATATAATATAAGCAAATAATCATATAAATTTGTTATATAAATTTATATAAGTTTTTTTTATTCATGAGCTCTACAAAATTATATATATAAAAGTTGTTGCAAAAGGTAACTTCTGGTGAAGCCACCTCAGCAACAACTTTTTTAAAATTTAATTTTTTGTTGTTATTAAAATTTTAATATTTTCATTTATTTGTAATAAATTAAAAAGTTAAATGTATTAAATTATCAGTTTTTTATTGATTAAGAGCTCAAAAGTTTTTTTAAGCCTTTGTCATTCTCTTCTTTTCTACAAACGCTAGACCTCCACCTCCATCTCCATCTCCATCGATCTGAACCCAATTTTGCAAAGTCTCAGTCACGAGTTTCTTTTCCGCCGTTGCAGCTTCTTCGCCTCCGACGCAGCTTCTTCGCCTTCGACACAGCTTCTTCTCCCAGGTATGGCCTTCCACTCCTCATCCTCATTTTCTATCTCTCGCTCCATCCTCCCCTATAAAGCTTCGACTTCGATCCATAATATCTTTGTCTAATAGAATTGTGTAAGTTTCCCGATCTCCGTCATCAGCTTATGATTCTCTAATTCCTCTCACCATCATCTCTCGCCAATCCCTCATTCTCACCTTCAAGCTCTTTGATTCTCCGATTAACAATCCTTAAAATTCACTTTACCATTTTGCATTGTTTGACGCCCATCTAAGGATTGATTCTCCGATTAACAATCCTTAACAGTTTATGTTATTCATTTGTTAATTGACGACGACCGACAATGAGGCATGTGGCTTGCGAGCGGCGGATCGGTGCCGAAGACATGAACATTTGTTAACAATGCAACAGTGGTTCAGCGATGAGGCACATCGACGGGTTGTCTAGGGTTCTGGTGAGGCATTTCTTACTCATTGATGAGTTTTATTTCGAGTTTTATTTCAGTCTCTCTCGCCGAAGGAGAAAAATTTCTATCTGAGAGAGAAAACAACGGTAGCCTATGATGAAAAGAGGTGACAAAGCCGAATAGGAGTCTGCGACCGCTCCACTATTTGCTCCACTATCCAATGGTGTCTTCATCAAATTGAAGAAATATTATAAGATTTGAAAAAAAAATAGACAAATTGAAGAATTGTCTCTACGATGCTATTTCGGCGTTCAAGGCCTGTTGCTTCCTTTCTACTTCTCCTCCATTAGCTGCTTCATTTTCAGTAGGAGGAAGTCTCCAAACACGATGGGTGAGAAAATTTCTTGGTTTTCGTTGGATGATACGTATGATCCTCAACAATGTTTATTTCCTTTTTGATCTCTCAATGCACATTCACAGCCTTGGTATATGTGTTGGTAGATGTTAGTTTTGTTTTATTGTTCTTTGACCAATGATGACTCTTGGTTGGGTGATATTCATGTGAAGCAACATCTTTTCACTATTTTTTACTTTGTTCCTGTCCTTGGATCAATAATCCACTCACATTTGGTTCGTTTTGATGCAGATAATGCTTAGGAAGAGGAGCAGGTCTAATCAGAAACATCAAATGGTGTGTTGTTTGGATTCATATCCAGGACAAGTCGAGTTCTCTAGGTTTAATAACCATAAGAATGGTTCGTTTTTTAGTATTCCCAGTTTGTTTGAGGGTTTCAGCAACAAGGGTTCGTCCGACAACGATTTATCTTAGAGCCCGACATCTCCTTTGGATTTCAGGTTTCGGGAATCCGTTTGCTGGATCTTCAAAGTCAGTCAAACATGGCCATCATAAGAGTTTTGACTCTGGTAAAGTAGGGTTGAGTATAGTGAAATCTTTTGAGGATCGCACTGGTGCATCAGGGAAAGTTCTGCAATCATGTGAGAGTAAGAACATTCTTTTGGTCTTGGAATAAGGTTAGGGAATCCCATTTATCCGAATGTTGTTTGGAAGGCTCATGAACTGAACCCTACTACTCATAAGGATTACTCTTGCTCCCTCAATGTCCTCCCAATACTCTACCAATGTATATGAACTCATTGCTATATTTGAGATTGGAGACAATCTGATCAAGCATGACCCCTTTTGCTTCCTGAGTTCACATGGTGCTATGGGCTCCTTTGGAAACACAGAAGCGGACTAAAATACTCATGACCAAGCCATTGCTCATAAAGCTCATATTCTTGCATACCATCCAAATTTGAAGGCTTTTCCTCTGAAGCAAAGCTTGGAAAGCCTTGGTGGTATGAACCCGATTATGGAAAGTGAGATTGAACTATCTGAGGATTATACTTGTGTCATTTCTCATGGTCCTAACCCCAAAACCACTCATTTTTACGGGGATTGCATTCTAGAGTCTCAAGATGACAATGATTTGGACAAAGGTTTTTGCTACAAGGAACAAAAGGATTTCACTATTGTTTTCATGCCTGTTACAGAACCACTTGTACCTGTGAACTTCTTGAGCTTATGCGCCTCCTGTAACAAGGGTTTGCATGGAGAAGACCTATACTTGGACAAGCACTCATTTCTTCCAACTTAGTACACTCATAATTCGTAGGGTGTTATTAGGTAGTCCTCGAACTTGGATGGTTTGCTATGCAATCCATGATATATGCCTACGCTGGTTTGCAATGCAATCCATGATATGTATACCCGTCTTTAGATCATTGTAGTCATTTTATACGATTGCTTTCTATACTTGCACAACTTGGACCATATTAACTCAAGTTTTGCAATGTGTTAAAATTATGGTTGAGGCATAGTCTATTAATCAATCCATTATAAATAATTCCCTTATTTATCTTAATATAGTTAAAAGCTTATACATTAAAAATTAAATTTTGTTTATTCTGGTGCTGGCAGTCAACTCAAATAGATATAATGTAAATAACTTTTGTAAACATTAAAAAAAATAAAGATAAAATGTTAGATATTATTAAAGGAACTATCTTCTCAATCTTGCTACAACAAGCAAAGTAATACATAAGATGGTGCATCTAAAAAAGTATAAATTTTGGAAAAATGGGAGAAGTCACAATATATATACACTTTCATTATTATTTAGTATTAAATAAATTAAATTTATTTGTACTATTTTTTTGTAATATTAAGAATTGTTACCGGAAGAAGAAATATATGAATGGACATTTCAAAGGATGTAATCATGCCATTATTTATTTTTTATTTATAAAATTTTTAATGTTATAGTTATACGAGTTCATATTTAACATTAATTATTATAAATAAAATTATCTCAATCTCAAACTCTTTTTCAACTATATGTGTGAGAATTCGAAATGTACTTCATTAATTTGATTTTTTTATTTAGATCTTGGAGGTTTCAATTCATTTTTTCCATTATTTTTTATTTTTCTTATCTCATTTTCAATGGGTTGTATATGATGTTTCGATAAATCAACAATAAACTTAGATAAAATTTTTTCTATATATAATCATTTGATAATGTTATTTTTTCGTCATACATTGTTTTATAATCATAAAGTCATGGTGGTTGTATATTGTATTGTGATTAAAATGCTATAATTGTTTTAAAAATATACTTATTACTATTAGAGATATATTAAAAATATGTATTTTTTATTTAATAATTAACGTATCATATAAATCATGATAAAATAGCATTTAATCAAATTGGAAAATAAAGAATATATATTTGTATATAGTAGAAAATGTTCTTTTTCTTTTAATCGTATTACATCTGATTTATGTTTAGGAGAATATATATATCTTGATAAATTTATTTGAATATATTAATTAGATTTCATGGATAGCAAATAAATTTTTATATTTTATTTTTAATAATTATTTATTATTATTCGATTTTACGCAAGAAGATATTCAAATTATATTTTTATACCGATAAACGTTGTTATAAATATAACAATCCGCGCATCGCGCGGGATCTCTACCTAGTCTATATATAAAAAGGAACAAAATCTTTGGCTTCTCATGCTGCCACCTCATCATTGTTTTGTTATTATATTTTATTTTTCTACAAAAATTAATAATATTTATTTTATATATTAATGACATTTTTAAAACCTCTTTCTTCAATTGATGTGCAATATTCTAAAAATTACAAAGACTTTAATATATTTAATAAATTAATTTATAAATTGGATTTTAAATATAAATGAAATTAAATGGTTTAATGTTTACAAACGTTTGAATACAAATTAAATTACAATTAAATATTTCAACACTTAAATTATAATTAAATAAAATATTGACGTATTTATATGAATAAAAATATATAGTATAATTAAATTAATGTTTAGTTATAAAAATATTGAAAACATGTTAGAAACTAATGAAAAGAGACATAAATATAATATAAGCAAATAATCATATAAATTTGTTACATAAATTTATATAAGTTTTTTTTATTCATGAGCTCAACAAAATTTTTCAAATTTTAAAATTTTATGCATAATTATATAATAAATTTATGTATTTATATGAATGAATAAATAAATATAGCATATGTTTACATAAAAATTTGTTATAAAAAATAACAAATATTATAAACTAATGAAATGAGAAAAATAAATGAACTATAGACAAATAATCATAAAATTTGTTATATAAATCCATATAAAATTATTTATTCATGAATTATACAAAATATTTTAATATTGCAAAATTTAAATTTAATACAATTATATAAGAAATTTACTTACTTAAATGGATAAAAGAATATAGTATATTTACATGAAAGTTTGGTAATAAAAGAATTGAAAAACAATATTAGAAAACAATGAAATAAATTAAATATAGACATAATCATATAAATTTTTATGTAAATCCGTATAAGGTTTTTATCCTTGAAATTTATGAAATATTTTAATATTTAAAAATTTAAATTTTATATGTAATTATATTAAGAAAATTACATATTTATATGAATAAAAATATATATTATATTTACATAAAATTTGGGTTATAAGATAATTGAAAACTATTAGAAACTAATGAAATGAGATAAATAAATAAAATATTGATAAATACTCATATAAATATGTTATATAAAACTATATAAACTACAAAATATTGTAATATTTCAAATTTAAAATTGTATATGTAAAATATAACAAATTTACGTATTTATGTGAATAAAAATTAATAGTATAATTACATAAAAGTCTGGTTATAAGACATTGAAAAAATACTGGAAATTGATGACATGAGACAAATAAATAAAATAAAGATAGATAACCATATACAAACGTTGTATAAATCCATATATTTTTTCTTATTCACAAATTTAATGAAATCTATTAATATTTCAAAATTTATATTTTATGTGTAGTTATATAACAAATTTGTGTACTTAGATGAAAGTTTGGTTATAAACATATGAAAAATATTAGAGACCTATGAAATGAAAAAAAATGATAAAATTGATAATTGCCTATTATGTTATATCTAAAAATATTTGTTTTAAAAATCACATATTTTTTGTATAACATTGATATCATTATCATATATTACTGAGTTATAATAATTAGATCCTACCAATTTTTTGATGATTTTAAACAAAAATTTAAATATATTATCTATTTTTCGTAAAATGATGTTGAAAATATATCATCACATTTAATTTTTTTCTTTCTAAATAATGATGCATTTGTGATATATAAATTCCAATTCTATAATTAAAAATTGCTAAAACTCCATGCATCGCGCTGGTTCTATTACTATATAAATAACATCTATATAGATGGTGTATGTTCACTGAAAACGGATCACGGCCGCACTACAACTATTTTCATATATTACTTGGCTGATATTGTGATTTCTCCATGCTAAATGAATAACTATTACGATGTGTATTACATCAAAGGATGTTTTATCATGGAAAAACGTCATCATATCTTATGCAGATCATGGTTTGGAGAAATTCTCATTCGTTTATTATCCAAAATGATTGGATGTGGCATAAATCCGAAAAAAATGAGTATAAGGGTGTTTGTTTGGCTCTTTGAAGAAGTAGAGACAAAAGTTCGATTGAACATAAAATCACCATACTTGAAAGTAGAATAATGAAGGTTACTCGGTATAAAATTCTTCTCGATTCAAGCTTTTTGTGTGAGATACTAATAATTATGGTTTTATATGGTAAATAATTTGTTTTTTAAGCTGTTAAAAAGATATTGGAGTGGAAAGAAATGAACAACATCAAGTCTATACATCTCATAGGAGTTTAGAAGCAATAAACATAAAGAATAGTGGAAGACGAGCGAATTGTAAATTTGAACTAATTAACTATGCTAATGAGGTATGATTTCGGTGAAATGATAGGAGGCGATGGAAGAGGAAGATGAAGATAGAAAAGGAAATGATTCATTTGTTCATGTGAATGATACGATAAACCCTTGAAATTTCTGAGAAAATATGATGGAGTTTTTATTTCAAAAAACATGATGGAGTTTTTATTTCATTTTTTATATTTTATATTGTTAAATAAATATGAATAATAAAAGAAAAAACCGAGAAAATTTGAAACAAAAATAGGAAGAAAAAAAAATAAAGATTGCAAAGTTAATTAGAATTTAACCATTAAACACCAAATACTATGTATCACCACATGATAGTATATTATATATGTTACATGTTTTAAATTTTTTTTCAGTCTAACTATGAGTGAGTTGATTTAATTATTTTTTTTCTCATATGATTTTACGATATAAAAAAATATTATAACAATCAATTATATTTTAGAAAAAATATTCACACTCATAGTTCAATGCAATATATTTCACCCCATTGATATTCTATTAGCTTCATATTTTTTTAAACTATCATGTATCATTAAAAGATAATTTAAAAATGTATTTTTTCATTTAATTTTATTATTAAACTAGATCGATTTTATGTTATAATATTCTGGTATATTTTATTAGCATTTATTACCTATTATTCGATAAAGTAATACATACGCAATGCCATGAACCAAAATTTTAATATTTTTAATATATCAATTTATTTTTAATATATTAATTTTTATTATATATTTACAAATTTTTAACATCCCGTGCATTACACAGGTTCCTTTTCTAGTTACATCTTATAATATTATAAAACCTCAACTATTAAGAATCTTTAAAACCTTGCTGAGTAGGATTTCACTAAAAGAAAAATGTTGTCACGGCTAAATCCTTACGAAAACGCACACCTATAATTTTAATCCATTTGAATTTCCAGACCAATACAAGCGTCCACAATCAGTCTCTAATTTTAGATGAGTCAATTTGTCTGCAACCCATTTGTAAATCTAACCCATTTACAACTATAAATCTGTGGAGAAAACCCTCATAAGTTTTTGGGAAATTATGACGACCTTTCTTCACAAAAATCCTGACGGAACAACTATCACAAATACCAATGAAAACATTGTTGGTTGTGTTGGTGATCCAAAATTTTTTTTTCACAAATAAATGTCCACACGAAGGCATTTGTCCGTAAATGTTTTGTCTGCAAAATAATTCCAGACAGTGGCATGCATGAGGAAACATTTTTCCAAAATAAAGTAAAAAAATTAAATTTAAAAATAATAAAAATAAAAGTTATTACAAATATTATTTTTTTATAAAATAAAATATATACAAATAGCGAAATCTACAACATCATTCTCATTCCATTGTCGTTTCAATCCATCGTTGTTATTGTCATTCTCATTCCAATTAAATGTTAGCGTGTTTGAATTAATAAGCCACATTAACTTATCAACTTTGACCTTATTGCTATCAAATGTACCTCACTCCTAGATATTTGGGAACATATCAATCCGTCCGCAAAAGGTCAGACGGATCGCGGACGGACACGAAATGGAAGCACAGACGAACACAAAATGGAAGCACGGGTCGTTTCTGTTTTTGTCCGAAAATTTGTGGATGGGACAGATCCGTCCACAAATTTGAGCCTGTAAAATTGCGGACGAGTGCATACTCACGGTAAACCATTTGGATTTAGGGACGTATTTGAGATGACTCGTCGGGAAATATTAGTCTTGGTCTGTAATCCGTCTTTAATCGGTCCAGAAATTACCTATTTAAACCTCTCCTACATTCTTTCATTTCTCACATTCAATTATCATACATTTCACTTCATACATTCTTATTATTTCTAATTATAATGGCATCTTCGTCGAGATCGAATATTTCCGTTTCTAGACATTGAATGTATAGAAGAATTGATAAAAAAAACTCATGGTGTATCGAAGGAGTTTATAGAAGGCCTTACACAGTTTATGACAATGGCGACAAATCAACAAGTTTATAAAGAAAACGATAAGTTGGTTTGTCCATGCGTTAAAGGAAAAAATTATAAATTTGTTAAAGAGAGAACCGTTTGGGATCATCTTTATTTAAGAGTTTTTACTTCAAACTATTTCATGCGATTATTGCATGGAGAGAATTTTGCACCACGACCTAGTAATGTTATAGAAGATTTTAGTAGGGGTATCTTGCACAATAAAGTGTTTGAGATATCTCAAGATATAGAAATGAACCCTTATATGGAAATGATGCAAAATGTATTCGGTGAAAGAAACGAGGAATCTATTGAAGAAGATCCGAATGAAGATGCGAAAAGTTTTTTTTTGAAATGTTAGAAAGTGCTAGGCATCCACTTTATGATGTTTGTAGAATAGATCTTTCGCAATAGTTCTATCATTTCATCATCCATTGAAAGGGGAGACGTACTCTCGTTCATCATCCGTGGAGGTGACGTAATTCCCAACGGAAATCCGTTGGCAATTCCAACCCGTTGGAAATTTTTGTATATCATTCGTTGAACAGTTCATTTTTCAACACAATTTTAAAACAAACATGATCTCAAACTGAAAATCTTTCAAACACTTAAACACAGACTTAAACACCATTAGAGCTCAACGATTTGTAGATTACTGTGTAATGTTGGTGAGTTCGATAGGAGCCCCACCACCGCCTCCACCGCCACCATATCAACTTCCTTCAGTGATCATTTGACATTTCAATAAATATGACTTGTTTAGACTCGTTTTCAATAAATGAGTCTTATATTGACCAGTGCAATCGTGCCACTACATCAATAATAAAATAATCGTTTTCATAACTCACATAAGAAACAAGAAAAACACAAGAGAAACACGATAAACTCACTGTACATACCTGGTTTTTTTGCAGAACGTGCTTAATTGCAAGCTTTTTTATTGATAACAAACGATTTCAACCTATTTGGCAGCGAATCTGATGCCAATTTCAAGCTACTCTCGCCAAATCTGTTGTGGTGTGGGAGCACAGTAATTTTCGCGCCATAGAAGAGAGAAAAAAATTGTCGACTGATTAAAGGACAAAGGCAATTTGGGGTTATCAATATTTTCAAGGTAGATTTGAAGTTGATTTTTTTTTCAGGGGAAGAGTATTTTTGAATGTTTTAGCGCTACAGAGGTATTTTTGAAGTTCCCTTTTTAATCTATATAAAATATAGATTCTACTAAAAGAAAAGTAATCCAATCACTGTATTGGGCTAACCCTTCGAAACTTAAAATCTCATACCTGCGGATTGAGACATATGTTTCACAGCGACATCTCTTTCTCCGCAATCTCTTCCCTGACGACCACCAACTGTTCCTCTCAGACAAAATTATTCTTACGACGCCGGCGAAGAGGCTGATACATCCGGCAAACTTGAATCATACGATCCAAAAACCCGCTTCCTCGAAAGCCCAGCTACAGTTTTCACGAACCCAAATCAACAATAATAATATCCGATTCATATGAGGAAAAAAAGAGAGAAAAAGAGACACATAGATAATACAAAGAAGAGGAACCTATTGTATTTGGAAGAACGTCATAGCTTCCGAGTAGTTCTTGTAATCTTCGTCAATTTGTCCATTTTTTCCAGTGGAAATTGAGAATAAAAGTTTCTTCCTTGCCTTTGTCCATTTTTCAGATATCTTTCCTCTATATTGACTGCCTCGATCTCCCTATTCGTTGGCAAAATCTGGTTTCTTGAAGTTTTCAGTGAAGGAAACAACTTCTTGAGTGGGTTTCCTCTTGTTTCTCGCCTATTTTCCCGAGATTTATAACAAAGAAGAAGAAGATGGAAGAATGCGAATGCGAATTTCTACTGAGCTTGAGTGGGTCTTGCTGATTTCGTCGTTTCGCAGTCTGTTCTTATGATTCCGCCATTCAAGACCTCAAATTGAGTCTAAATCTCACTTTCAATTAGGGTGCTAAATGGATTAATTTCATATGAGTTCAATTGAGTTCATCAAAATATATAGATTATATAGATTCAATCATAATTTTTTAAAATTATAAAATTTCATATTTCAAATTTGTTTATCTAATAAACAATATATAAATAATATAATATGTATGATACACGTAAGGGGCAGACTGAATTGAGTTTTGTTCAGTCGATAAAAAAATGGTTTTATGGATATGGCCAGAATTTTAGTTATCCATATTTTCTCCTATTTTCTCTCGAAAATACTATTGTAGTACTATTGATCATCTCGTTTTCATACGTATTTCTTGCACGATTTTAGAGATGTTTATGATATATATGCGATGCTTTATGTATGATTCCGTATCCGTTTTACTTGTTTTCATGTTTTCATGTTCTTACAGGTTTTTATGCGTATTCGGTTCATTTCGGAACTAAAGGACGTGCACGAGACAAAGTACCAACATCGAGGATCATCACGGAACAAACGGGATGAAAATCGGCATGGAATAGCCACTACCCGCGCTGGTAACTCCCTAGCCCGGGCGGGCATTTGTTACGGTGATTTTATCCAGCGAATTGAGCACGAGTCGGGCAAGAAATACCACGCCCGGGGCTTGAGCCCGAGCGGGCAGACCATGACCCCGAGCGGGCAGCCCTTGAGCCCGAGCGGACAGCCTCTTTTCCATCGCGTTCTCGCGCAATCTTCTGCGCCGTACCCGAGCGGGTCACTTACCTTGCCCGCGCGAGTCGCGATTGTCTCTTGCAACTCCAAATAAGTTAATTTGACTTAAAACAAATGGGAGTTTGTTGGGGACTTATACAATAAAAAACGACTTTAGAGATGAGGAATAACTGATATTTCGCGAGAGAAACTAATGGAAACGTCACCCAACTTATTCAATAATGGAAACTCATGAAAAGACAACAATCGGTGGCTGCTGCAACATAAGGAATAACTGAACGTCCAGAAGGAAAAGGAGGGAGAAAAGGAAAGAAAATAGGAAGGAAAGAAGAGGAGAGGAGTGAGAGGTCGAGCTCATTCACCAAGTTTCGAGTTCTTGATCGAGAGAGAGAAGAAGAAGGTTCTTGCGAAGGAGACATACAAGGAGCATTGGAGATCAACCCCACACTTCGGTTTCATTTGGTTTTCATGTTCCTTAGACCTTCTGTTTCGTTTATGTTTGTTTACGGACGCATGAGCGAGTAGTTTGTTTGTTCTAAGAGAAAGGATTAGCCCATGGCTATCTCGGAACCACTTTTGATTCATCTTTGAATGCATCTTCCCATTTTCGTTTATCTATTCTTTATCTGAGTGCTTAATTTACTTGTGTTTGCGACGACCGCGTAGATGCATGTGTTAGGGATTAGGAGAAGGACTGGAAGGAGAATTCTAGTCCTAGAAGATCAGGTTTAGAACAACTGAGGTTAGGCCACGAAAGTAGGGTAGCAGCGGTTGAGGGTAAAACGGATGAATCACAGATCTTATGGGTTTAGTTCAAGGTGTCAGCCACGAAAGTAGGGGATAACTTGACTAGATCACGTGCCTATGCCTCGAGAGAGGGTAGATATCATATTAGGATTGTTTGTCTTAGATAACTTGACTGGGAGTGCATGATAGATAGGTTGATTGTTGGTTTAGGTAGTCTTGTGGTGAAACCGGTTTCCTGGAACGTTTGTCTCATTGTTAAGAACTAGTTTGTTTATTTGTTTTTATTATTTCATTCTTAAAACCATATTTCGTTCGTTAGCAAGTTTGATTCACAAATAGAGTTTAGGTTGTGTTGCGTAGTCCCTGTGGGATTGACACCTGAAGTACTGCACGCGTGCCGTGGACTTGCGGGTAGTTTAGGTTATTTGTTTAACTTTGATAACACATCAAGTTTTTTGTGCTGTTGCCAGGAACTATTGTCAACACGTCTTAGATTCGAGCCTAGAGTCTTTCTTGTTTTGTTTTTGTTTTTGTTTGCTTCTCTTTCGTTTCTTTCTACCTAATTCTGTCTATTTGTCCTTTGTTGGTTTATGATCAGGTCTCAAGGTGCTTCAAATCTACTCTCAATCGACCCAGAGATCGAGCGAACTTGCAGACAAGTGAGAAAGGGCAAGGAAGAAGGTAACACAAAGCCGTCAGATTGACGAGATATGGATAATCAGAATGGCCACGAACAGCTTCAATTACCTCTCGGTAATTTGGGGCACTTGCAGCAACAGCCACTCGCGCCTCAACCGCGAGAACCACATGCTCCACCACCACGTTGTCTCAGGGATTACGTGGTGCCAAACATGAACAACGTGCAAACAGCCATAAGGATGCCTGCTGTTGCGAGAGAACAGTTTGAGATTAAGCCAGCAAAGATCAACATGCTTTATCAGAAGCAATTCATGGGGGGAAATCATGAGGATCCCCATCAGCACCTCAAAAACTTCCTTGAGCTTTCTGGTACGTTCAAAATACACGGAGTCTCAGAGGACGTGATCTTATTGCGTATTTTCCCCTTCTCAATTGGGGGGAGAGCAAAAACTTGGCTGCAATCGCTCCCCGTCGGATCTATCACTACTTGGGATCAGCTCTGCACACTGTTCTTATCACGTTTTTTTCCTCCGAGCAAGACGATTCAGATGAGGGGGGAAATCACAACGTTCCGATGCAAAGATGGAGAAACTTTGTTTGAGGCGTGAGGCAGATTCAAGGATCTTCTACAGTTATGTCCACACCATGGTCTTGAGCAGTGGTACGTTATCCAAACCTTCTACAACGGAATTTCAGATGAGCACTGTACGACGTTGGATAACGCTGCCAGAGATTCATTCATGGATCTGAGTGTCGAGGAGGCATACGAGCTGATCGATAACCTCTCCATGAGCCACACCATGTGGTCAACATGAAGAGGTATGCCTAACAGCACTCGTCTTTTATATGAGCCGAATAAGAGGAGGGCAACGGGTAATGCAGCGAACGCCATGTACTGTGTGAATTGTGGAGATACGGAGCACGTAAGGTATCAATGCACGGTACATGAGGATTTCGAACAGATGAATTACGCCCAGAAGCAAGGAAACACTCAATTCGAGAATACCTCCAACCCGAATTGGAGGAATCACCCGAATCTTTCATATCGAACGACTCAACCGGTAAAGTTTTCGGGGTTTCAGCAAAGGCAGCAAACTTTTCAGCAAAACAACCAGCAATTCCATCAAGCTCAGCAAGTTCCGCAAGCTCCTCAACCTCCTCAAGCCTCTTCGTCAAACCTTGAAGGAGTGTTGCTCGAATCTATTAAGGACCAAAGGCAGCAACAATCGACTCAAACCAAATTCAACGCGGATGTGGGGACAGCGATTAATGAGCTTAAATCTAACATGGAATCCTTGAGCACACATGTGAAGATGTTAGAAAATTCCATAGCACAACAAGCCGCCTCATCCTCTCGGAATCCCGGACAGTTTCCCGGTAAACTCGATCTTAACCCGAGAGAGCACGTGAACGCCATCACCTTGCGCAGCGGCAATGTGCTTGAGAATCCGCCCCGAAAGAGCAAGAGAAAGTTGCTGGAAAATCAGTGGATAAAGGAAAGGGGATTGTGAATGAGGACAGAGCTGAATCAGAATTGGAGAAACCATACGTTGCTCCACCGGCGTACAAACCTCCAATATCGTATCCTCAATGGTTGGTGAGCAGCAAGAACGAGGTAAGGTATGGACGGTTTGCAGAGATCCTTAAGAAGCTTTACATCAACATAACGTTCGTAGAGGCTCTCCAACAAATGCCCACGTACGCCAAATTCCTCAAAGAAATTATGTCCAACAAACGGCGTATCGAAGAGAGTGAGACGGTAGCGCTTACCGAGGAATGCAGCGCCATTCTTCAAAACAAGCTGCCCCCGAAGTTGAAGGACCCTGGAAGCTTCTCCACTCCATGAACAATAGGTAATCTTGATATTGATAAAGCGTTGTGTGATTTAGGAGCAAGCATGAAACTCATGTCATATTCAGTCTTCAAGCGGATGAACTTCAGCGACCTCAAACCTACCAAGATGTCTCTCCAACTCGCTGACCGTTTGGTAAGATATCCGGTGGGGATTGTTGAAAATATTCCCACCAAGGTAGGTAATCTTTTTATACCCGCTGACTTTGTTGTACTTGATATTGAAGAGGATGCTAGGATACCGATTATTCTTGGTAGACCGTTCTTAGGTACTGCAGGTGCGATCATAGACGTACAACAAGGAAAACTTTCTCTACGCGTCGGAGACGAAACGATTGAATTCAACTTGTCCAAATCCATGAACGGACCATCCATCAAGGAGTCTTGCTTTCAAATTGACTTGCTGGATGAGTTAACGAACGACACGTTTGATCAAGTAAGTATTCCTGATCCCCTCGTTAGATGCTTAACTCAAGTTTGCAAAGATGCAGGTTTTACCGATGAAGAACCTGAGGCGTACGCAGAATTCATGAGTGCTATTGAAGCACTAAGAGAGGGCCCATGTGAGGAGATACGACATGAAGCACAAGCTGACTTCGCAGTGGAGAAGGCGCCCAAACTCGAGTTGAAGCCTCTTCCTTCTTCTCTTCGGTATGAATACCTCGGACTTAACGATACATACCCCGTTATTGTTAATGCTGACTTGAGTGCAGATGAGACGCAAAAGCTACTTGAATACTTAAGGAAGCATAGGAGAGTGATCGGATACACCATCGAGGATATCAAGGGACTAAGCCCTTCGTTATGCATGCATCGAATACTCGTGGAAGACGGGCATAAACAATCCATCGAGGCGCAAAGGCGGCTGAACCCCAACTTAAAAGAGGTAGTAAAAAAGGATAACTAAAACTTTTGGATGCAGATATCATATATCCTATCTCGGACAGCAAATGGGTAAGCCCCGTGCATGTTGTACCAAAGAAAGGAGGAATGACGGTAGTACGCAACGATAACAACGAGCTAATTCCAATGAGAACCGTCACGGAATGGAGGATGTGCATAGACTACCACAAGCTCAACAAGGCGACGAGGAAAGATCACTTCCCTCTCCCATTCATCGACCAAATGTTAGAACAGTTAGCGAATCATGCCTATTTTTGTTATTTGGACGGATATTCTGGTTTCTTTCAGATTCCCATTCACCCTTAAGACCAGAAGAAGACGACTTTCACGTGTCCTTATGGGACATTCGCTTACCGTCGTATGCCTTTTTGCAACACTCACACTCAGGCTACTTTCCCGCGTTGAGAAGACGACTTTCACGTGTCCTTATGGGACATTCGCTTACCGTCGTATGCCTTTTGGCCTCTGCAACACTCAGGCTACTTTCCCGCGTTGCATGATGGCAATCTTTTCCGATTTAATTGAACATATCATGGAAGTGTTTATGGATGATTTTTCGGTTTACGGCTCTACATTCGATGATTGCCTTGTTAACCTTTCTAGAGTGTTGCAGCGATGTGAGGAAGCGAATCTGGTTCTTAATTGGGAAAAGTGTCACTTTATGGTGAAGGAAGGTATAGTATCTGGACATATGATCTCATCGAGGGGCATAGAAGGTGACAAAGCCAAAATTGAGGTAATCGAAAAACTTCCTCCACCTGTTTCAGTTAAAGAAATTCGTAGCTTCCTAGGGCATGTAGGTTTTTATCGGAGGTTCATCAAAGACTTCTCAAAGATTACAAAACCATTGACGGAGTTGCTGGCCAAAGACACTACATTCGACTTCTCTCAAGAGTGCCACAATGCCTTCAACACCATCAAGACAGCATTGGTTTTGCCGCCTATCATTCAGCCACCCGATTGGAGCCTTCCATTCGAGATTATGTTTGACGCTTGTGACTACGCCGTTGGGGCTGTCTTAGGGCAGCGAAGAGACAAGGTCTCTCATGTCATCTCCTACGCTAGCAAGACACTAGATGATGCTCAAATCAACTATGCCACAACCGAGAAGGAGCTCCTTGTCGTCGTCTTTGCCTTTGACAAGTTAAAATCCTATCTCGTAGGATCAAAGGTAATCGTTTATACTGACCATGCAGCACTTAAATATCTTCTAGGGAAGAAGGACGGGAAACCACGCCTCATTCGATGGATCCTTCTCTTACAAGAGTTTGATCTCGAAATAAGAGATAGGAAGGGATCCGAGAACGTCGTTGCAGATCATCTCTCTCGCATCATTGTAGAGGATGCGAGACCTATCGACGATTCCTTGAGAGACGACATCATTTGCGCACTCACTTCAGGTAACTCAGCTCCTTGGTATGCTGATTTTGTTAATTTTCTTGTGAGCGGTATACTACGCCCCGACCTTTCCTTTCATGAGCACATGAAGTTCTTTGCAGTCGTCAAACATTACCATTGGGACGATCCATTTCTATACAAGAGATGCGCGGACGGGGTCTTTAGGAGATGCATCGCCGAAGAAGAGGTAGAGAGCATCCTATTCCATTGTCATGGATCGGATTATGGAGGTCATTTCAGCAAGTCCAAAACCGCTTCAAAGGTGCTACAATTAGGTTTTTATTGGCTGAACCTCTTCAAGGATGCCCATAGGTACGTTTCCTCTTGTGATAGATGTCAAAGAACGGGAAATATAGGTAAGAGGAATGAGATGCCACATAACTACATCCTTGC
>CM071864.1:9801344-9823797 GCA_036759665.1 Gynandropsis gynandra
TCGTGTGGCAACCAATATATTTTGGTAGGTGTAGATTATGTGTCTAAGTGGGTAGAAGCCATAGCAACGCCGACTAACGACGCTAGGGTAGTGATGAAATTCTTTAAGAAGATCATATTCCCTCGTTTTGGAGTTCCTAGATTAGTCATTAGTGACGGAGGTTCACATTTCATTGCAAGACAATTCGAGTCCCTCCTTAATCATTATGGCGTAAAACATAGGATAGCTACACCGTACCACCCTAAGACTAGTGGACAAGTAGAGGTTTCGAATAGGGAGATTAAGAGCATACTAGAGAAAACCGTGTCTAGGTCCCGTAGAGATTGGTCGATGAAATTAGATGATGCGTTATGGGCCTATAGGACTGCGTTTAAAACTCCCATTGGCATGACTCATTTTCAGCTTGTTTATGGCAAGTCTTGCCACCTACCTGTCAAGCTAGAGCACCACGCCTATTGGGCGACAAAGCTCCTTAACTTTGATCTTAAGAGTGCAGGTGAGAAACGACTTTTGCAGGTGAACGAGCTCGACGACCCTCGTCTTGATGCATACGAGAACTCTAAGATCTACAAGGAGCGCGCTAAGATATTGCATGATAAGAAGATCCTACCTCATGACTTTCAGCCAGGTGACTTGGTTCTTAAGCTTTTCCCGCGCAAACTACGGTCTCGTTGGTCTGGTTCTTTTCAGGTATGAGAGGTATTCCCGCATGGAGCAGTAGAACTTTGGAGCGAGACTAGTGGGACATTCAAAGCTAATGGACAGCGGCTAAAGCTCTACCAAGCCGCTCAACCGATCGAAAGTGGAAAGTCCATTTCCCTTTCCGATCCACCCGTCGCACACGCATGAGGAATGGAGACGTCAAAGCTTAAAGACGTTACATAAGCAATTTCTGGGAGGCAACCCAGCTGTTTGCTTTTATTTTTCTTAGTTTTTAGTTTGAGACTCGGTTATCCGTTTTCGTAAAAAAAAACAAAAACAGAAAAACACAAAAAATACCACCGCAAACGTGTTTCACTTCCCTTACCCTCCATCGGAGCTTCAAGTCGAGGATGTCGTTTGATTCAAGTCTGGGGGAGCAACTCACGTTTGTCAGGTGATTTAGTTTCATTTTCCTTCATTTTCCCTTTGACTTTGTAGTTTCTAGGTTATTTTTTAGTTTTTAGTTTGTTTTTGTTTTCGTGAGTCAGAGTCGTCCCAGTCACTTTTCCGGTGCCACGTTTTGAGATGAACCCTCAACCTAGAATGCTTAAGCAGTTGGCCTTTTCCGTAAGATTTTTCACGTTTGAGCTAGGTTTTTCCTAAGCGTTAGAACTTATTAGTCGGCTGAAAAACAATAGGTCGTAGTTCTTTGGGAATCCTAGTGTTGCTTGTGGGGGGTTTAGACGAGGTTTCTAGGCTAGTTTATCGTGTAGACGATGCTTTACTTCACTTTTCTATGAGGATTACTATATCGTATGAGATCGAGCTTATTTGCAAATTAAGAGCGCACACTAACACTCCGCTGTCGATAGAAATAATGCCTAAAACGCATGATCTAAAATCGATATGAGTGCATCGACCTTGATACTCTTTCAATGGCTCGGGCCTAAGTGGTGGGTTGGCGATCATCTTTCTACGTCCTAAGGGCATGGCACAAATAAAACGCCGCCTACTCCGCTGCACTCTTGAACGAGATGCATGAGTATACCGTCATCGACAGTCTGGGTCTAAGTAGAGGCTGGATCCCTTCAATCTGACGTCCTAGAAGCCTACTGTGTATGCAAAGAAAAAGAAAAAAAAGAAGAAAAGAAAAAATATGACATAAAAAGAAAGAAAAAAGAAGGAATAAAGAAAGAAAGAAGCTCGAAAAAGAAACAAGTATCCTCGGTTGTTCTAGATTTAGCATTGTCTAAAGTCTTGTCTGGTGGAGAGAGTTACAGTGGCTTGTTTAGTTTTCCTTTGATTTACTTTCTCGTGGGTAGCCTTGGTGAACCTAGGATGAAGACTGAAAACTTAATTAGGCCGAATTTGCTCTCGACGTGCTCGTTGATCGGTTAGGTTCGTTTAGCGGCGTTTCTAGGAGAAAGGGGAATTCTTGGATTTTGTGATGCTTCACGTATGATTCCGTATCCGTTTTACTTGTTTTCGTGTTTTCATGTTCTTACAGGTTTTTATGTGCATTCGGTTCATTTCAGAGCTAAAGGACGTGCACGAGACAAAGTACCAACATCGAGGATCATCACGGGAGAAACGGGACGAGAATCGGCATGGAATAGCCACTACCCGCGCGGGTAACACCCTAGCCCGAGCGGGCATTTGTTACGGTGATTTTGTCCAGCGAATTGAGCACGAGTCGGGCAAGAAATACCACGCCCGAGGCTTGAGCCCGAGCGGGCAGACCATGAGCCCGAGCGGGCAGCCCTTGAGCCCGAGCGAGCAGCCTCTTTTCCATCGCGTTCTTGTGCGATCTTCCGCGCCGTACCCGAGCGGGTCACTTACCCTGCCCGCGTGGGTCGCGACCGTCACCTGCAACTCCAAATAAGTTAATTTGACTTAAAACAAATGGGAGTTTGTTCGGGACTTATACAATAAGGAAAAAGACTTTAGAGAAGAGGAATAAGTGATATTTCGCTGGAGGAACTAATGGAAACGTCACCCAACTTATACATTAATGGAAACTCATAAAAAGACAACAATCGGTGGCTGCTGCAACATAAGGAATAACTGAACGTCCAGAAGGAAAGGGAGGGAGAAAAGGAAAGAAAATAGGAAGGAAAGAAGAGGAGAGAAGTGAGAGGTCGAGCTCATTCACCAAGTTTCGAGTTCTTGATCGAGAGAGAGAATAAGAAGGTTCTTGCGAAGGAGACATACAAGGAGCATATGATCAACCCCACACTTCGGTTTCGTTTGGTTTTCATGTTCCTTAGACCTTCTATTTCGTTTATGATTGTATACGGACGCATGAGCGAGTAATTTGTTTGTTCTAGGAGAAGGGATTAGCCCATGGCTATCCCGGAACCTTTTTTGATTCATCTTTGAATGCATCTTGCCGTTTTCGTTTATCTATTCTTTATCTGAGTGCTTAATTTACTTGTATTTGCGACGACCGCGCAGATGCATGTGTTAGGGATTAGGAGAAGGACCGAAATGAGAATTCTAGTCCTAGAAGATCAGGTTTAGAACAACTGAGGTTAGGCCACGAAAGTAGGGTAGCAGCGGTTGAGGGTAAAACGGATGAATAACAGATCTTATGGGTTTAGTTCAAGGTGTCAGCCACAAAAGTAGGGGATAACTTGACTAGATCACGTGTTTATGCCTCGAGAGAGGGTAGATATCATATTAGGATCGTCTGCCTTAGATAACTTGACTGGGATTGCATGATAGATATGTTGATTATTGGTTTCGGTAGTCTTGTGGTGAAACCGGTTTCCTGGAACGTTTGTCTCATTGTTAAGAACTAGTTTGTTTATTTGTTTTTATTATTTCATTCTTAAAATCATATTTTGATTGTTAGCAAGTTTGATTAAAAGATAGAGTTTAGGTTGTGTTGCGTAGTCGCTGTGGGATCGACACATGAAGTACTACACACGTGTCGTGCCCTTGCGGGTAGTTTAGGTTATTTGTTTAACTTTGATAACGCATGAACTATTCTCTCCTTTATTTTTACATTCATCTGAATCCACTTCGATTTTTAGTTTTCATCCAATTCCCCCTTTAACTATAAAAAATCTGGATAAAAACTCCTCTGTTATTTATCGTTAATTATTCATTAACCGATCCAATTTTGACCCAATTTTGATCCGTATTTGACCCAATTTGACTCAATTTTGACTTTAATTTTGATCCGAATTTGACACAATTTCAACCTAATTTGACCTCAAATTTGACTTAATTTTAACCCGAATTTTTACTTAATTTTAACCCGAATTTTTTAAGTTAATTATTCAATTTAATCGATTTATTTAATTTAATTGATTTCGAGTAAAATTGAGTTATGTTTTTTTACTTGAAATCGACTAAACGGTCTAATTAACTCTATTGATTCGATTTTGATACAATTAACAAAATCATATTCAATTATATGATTCGAAATTAATTAAACCGAATAAATATTTTGATCTAAAAATTAACGCTTATTGTTTATGTGTGTAGTAAATTCACATCCAATTTACTATGATGGAACATTTAAAATTAAATCGGGTCAAAATCAAGTACAAGTTCAGGTTAAAATCGAGTCAAAATTGAGGTCACAATTTTGGTAAAAAATAAATTGGATTTGGGTCAAAATCAGGGCATATCGATTAACTCGATTTGATCAAATTTTGATATAATTAACAAAATCGTATTCAACTTTGACTCGAAATCAATTAAATTGAATAATTAACTTGATTTATTGTTGATATTCGTGTTAAAATTAAGTAAATTTTGGGTCAAAACTAAGAAAACATTGGATTAAAATCGAGGCAAAATTTCACAATTTGGGTCAAATTGGATCGATTTTGGGTTAAAATTGAGTCAAAATTGGGTCAGATTCGGATCAAATTTTGACTTGATTTTAACCCGAATTTGTGTCCCCAATTTTGACTCGGTTTTAGATAATTTCATAAAAATCAAGTTACTTATTCGGTTTAATAAATTTTAAATCAAAATTGAATACAGTTTTTGTGAATTGTATAAAAATCGGATTGAGTTAATCAGACCGTTGAATTGATTTCAAGTAAAAATCGTACTCAATTTTACTTGAAATCAATTAAATCAAGTAAATCGATTAAATTGAATAATTAACTTTGATGTATTGTTAAAATTAAGTAAAAATTCGGATCAAAATTAAGTACAAATTTGGGTTAAAATCAAGTCAAAATTAGGTCAAATATGGATCAAAATTGGGTCAGTTAACGGATAATTAATGGATAAATAACGTAGGGGGTTTTAGGTAAATGTTTTATAGTTGATAAGGGAATCAGATGAAAACTAAAAATCAAGGAGGAGGAGGGAAACCATATGATGGTCCAAATCAAGGGAAAATATGACTAAAACAATATTTTCTAGGGGAAATATGTTGTTTTTCATATATATAATTTAAATATATAATATTCATAACATATAATTATAATATTTTTAAAAAAATTAAAAATATAGTTGTAAGTTATCAATAAAGATAAAATTATGTTTTGAAGTTTTAAATTTCAAAATATTTAGTTAGATATTATTTTTATTTTAAAATTTAGACTTTGATTTGGTTTATCTATGTTTTTATGTATTATTTTAATGTTTAAAATTTTAAAGTATTTAGATATATAATTTACATACAAAATATTAATAACATATAATTATAATATTTTTTTAGTTGTAAAGTTGACTGGATCAACCCAATTAACAACCATGGATCGTCAATAATTTCAGCCCTATTATTATATCATTTGGATTAAGGTCAAACCGCGACTCAACAACCCATTTAGTATATCCTTATTTCCATGTCGATTGGTCCATATTAAACCTGTGCAAATGGGCCTTTGTTGAATGCGACCATTACTACAAAACCATTTTTTATCCCGAAAATTGTTTTTATTTTAGACGTTGATCGTCATTAATTTTGATCTTTCTTAAATGGACATAAACTTCATCAAGAAGTTGGATGAAAAAATTCATCCGAAATTAGCAGTGAAAAAATTCGTCGTTAGGAATCAGAGACAAAACTTTTGGTTTCAATTTCGTCAGGATTTTTATTTCTAAATTAAAACATTAGAGGTAAACATAAAATTCGAAAATTAAATCAAACAAAAACCTACCCCTAAATTTAGGAAAAATATTCAAAAATCATGTAAAAAATTATGGATAGACAATAATTCGTTCTTAATGCATCAAAAATTTAGAAATGGATCCAACTCCATCCGAAATTTAGGAACAGTCAAATTTGTAAAAAAATAGTTTTTAAATTTAAAATTTCTTGTAATGAATGTGAGAAATCAAGCCACACGAATTTGACGAGCAATCCATCATGGCTATGCAACGAAAATATCATGAACATGTGTAAGAACCTCGCAAGAGAAAGAAATGGCAAGCTGCACGGCATGCCTTGTTGGAAAACTGTAAAATGGTGAACCTTGCGAGAGGATCCATGGCTCTTGTCTTTGGAAGACTAGAAAGAAATATTGAATAGAGAAAAATATTAAAGCTATTTTAAATCTTGTGATGTTGATGTGATTGTTATGAACATGTTCTTTTGAAGAAATTTTCGTTTGAGCTTAAAATTAGAGCTTAAGTTGAAAATTGTTTGTTTGATAATTTCAAAGTTAGAATTTCAATTTATACTTTAAGTTTAGTTTTGTTTTTTCATAAAAATTAGAGTTTGAGTTAAGATTCTTGTAAAAAAAATTATCAAAATATACATTTTTGTTATTAATTTCATATAAAAAATATAATGATTATAATAATTATCATTTATAAGTCACACTTAAAACAATTTGATATATTTAAAAAATATAAGTTAATCATATATAATATTAATTATATAATTTAATAAGAATTATCAATTTTAAGATTTCTTATAGGGTATCTTAGCAATTTAGATATTTTGGACTCGAAATATGAATCTTAACTACTCAAAGTTCTATCATATTTGTGTAATTAACGGTGATTTCAAAATATTTAACAAAATTTATTTTAAATATTAATTTGAAAGTAATTTTTAGAGATACTCTATTTCCCTCTCAAGTATTTTATCTTATTTATATCCTTTAAAATAGATGATTCATTTAATCTCGCTTTAACTATGGAAATTTAGTATATTCTTTTTCCATTGAAATTATGTTAATTTATATGCTAATTTAAATTAACCTTAAATATCCAAATTTCAAAATTCAGTTTATTTACCCTAAGATTTTCTAAATTCAAACTATTTCTCCTCAAATTGTTCAAATTGAGTCTATTTTTTTATTTCCTCCAAAGTGTCTAAATTCCACGTATTTACTCTTCAATTTCAAAATTCAATATATTACCTCCTAAAATTCCCCATATTTTCTAGATTAAACCTATATGTTCGGAAGATTTTAAAAAAAACTTTTTGATATGGTAACTAGGATTGGAAAATTTAGATTCTATTTAGATTTCAGTTTCTTTACAACGATTACAAATACAAATTGATTATGTTTCAATAAATATTTGACTGTTTTGTTATAAACAAAAAATACTTTTTTTAATTCTTTGAATTTCATACTTATCAAATAAAAATAACATTGTTACTCCAATAATGAATGTAGTAGGTTTTTTATTTAACTGGCCAAAATGTTAGTTAAAAACCCAAATATATTTTTATTAGCTAAATAAATCAAAACAATATCGTTTTTGTTTATAATTGAATGTTTACTATTTATTAAATCTCAATAATTTATACTTGTTTTAATTGATGTAACAACATACACAACTTCCAAGCATCTCTTTTGTGTTCTCTCAATTTACAAATTTTAGAAATATTGCCTTCTGTTGGTTTTGATGTTGTGAATATCTATCTAAGCATCATAAACGAATATTGATTCACAAAACTAATATTGCAACTTCAGCTTTCAAAATACATCTTATAAAATTATAAAACCTCAACTATTAAGAACTTTTTAAATCCTTCCGAGTAGGATTTCACTAAAAGAAAAATGTTGTCACGGTTAAATCCTTCCGGAAACGCAAACCTATAATTTTAATTCATCCGAATTTCCAGACGGATACGAGCGTCCACAGTCAGTCTCTAAATTTAGATGAGTCAATTTTTTTGCAACCCATTTGTAAAGCTAACCCATTTACGACCATAAAATCTATCTATCGAGAAAACCCTCATAATTTTTTTTAGGAAATTATGACGACCTTTCTTGACAAAATTCCTGACGGAAGAGCTATCGCAAATACCAATGAAAACATTGTTGGTTGTGTTGGTGATCCAAAAAATGTTTTCACAAATAAATATCCATACGAAGGCATTTTTCAGTAAATGTTTTGTCCGCAAAATTATTCCAGATAATGGCACGCATGAGGAAACATTTTTCAAAAATAAAGTAAAAAAACTAAAATTAGAAATAATAAAAATAAAAGTTATTACAAATATTATTTTTTTTATAAAATAAAATATATACAAATAGCGAAATCTACAACATCATTCTCATTCCATTGTCGTTTCAATCCATCATTGTCATTGTCCTTCTCATTCTAATTAAATGCTAGTATGTTTGAATTAATAAGCCACATTAAGTTATCAACTTTGACCTTATTGCTATCAAATTTACCTCACTGCTAGAAATTTGGGAACGAAGCAATGTGCCTGCAAAAGACCACATGGATCGCGGATAGAATATTGACAATACAAAAAATCCATTCGTAATTCATCCGCAAACTTACATATGGACGAGTAGTCTGCACATCGTCCGTATTTACGGATGGACACAAAATGGAAGCACGGGTCGTCTATGCTTTTGTTCGAAAATTTGCGGACGAGACATACGCGTCCACAAATTTGAGCCTGTAAAATTGCAGACGAGTGCATAATGACGGTAAACCATTTGGATCTAGGGACGTTTTTGGGATGATTCGTCGGGAAATATTAGTCTTGGTCCGTAATCCGCCTTTAATCGGTCTAGAAATTACCTGTTAAAACCTCCTACATTCATTCGTTTCTCACATTTAATTATCATACATTTCACTCCATACCTTTTTATTATTTCTAATTATAATGGCATCATCTTCGAGATCGAATATTTTTCTTTCTAGACATTGAATGTATAAAAGAATTGATCCAAAAACTCATGGTGTTTCGAAGGAGTTTATAGAAGGCCTTACACAGTTTATGACGATGGCGACAAATCAAAAAGTTTATAAAAAACGATAAGTTGGTTTGTCCATGGGTCAAAGGAAAAAGTGATAAATTTGTTAATGAGAACTGTTTGGGATCATCTTTATTTAAAAGTTTTACTTCGAATTTTTTCATGCGATTGTTGCATGGAGAGAATTTTGCACCACGACCTAGTAATGTTATAGAAGATTTTAGTAGGGATATTGTGCATCATAAAGTGTTTCAGACATCTCAAGATATAGAAATGAACCCTTATATGGAAATGATGCAAAATGTATTCGGTGAAAGAAACAAGGAGAATATTGAAGAAGATCCGAATGAAGATGCAAAAAGTTTTTTTTAATGTTAGAAAGTGCTAGGCATCCACTTTATGATGTTTGTAGAATAGATCTTTCACAGTTGTATCTGTCTGCACGTTTGATGAATTTTATGCCGAGAGAATAAGAGTTGTAGAGCTTGAGAAATGCTTGTCCAAAATGGGTGAAAATGTCGATAAAAAGACAAGAAGAGCCATGGATGACCTCAGTCGGGGTATTGTGAACAAACTTCTATATGGTCCAATGCAGCACTTAAGATGCGATGGCAGCGACAACAGAACCCTAAGTGAAAAACTTGAGAACATGCATGCCCTGAATGAAAGTATAAGCCTATTGCATAATATTAATAGTCACTAGTAAAATTGTAATGATTGAAAAGATCAATAATATATATAAATGACGAAAAACCGTTTTTTAGTATAGAAATCATTATCACGATAATCGAAACCTTAAAACCTATAAGAGATAAACGGAAAACGAAAACAATTTCGTTCATCGTAAAACCACACCAACTGTTAATTGCAGAATCTGATCTCGATGTGGATACGAGTAGAGGACTTGCACTATCAAGTCTCACTTCCGACACTCATAACATTCAACGTAACAGGTATTATCAAAGTTGTTTTTAATTCTGTAGTTTGTTGAAACCCCAAAAACTATTCCCGAACTTGACTAGATATATAATCTGGGTTGTAAAACACGCTTCCGCACCCAATGTAGCAACCTAACAGTGGTATCACAGCGTTTGTTTGTCTGTTTAGGGTTAGGTTTTGGATTATTTTATGAAAATCGGATCGAAAAATACACACGTGCATGCACCGCGCGTGTGCACACCAACAATCGCCAGAACGGCGCAAGGCCAAAACCCCTAACCGGCCACGCGTTCGAAGCCATTCACAGGTGAAGGGATCAGCGCGTGTTCTAGGGCAACTGCGGGCAGGCGGCGGTGCAAGAACTCCACCGTGACTGTGAGGAGGTGACATTTCGCACAATTGCCTCGACGTCGTACGACATCCTATGCAGATGAATCGATAGGCGAGGGCCGAGGACGACGGATGAGAGGTGACGTGAAACTTTGACGTGAGTGGGAGGAGTTGAACGAGCGACAGCGCTGTGCAAGGGTTTCTAACCCTAGCCCAATCGCGCGCCCGAGTGGGCAACTCCTTCGACCCGAGCGTGCTGGTGGCTGGGCGATCTGTGCTATGCAGTAACCTTAACCCTAGCTTGAGCCCGAGCGGGCGGTTCATTCATGCGCCGGTGGGCGGCTATAGGGGCGGGGCACGAAAGGGTTTCGGAAACCCTAGCTCGAGCGGGGCATCGTGCTTCAGCCCTAGCGAGGCATCGTCTATCAGCCCGAGCGGGACATCGTGCTTTAGCTTGAACGGGGCTTATCCTTCAGCCCGAGCGGGGCATCGATAAAGGAAGCCGTTCTTTTATTGTGTGATAACACCAGAGCTATTGTTCAGGCAAAGGAACCAAGGTCTCATCAGAAATCGAAAAATGTTCTGCAGAAGTATCACCTGATACGAGAGATCATAATACGTGGGGACGTGCAAACCCAAAAGGTGGATGGAAAGGAAAATGCAGCAGATTCGTTCACGAAGGCGCTTGGATCAAAGGAGTTTGACAAGCATAAGATGAGGATCGCATTGAGAGAGATGACGAGCTGGCATTAGTTTGTAAACTAGTAGCGAGTTGTGTAATATTTGGACATCGGATTTCATTTTTAATAATATATGGCATTATTATTCGACTTATCCGGATATTTGGACATTAGTTTGTAAACTAGTAGCGAGTTGTGTAATATTTAGACATCGGAGCACTTATCTGACTTCTTTTACCCTTTTTAGTGCTTTCTCTTCTTGTACCCTTGTTCGGACAGCACCATGGACGCTGAAACCCATGGCTTTTCCGGAATGGGCAGAGGCTGCAGAAGACCCGCCTGCCTTGCTCGTTCCACCTTATCCTGCTGGCAAATCATGCAGGACTTGATGTATGCTTCCACCATTGCCGTGATTTCCTTTCCATTTATCCTGTCTCGACAGTACATTAGGCCTTCGTACGAGGCTTGGGGAACTCGGATGGCTCCCAACAGACGCATCGTGTTAAGGATGGCCTGCTCCTCTTCTCTAGAAGCATTTTCATCATCTCCAGAGGAACCTTCGGTTTCCAACTCAGCCTGTAGTGCTGCGAGCCTTTGCTTCTTTGGATAGTCCCTCATGAAATGAGGCCCTTTGCATATGAAGCAACCAATTTCTTTTGCTTTTCCGGAAGCACTAGTTTCACCTTTCTCGGATTTCCCTCCAGAGTACTTATCCGACTTCTCGTACCCTTTTTAATGCTTTCTCTTCTTGTACCCTTGTTCGGACAACACCATGGACGCTGAAACCCATGCCTTTCTTGAATGGGCAGGGGCTACAGAAGACCCGTCTGCCTCGCTTGTTCCACCTTATCCTGCTGATCAATCATGTAGGACTTGACGTATGCTTCCATATCGCTATCCACCTTCAGCCAATAGTAGGTCCGCGTCAACAAGGCCAAAGTCCGCTAACTTCCCGGATGACCGGACCATTGGGCGTCATGGATTTCCCGTAAAAGTTGTTGACGAAGCTCCGTCCCAGGAACATACAAACGTCTCCCACAAGCATATAACAGCCCACCCTCGATCCAAAACTGCCGAATAATTCCATCCATCACTTGTTGGCACAGCTTCTCCCCATCCTTATCCTTCTCCGTGGCCTCTCGCACTATCCATAAAGTTTGTCTCGCCACCACTGTGGTCACCGTCTCGGAGTGTTTACTGCTGATTGCGTCGGGGACCAGGTTATGTTTCCCGGGTTTGTGTTCCTACGAGAAATCATACTCCTGTAAGAACTCTTGCCATCTCGCCTGATTCGCGGATAGATTTTTCTGGGCCTGGAAATAGGTGTTGGCAACGTTGTCTGTCTTCACCACGAACCACGTTCCCAACAGATAATGCCTCCGAATCCATAGGCAGTACACGACGGCCAGCATCTCCTTCTCATGAGTGATGTACCTTTCCTTGGCCGGTTTCAGCTTTCGGCCGTCAAATGCCACCTTCCTCGGATTTCCCTCCAGAGTATTTATCCGACTTCTTGTACCCTTTGTAGTGCTTTCTCTTCTTCCCGCTTTCTTTCTTGTTCGGGTCACCGGACAACGATACAGCCTTAAAATCAGCCAAGGCCTCTGCCGCACTTGTCTATGCGTCTAAGGTGTTAACCTTTTGACGCCGCAGTTCCGGTGGCATTTGAGGGCCGAAAGCTTAAACGGTCGAGGAAAGGTACAACACTCATGAGAAAGAGATGCTGGTCGTGGTGCACTGCCTACGAATTTGGAGGCATTATCTGTTGGGAACGCGGTTCGTGGTGAAGACGAACAACGTTGCCAACACCTATTTCCAGACCCTGAAAAATCTATCCGCGAAGCAGGCGAGATGACAAGAGTTCTTACAGGAGTATGATTTCTCGTGGGAACACAAACGCAGGAAATATAACCTGGTCCCCGACGCAATCAGCATGAAACACTCCGAGACGGTGACCACAGTGGTGGCCGCGCTTTCTCAAGTCGAGATAGACTTTGTGGATAAAGTTCGGGAGGCCACGAAGAAGGATGTGGAATACAAGAAGTTGTGCCAACAAGTGACGGATGGAATTATTCAACGGTTTTGGATCGAGGGCAGGCTGTTATATGTTCGTGGGAGACGTTTTTATGTTCCTGGGACGGAACTTCCTCCGAATCCATAGGTAGTGCACCACGGCCATCATCTCCTTCTCATGAGTGCTGTATCTTTCCTCGGCCGGTTTCAGCTTTCTACCCTCAAATGCCACCGGATGCCCATCCTGCAAAGAACACCACCCAATGCTTGGCCAGATGCATTTGTATGTACCTCAAATGGCTTATCAAATTCCGGGAGCTTCAAGACTGGCTCTAAGGAAACTGCCATCTTGAGATCCTAAAATGCCTCCTGACATCGTTCCGACCATGTCCACCGTTCGTTCTTCTTCCACAGATTCGTCAGTGGGGCTACTCGTTCTGAATATTCCTTAATGAACTTCCGGTAGTAGTTCGCTAGTCCCACGAATGAACGTAGATCCGGTATCATCTGTGGAGGCTCCCAATTGAGGATGGCCTGAACTTTGGCTTCGTGTATCCGAACACACCCATTTGAGATTTTGTGTCCGGGGAACATTATATTGGCTTGCCCGAATTCACATTTTTCCTTCTTCACATACAGATCATGTTCCCGCAGCTTCCCAAAGATCAACCTCAAATGTTCGACATGCTTCTCTAGCGTCTCCGAATAAATCACAATATCGTCAAGATAAACAACCACAAACTTGTTGATGAACTCGTGAAGTACCTCATTCATCAGGCGGTAGAATGTGGCTGGGGAGTTCGTAAGCCCGAATGGCATCACCAAGAACTCATAAGTACGATATCTTGTCACACATGTGGTCTTCGATTTATCACCCTCCGAAATACGAACCTACCAATAGCCTGATCGTAGGTCAAGTTGGTGTATACCTTGGCCTTCGATAGTCTATCGAACAGATCATCCGTCTGTGGTATCAGGCATTGATCTTTCACCGACACTTTATTCAACGCTCGGTAATCCATGCACATCCTCATTGAACCGTCTGCCTTCTTCTGAAACAGAACAAGACTCCATAAGGGGCCTTGGACGGCTGAATGAACCCAACTTCCAACAGCTCGTCCAGTTGTTTCCTTAGTTCGGCCAACTCCGTCGGACCCATTCGATACGGGGCTTGGGCCGGTGGTTTCGATCCAGGGACCAACTCGATGGTATGGTCGACTGGCCTTCGCGGCGGTAATCTCTTTGGTAGCTCTGGCGGTATTCTGTCCGTAAACTCCGCCAGCACGCCCGCGATTTCATCTGGGACCTAAGTCATTTTCCCAGACTTGGTTTCTACAAGGGCAGCGATGATGGTAGTTGTGCCATGCCAAACACCCCGCTTCAGTTGAAGTGCCGACAACAACCCAATCTTCGCTTTGGCCTTCCCCTTGGCCACTTGGGCTTTGACGAAACACGGCTTCTTCTCGTCACTGATAAACACGCCACCTAGGTGTGGATCACCACGACTTTGGGGCGTTTGAGGAAGGACTTGCCCAAAACAAGATAATAGTCATCAATATTGACGATAATGAATTCAAGGGGTCTGGACCACTCTCCGAAATCGGTCACAACTTCTTTCGCAATCCCCAATGCAGCACTCGCGCAGAATTGACGGCCTTCATGGTGTTATGCGTCAGACACAGATTCAGTCGTTGTGATGGACGAGCCTTGCATCACGATGAGTAATCAAGTACGTGGGGGCGTATGACAAGGTGACCGGTGGGCGTACCATGGGGACGGTAAGGCCCGAGATCGTGGCCATCGACTCTGCGACCAAGTTTGACCCTGCGACCCAGCGACCCTGTCCGACCCTGCGACCCAGTCCGACCCTACGACCCTGTGACCCTGCGACCCAGCGACCCAATCCGACCCTGCGACCCTGTGACCCTGCGATCCAGTTTGACCCTGTGACCCAGTTCGACTCTGTGACCCTGCAACCCAGTTCGACCCTGTGACCCAGTTCGACCCTGTTACCCAGTGCGACCGTCGGAAACTGCCAGAAATCGCCGGAAATTTCCAGAAATCGTCGGAAAATGATCGAAATCACTGGATATCACTTACAAATCGCCGGAAATCACCAAAAATCACCGGAAATCGCTAAAAACACTGGAAACACTGAAAATGGCAAAGACATTGTTGGAAATCGCTCGAAAATTGCTGCAAAACGCTCAAAATGGAAGGAAATCACTCGAGAATGGAAAGAAATCGCTCAAAAATGGAAGGGAATCACTCGAAAATGAAAGGAAATAGCTCTCACATTTGTTTTCCTCCTCTCAAATTTTGTTTTCCCTCCTCTCAAAACATAAGGGCACATATGTCTGTTCTCTAATTTTGTTTTCTATCAGATTTAGGAGGGTAGTTTGAAGTGTTTTAGCCCTAGGAGGGCATTTCTGATATTCTCCCGATTAAATTCCATTGAATTTGAGGGATTAAATTGAAAATTTTTAATCTATATAAAATATAGATTATACCACAGTAAAAGAAAAATTATCCAATCACTGGATTGGGCTAACCCTTGGAAACTGAAAATCTCGTACCTGTGGATTCAGATATATGTTTCACGGCGACCTCTCTTCCCTGACGACCTCCAACTGTTTCCCAAACCCGCTTTTGCAGATTTTCATTGAGCTTTTTGCCTTCTGTTCCTCTCTGACAAAATTATTCTTACGACGCCAGCGAAGAGGCTGATACATCCGGCGAACTCGAATCATACGATCCAAAAACCCACCTCCTCAAAAGCCCAGCTACAGTTTTCACGAACCCAAATCATCAATAATAATATCCGATTCATTTGAGGAAAAGAAGAGAGAAAAAAGAGACACAGAGATAATACAAAGAAGATGAACCTATTGTATTTGGAAGAACGACATAGCTTCCGAGTAGTTCTTGTAATCTTCGTCAATTTTGCCCATTTTTCCAGTGAAAATCGAGAATGAAAGTTTCTTCCCTATTCGTTGAAAAAATCTGTTTCCTTGAAGTTTTCAGCGAAGTAAACGACTTCTTGAGTGGGTTTCCTCCGGTTTCTCGCCTATTTTCCTGAGATTTATAACATAGAAGAAGAAGATGGAAGAATGCGAATGCGAATTTCTACCGAGCTTGAGTGGGTCTCGCTGATTTCGCTGTTTCGCAGTTTGTTCAGATGATTCCGCCATTCAAGCCCTCAAATTGAGTCAATCTCACTTTCAATTAGGGTGCTAAATGGATTAATTTCATTTCAGTTCAATTGAGTTCATCAAAATATATGGATTATATAGATTAAATTATAATTTTTTAAAATTATAAAATTTCATATTTCAATTTTTTATCTAATAAACGATATATAAATAATACAATATGTATGATACAGGTAGGGCAGACTGAATTGAGTTTTGTTCAGTCCATAAAAAAATGGTTTTATGGATAGGGTCAGAATTTTAGTTATCCATATGGTTATGAAAAACAACCTATTTTTCTCCGAATTAGAGTTATAGTTCTGTTCTTTCCTTTATTTTGATGTTTATCTAATTCCATCTCGATTTTTAGTTTTCATCCGATTACTCGTTTAACTATAAAATCTCTACCTAAAACCTTAACCGTTATTTATCCGTTAATTATTTGTTAACTGATCCAAGTTTGACCCAATTTTGATCCGAATTTGACCTAATTTTGACTCAATTTTTACTTTAATTTTGATCCGAATTTTATTCAATATCAACTTAATTTGACCTCAAATTTGACTTAATTTTAACCCGAATTTGTACTTAAATTTGGCCCAAATTTGTACTTAATTTTAACCCAAAATTTTCAAGTTAATTATTCAATTTAATTGATTTACTTGATTTAATTGATTTCGAGTAAATTTGAGTATTGTTCTTTTTACTTGAAATCGATTAAACGGTCTAATTAACTCGATTGATTCGATTTTGATACAATTAACAAAATTATATTCAATTATATGATTCGAAATTAATTAAACCTAATAAGTAATTTGATCTAAAAATTAACATTTATTGTTTATGTGTAGTAAATTCACATCTAATTTACTAAAATGTAACATTTAAAACTAAATCGAGCCAAAATTAAGTACAAGTTCAGCTTAAAATCGAGCAAAAATTAGGGTCACAATTTGGGTCAAAATTAAATCAGATTCGGGTCAAAATCAGGGCAAATTGATTAACTCGATTTGATCCAATTTTGATATAATTAACAAAATCGTATTCAACTTTGACTAGGAAGCAATTAAGTTGAATAATTAACTTGATTTATTGTTGATATTCGGGTTAAAATTAAGTAAATTTTGGGTCAAAACTAAGTACAAATTCGGGTTAAAATCGAGTCAAAATTGAAGTCACAATTTGGGTCGAAATTGAATCGATTTTGGGTTAAAATGGAGTCAAAATTGGGTCGGATTCGGGTCAAATTTTGACTCGCTTTTAACCCCAATTAGTGTCCCTAATTTTGACTCGATATTAGATAATTTCATAAAAATCAAGTTACTTAGCGATTTAATTAATTTCAAATCAAAATTGAATACATTTTTTGTGAATTGTATCAAAATCAGATCAAATTGAGTTAATCATACCGTTGAATTGATTTCAAGTAAAAAATCGTACTCAATTTTACTCAAAATCAATTAAATCAATTAAATTGAATAATTAACTTGATGTATTGTTAAAATTCGGGTTAAAATTAAGTAAAATTTAGGATCAAAATTAAGTGCAAATTCAGATTAAAATCGAGTCAAAATTAAATAAAAGTTATGTCAAAATTAGGTCAAAATTGGGGTCGGTTAACGGATAATTAACGGATAAAAAATAGAGAGGGGTTTTGGCAAATTTTTGATAGTTGAGGGGGAATCATATATAATATTATTATACAATTTAATACGAATTGTCAATTTTAAGAATTCTTATAGAGTATCTTAGCAATTTAGATATTTTTTACTCGAAATACGAGTCAATTCGCTGAAAATCTCATCATGTAAAAAGTTGTGTTTGAACTTTAAAATAAAGTTTACCAGCCGAAGATAAAATTGAAGTATGAGTCTTAACTCTGACTCAAAGTTCTACGAAAGAACATACCTCATATTTGTATAACTTAACGGTGATTTCAAAAAATTTAACGAAAATTATTTTAAATATTAATTTGAAAGTCACTACAAGAAAATTCGGATTTCGGGACTGCATTTGCGGACTGAAGCAACCGTCCCTAAATTTAGGGACGGATTAGGGACTAATTCCAGACGGATTAATAAAACAGTCCCAAATCCGTCCCTAAATTTGGGGACTGTCGGTCGGTCCCTAAGTCGTCCGGAATTCGGGACGGGTTAGGGACCAAAATCACTTCAGTAGGGAAATTGCGGACTGCTGACTGTGCAGTCCGCAAATTTGCGGACTGCTGACTCATCCGTCCGCAATTTGCGGACTGCTGAGTCAGCCGTCCGCAAATTTGCGGACTGCACAGTCAGTAGTCCGCAATTTCCCTACTGAAAATATATTAGTCCCGATTTCGTCCCTAATTACAGACGACTTAGGGACGGTTCGCCGGGAAATATTCATTCCAGTCCGCAATTCGTCCCGAATCGGTCTTAAAATTTTCTATTTAATCCCTTCTCTTCTACCCGTTTCTCACACACAAATCTCATATATTTCTTTTTATATCTTGTTATCGTTTCTAATTGTAATGGCATCGTCGTCGAGATCGAATATTTTCGTTTCGAGACAGTGGATGTATAGAAGAATTGATCCGGAAACGCAAAGTGTATCGAAGGAGTTTTTAGAAGGTCTTACACAATTTATGACGGTGGCGACAAATCAACAGATTTATAGAGAAAACGGTAAGTTGGTTTGTCCATGCGTAAAATGCAAAAATGAAAAATTCGTTACTGAGAAAACCGTTTGGAATCATCTCTATTTAAGAGGTTTTACTCCAAATTATTTTATTTGGTTTTCTCATGGAGAGAATTTCGCACCACAACCCAGTAATGTTGTTGAAAATTTTAGTAGGGGTTTCGTAAATCGTGAAGTATCTCAGATTTGTCAAGATGTAGAAAACCCTTATGTAGAAATGGTGCAAAATGCATTCGTTGAAAGAAACGAAGATGAAAATATTGAAGAAGATCCGAATGAAGAATCAAAAACTTTTTTTGAAATGTTAGAAAGTGCTAGGCATCCACTTTATGATGGTTGTAGAAGTGGTCTATCACGGTTGTCTTTATCTGCACGGTTGATGAATTTGAAGACGGAAAATAATCTTTCTCAGAATTGCATGGATTCTATATCGCAATTAGTAAAAGATTATTTGCCGGAAGATAATAATGCAGTCGAGTCATATTATGAAACAAAGAAGATGATGAGATCATTGGGTTTATTGCCGTATCAAAAGATTGATGTTTGTCAAGACAACTGTATGATTTTCTGGAAAGAAACTTCGGATTTGGTCAATTGTCGATTTTGTGGAAAAGATCGATTTTATTTGACAAGAAATGGAAAATCGGTTCCGTTTCGTCGTATGTGGTATTTACCAATTACAGATAGAATAAAAAGATTGTATCAATCGGAGAAGACCGCAAGCGACATGAGATGGCATGCCGAGCATTCAAGTCCTGACGGAGAAATGTGTCATCCCTCAGATGGTGAGGCGTGGAAGCACTTTAACAAGGTATATCCTGATTTTGCAGCTGAGAGTCGAAACGTTTATTTAGGCCTTTGCACTGATGGTTTTAATCCATTCGGGATGTCTGGGAGAAATTATTCGTTGTGGCCAGTTATTATGACACCGTATAATTTACCACCAGATATGTGCATGAAGCGTGAGTTTTTGTTCTTAACTATATTGATTCCCGGGCCTAATCATCCGAAAAGAAGTTTGGATATATTTCTTCAACCATTGATTGAAGAATTGAAAGAATTATGGAAGGGAGTTCCAGCGTACGACGTTTCGAGACGACAAAATTTTATATTACGAGGTGCTCTTATGTGGACAATAAGTGATTTTCCAGCTTTTGGTATGCTATCTGGATGGACAACGCATGGTCGATTGGCTTGTCCATATTGCATGGAGGAAACAGACGCTTTTCAGTTGACGGAAAACGAGTTGGTTTGACTTCCTCCTGATGATTCACTACGACGCAACAAGAGGAATTTCAAAAGGAATATTGTCGTGCGGAAATCTCCTCCTCCAGTTTTGACCGGTGAAGAGATATTGTATGAACGACTTATCGCTTTGGGTATTCCTAGGAGTATAGACTGCGGAGGAAACAATCATCCGAGAATTGATGGCTACGGAAATACCCATAATTGGTACAAGAAGAGCATATTTTGGGATCTGCCGTATTGGAAAAATCTGAAGCTTCGCCACAATCTCGATGTCATGCACATAGAGAAAAATTTTTTCGATAATATCATCAATACGGTAATGAATGTCACAGGAAAAACAAAGGATAACATTAAATCCCGGAAGGATATCACAGAGTATTGCTCACGGAAGGAGTTACATATAAGTGGAGATGGTAAAGCTCCAGTTCCGATATTCAGATTGTCTAATGAGGAAAAATCTAAATTGTTGCACTGGTTGAAGGAAGACGTGAAATTTCCTGATGGTTATGCATCTAACATCGGAAGATGCGTCGATATTCATGGAGGAAAGTTATCAGGGATGAAAAGTCACGATTGTCATGTATTCATGCAACGACTACTTCCCATATGTTTTTCTGAATTGATGGACAAACATACACACGAAGCAATTGGAGGTATCATGATTATTTTACATATATAGAGTATAATCAGTGATTATATAATTTATATTAATTGTAAAATAAACTAATTAATATACTTGAATTTTCAGGTATCGGCATATTTTTCCGAGATTTATGTGCGAGGAACTTAAGTGTAGATGTGGTTCGTAGACTTAAAAGTAACATAGTTACAATACTATGCAATTTGGAGAAGATTTTTCCACCATCATTCTTCGATGTTATGGAGCATCTGACAGTTCATCTACCACACGAAGCCGAATTAGGAGGTCCAGTTCAATTTCGTTGGATGTATCCGTTCGAGCGATTTATGTTTCATTTGAAGAAAAAAGCCAAACAAAAAGCTCGTCCAGAGGGTTCAATTGTGGAACAATACGTGAATGAGGAGATATCGTTCTTCACGTCGTACTACTTCGAGCCACATGTTCAAACGCGAAGTAGAAATCCGGACAGATGTTTTGATGGTGGTGTGGCATTTTCATATCCAATACCAGATGTTCCAGATATATTTTGCGGAGTTGGTCGAACATCTGGTAAGGCGAAAGAGATATGGTTATCACAACGAGATCTACACATCGCACATACATATGTTTTACTCAATTGTGAATATCTACGGCCTTTTGAAAGGTACATATACCTATAAATATATAGATTCAATTGCGTATGCATATCTCTTTGTAATATTAACGTAATGTTACTGACATTTTTCAGGATGTTTGATGATGTATTGAAGAATACATATATGAATATTGATGAAACTCAACTCCAAGAGCTTAAAGAAAGAGATTTCTCCACATGGATAAGACAATATGTAAGTAAATGATAGTTATATATTATTGTTATTCAAATTATGAATAAGACGTTTATATCAATGATTTGTTTCATTTAATACAGACTGAGATTGGCAATCACCCGTTATGGCTACGCGATCTTGTGAAAGGACCAACTCTAAAAGTTACGAGTTGGCCAATGTATTTCACACGTGGTTACAACTTTCATACTTACGAGCACGGAAAATTGAAGTCAACTATGAACTATGGTGTTTGTGTGAAAGGTGAAAGCTATTGTGAATCGACCGACGAACCAGATTTTTATGGGATTTTAAAAGACATTTTGCAATTGGAATATCCAGGTATTAATAATCCAAAAAATTTCCTTTCGATACCACGTATTTCAAATTAATATGTTGACTTATGTTTGCTATTTTTTATAGGTTACGTCGGTTTAAGAGTGATGTTATTCCGATGTGATTGGTTTGATCCAATAAACGGTCGCGGAACAAGAATAAACAAATTAGGTGTCGTAAAAATTAATTCTACAAGAAGATATGAAAAATACGAGCCTTTTATTCTTGCATCAAAAGCCGATCAAGTTTGTTATGTTTCCTATCCACATATTAGACGATCTTCAGGTTGGCGTTTCGCAATGAAGATACTTCCAAGGGGTAAATTTATCGACAACACAGAAGAACAACAATTGGCCATGCAACAACAAACCACCGAGATTGTTGCAATTGATGAAGTTACAATTGAAGCATTGGCACATGGTGAAGTCGAAGAAATTGAAGATGAAACGATAGAAGGAAACGAAGAAGATGAAGAATTTGAATCAAATTCAGAATCACAAGAATCGACGGAAGAATTATGTGACTCTGAATCAAATTCAGACGTTTAAAGAATTGTTATTTTTATCTTTATATTGTATTCGATAGATAATGACTTATGTTTTATCTTTATATTATATATAATGTTTTAGCAACTTGAAACTCGAAACCCGTCTCTCGTTTGAAACCCGACCATCGATCGAAACCCGTCTCTCGATCGAAACTCGTCTCTCGGTCGAACCCCGACCATCGATCGAACCCCGTCTCGCGGAGGAAACCCGTCTCTCGTTTAAAACCCGACCATCGATCGAAACCCGTCTCTCGATCGAAA
>CM071864.1:9841867-9899403 GCA_036759665.1 Gynandropsis gynandra
TTTTTTGCAAACATCTTTACAAGGTGGGTTTTGTAGAGAATTACAAAATTTAGTTATTTCATGGGGAAAATTATGACATTAGAGATATTGTGAAAAAAACATAGGAAATAGAAAGAAATGAAGAACTTGTTTATAAAGCATCGACGACCAATCCATATGTGAAAATGGTGTTGGATATTTTTCCTTGAGTTTTTGAACAAACACATGAAGAGATGTCGAACAATGAGGCACACTGATTTTTCAACCTGTTGGATTCGGCGAATTAACCTATATATGAAGGTTTTTGTGAATGTCAGTCTCGTTTATCTTTGTCCTCAAGATTGATGAGTATAAAAACAGACAACAATGTTGCTAAAAATTGTATGGATTCATTTTGCAAAACCATGCGTGAATATTTAACGGAAGTCTTAGCCTATTGTTCAACAATGACGCCACTCAGCATCTTTTTGAAGTCTCAGCTGATCTCAACTCGCTTGTACTAGGAGAAGGTCAGATCCTTGCGCAGGAATTCTACCGTGACTACGAGGAGGCGACGTTTAACACAATTTCCTCGACGTATTACAACATCCTGTCCAGACAAATCGATAGGCGAGGGCCAAGGATGGCGGATGAGAGGCGACGGGCAACTCCGACGTGAGTGAGAGGAGCCGAACGAGCGACGGTGATGTGCAAGGGTCTCTAACCCTAGCCCAATCGCGTGCCCACGCGGGTAACTCCTTCGACCCGAGCGTGCTGGTGGCTGGGCAATCGGCGCTGTGCAGTAACCCTAACCTAGCTTGAGCCTGAGCGGGTGGTTCATTCATGTGTCGGCGGGCGACTATAAGGGCGAGGCACGAAAGGGTTTCGAAAGCCCTAGCCCGAGCGGGGCATCGTGCTTCAGACCTAGCGAGACATCGTCTATCAGCCTGAGCGGGACATCGTGCTTTAGCCTGAGTCGGGCTTATCCTTCAACCCGAGCGGGACATCGTCCATCAGCCCGAGCGAATGTTTCTCGTGAGTCCGAGCGGGCGAACGTGCTTGGCCCGAGTGGGCGAGCACTGCAACCCAAGTGGGAGCGCGTAACAAGCCCGCTCGTACGAAAAATTTCGAGAAATGAAACCCGTGTGTGATTATTTGACAACACGCGCGGGCCATGCAATTCTGAAAAATTAAAATTAATTGAGTTCTAAGAATGATAAATAGTTTATCGTTAGGCTTTTCCTTCATCGTAGATGTATGAATAGGCTTTTGTTTACATGGTACGGGCTGACTACCAGAAGGCATGTAGTTCAAGAATTTGATTCGTACGTATATGACATTAGATGTCTAGTGGGAGGGAACAATTAGTTCTTGTAAACGCCTGGACTACCCGGGGAACATGAACTTAATTGTTATCCGACCATGAGCTGAAGGATGAACTCAACTGTATCAATAGGAACGACCTGACTACCAGGTGGCTATGTGATATAGAGCCACACCTTATTTCACTACAAATTTTATAGGGATAAAATTTTGTATAGAATCTATTTTATATGTTTGGAAAATGTCTTGACTACCAAGGGGCTCAGGCATATAGTTATAGATCAATGCTAATAAGAAATAAGATTTCCAATGTTATTGTAGCATTGATTAGCAAATATACCATTTTGATGAAGTTCATGTCTTAATGATATTTATGATGTCTAACTCTCTACTGTTCAATTTTTCCTTTGTTTTTCAGATCTCTTGAGAATGTCTCAGTTCAATTTGTGTCCAATCCTTGATACCCACAAGATGGCTGGTGAAAACATCGATGAATGACAATGGAATTTGCGCCTGGTGCTAACACATGAGAAGCTGATCGATGTGATCGACAAACCTGCTCCTTTATTGCCAAATCCAGCGAATGATGAGGCTTTCAATGAATTCCCCAAGTACGAGGAGAAGTGCATCAACGTGAAGTGTCTTATCTTGTCGTCAATGAGTGGCGAACTCCACAAGCAGCACGAGCATATGGATGCCAAGCAGATCATGGAGCATCTTAAGAAGATGTCCGTGAGCAGAGTCAAACGTTAAGGTCCAAGTTATCAGGGACTTTTTTTCAAGTCCGCTCTGAGTGAGGGCTCTCCTGTGGGACCCCATGTTCTTTGGATGATTAGTTTGATAGAACAACTTGAGAAGCTGGGGTGCACTCTCTGCAAGGAGATGCATTAGGACATGATCTTGCATTCACTTCCGGACTCCTTCTCCCCGTTCGTGGTCAACTACCACATGAACAAGTTGAATTTCGAGTTGCATGAGATACACAACATGCTCACTGAGTATGAGAAGCATATGTTCATAGGGAAGAGGGGATCGGGATCTATTCTGATGGTTGGGCAGTCCTCTCAGCAGAAGAGGAAGGGCAAGAAGAGGTCCAGGACAAGGCAGAGCGCGCCTAAGACTGGTGTGACCAGGGCAAAGGGCGGCGCTAGCAAGGCCGACCAATCAGATGCTGAGTGTTTCTTCTGCAAGAAGAAAGGACATTGGAAAAAGAACTGCAAGGAATACTTATAGTCTCTCAAGGGCAAGAAACAAGGTAAGATTCTTATGGAAAATGTTTTCATGGTTTCCTTAACTACTATTGATTCATCTAGATGGGTATTGGATACCGGTAGCAGTTTTAAAATCTGCAATATGTTGCAGGGGCTGAGCATCAGTAGGAGGTTCAGGAAGGGAAAGTTCAGTCTGAAGGTTGGAAATGGCGCAAGTGTTGCTGCTCTAGCCGTAGGATCGATTTCTCTTGTCATGCCTATGGGCAAGAGTTTTTTGTTAGACGATTGTTATTATTTTCCGAAGTTTGTTTCAAACATAATTTCTATTTCTATGCTGTATAGACGTGGATTTCGAATGGTTTTCAGTAATAACATCTGCTCTATGGGTGAATGGTTATCATGGTATTTACGGGTGAATGGTTATTAGCAACAAGGAATTTATATCTTACCTGATGTTAATGTATAATCAATTATCATGCATCTGTTGGGGAAAAGAGAAAAGATAGATGATCGTCAAAGACAGACGTACCTTTGCATTGTAGACTTGGTCACATCGGGTAGAAGAGGATTAACAGGTTGCACCGAGATGGACTTCTAGGCCATTTTGATTATGAATCATATGCAAATTGTGAGTCCGGTCTCGCTGGTAAGATGACCAAATCTCCATTTAGTGGAACCAGAGAGAGAGCTACAAAACTCCTAGGACTCGTACATACTGATGTATGTGGACCTATGAGAGTTCAAGCCAAGGGTGGATATTCATATTTCATCATGTTCACTGATGATATGTCGAGATATGGATTTGTGTTCTTGATGAAACACAAATCCAAGGCTTTTGAAATGTTCAAGAGATTCCCTAGTGAAGTGGAGAAACAAACCAGTAAGAGTATCAAGGTGTTGAGATCAGACCGGGATGGTGAGTATCTAAGTCATGAATTTGTTGATTATCTAAGGCAAGATGAGATTTTGTCTCAGTGGACTTCTCCTGAAACACCACAGCATAATGGTGTGTCTGAAAGGAGAAACCAGACTTTATTAGATATGGTTCGATCGGTGATGGGGTTCACGGATCTTCCACTAAACCGCTGGGGTTATGCTTTAGAAGCAGCCGCTTATATCTTAAACAAGGTTCCCACTAAAACAATCTCTAAGACTCCATATGAGATAGGAAAGGGACGTAAATCTAACCTGAGACATATCAAGGTTTGGGGTTGTTTAGCCTTCGTTAAGAGGCTTCAGCCAGACAAGCTAGATGCTATTCTGACAGGTGTAGGTTCGTAGATTATCCCAAGGAAATTATGAGATATTATTTCTACTATCCGTCTGAGCATAAAGTGTTTGTGGCCAGAACGACAACCTTTCTTGAGAAAGAAATTAGTTCTTGGCGGGATTCAAGAACCCAACAAACCAACACAAACTCATGGACATGAGATGTCAAATGAGCGGTCTTGGCTGGGAGATATGTTATTAGGCTCTGGGGCTTCATCTTCAAATGTTGAAGTGACAGTGCCCGTTCAGGAACAAGTTCAGGAATCTGTTCAAGAATAAGTCCAACAAGATATCCCAATGCATGTTGAACTTGCTACATATGCTTCCTTGAGGAGGTCAACACGTTCTCGACGTGCACTTGAAAGACTTAATCTGATGGTGCAACAGGACGTGATCGGTCATAGAGATGACAATCCCTTGACTTTCCAAGAAGCTATACAAGGTCCAGACTCTGAGAAATTGTCAAAAGCCATGGAATCCAAGATGGAATATATGAAGATCAACAAAGTATGGACTTTGGTTGATCCTTTACAGACTTCCAGACCGATTGGCTGTAAATAGGTTTACAAGAGGAAGATTGGAGTAGACGGGCAAGTAGAGACCTATAATGCTCGTCTTGTTGCCAAGGGGTATAGTCAACGAGAAGGGATTGACTATGAAGAAACGTTCTCCCCTGTGGCAATGCTCTAATCTATTCGGATTTTGCTTGTGATAACGTCGTACTATGACTATGAGATTTAGCAAATGGACATGAAAACATCTTTCCTTAACGAAGAGCTCCAGGAAGAGGTTTTCATGGCTCAACGTGAAGGTTTCACGTTGCCAACTCAAAGTCATATGGTATGCAAACTTCAAAGGTCCATTTATGGACTGAAGCAAGCTTCTCGAAGCTGGAACATTCGCTTGAACAAGGTAGTTGAAAAGTTCAATTTTGTTAGATGCGATGAAGAACCTTGTGTGTACATGAAGTTTAGTGGGAGCACAGTTGTCTTCCTTGTGCTTTATATGGATGACATATTGCTCATAGGGAATGATATTCCGGTGTTGCAAGAAACGAAGTCATGGTTGTCTGATCAGTTCTCCACGAAGGATCTAAGAGAAGCAGCCTATATTTAGGGAATAAAGATCTATAAGGATAGATCAAAGAGGTTTCTTGTATTGTCTCAATCCCAATACATTGACAGTATTGTGAGACGATACAACATGGAAAGTTCCAAGAAGGGCTATCTATCGATCGACACTGGAATTTCTCTTTCTAGGGAGGATTGTCCTAAGACCCCGAAAGAAAGAGAACGCATGAGTAGGCTTCCCTACGCTAGCGCAGTGGGAGCCATCATGTATTCCATGACATGTACTAGACCTGACGTAGCCTAAGCACTAAGTGTAGTGAGTAGATATCGGGTAGATCCTGGTGAAGAACACTGCAAGGTTGTTAAGAACATCCTTAAGTACTTAAGAAGGACTAAGGACCAGTTCCTTATTTATGGTGGTTCTAACTTGGAGTTAAAAGGATTCACTAATGCGAGTTTCTCGACAAACAAGGATGACAGTCAGTTCATTTCAGGCAATGTATTTTGTGGAGGCCCAAGGAAGCATCCGCTTATATCTTAAACAAGGTTCCCACTAAAACAATCCCAGTAAGTTGGAAGACTTCCAAGCTGACTACTATAACCGATTCGGTATCTGAAGCAAAATATATAGTGGCTTGCAAAGCAGCTAAAGAATCGGTTTGAATGAGAAAGTTCATAAATGAACTTGGTGTGATACCTTTGATAAAGGAAGTCGTTTCTTTATTGTGTGATAACACCGGAGCTATTGTTTAGGCAAAGGAACCAAGGTCTCATCAGAAATCAAAACATGTTCTGCGGAAATATCACCTGATACGTGAGATCATAATGCGTGGGGACGTGCAAACCCAAAAGGTGGATGGAAAGGAAAATGCAGCAGATCCGTTCACGAAGCTTGGGTCAATACCCTTTGTAGTGCTTTCTCTTCTTCTACCCTTGTTCGGACAGCACCATGGACGCTGAAACCCATGGCTTTTTCCGGAATGGCCACGGTCTCGGGCCTTACCGTCCCCACGGTACACCCACCGGTCACCTTGTCATACGCCCCCGTGTACTTGATTACTTGTTGTGACTCAAGGCACGCCCATCACAACGATCTTCCCTCCGGACGCAGTCCACCCTAGGACCCAGGGTGTTACAAACCACCCCCACCAAAGGAGCTTGACGCCCTCGTCAAGAACTCTCGGACCTTGTCCTCGAATTGCCACAACGTGGTGTCACATCCCCACGAGGCCTCAGCTTCGGGACTTCCCTTCCAGTGCACCAAGAACTCGACCCTACGGTTCTTCTTGCTCTGGCCCTTGACTCTCCGATCAAGGATTTTCTCCACCTCACGGTCGATCTCCTTCCGTACCATCGGTGGATTCCGCAAGACCTGCGGATGGATCAGCCTCGAATCCTACATGAAGGGCTTAAGGTAACTCAAATGAAACGTCGGGTGTACCTTCAGCCTCTCTGGGAACTCCAGTCGATACGCTACGCGCCCATCCTTTTCCTTCACGAGGAAAGGTCTGTCATACCTCGGAACCAATGCTCGTTGAGTGTCCTTGGCGCTGATCCGCTTCCAAATTTGGGGCGTCAGCTTCAGCAACACTTGGTCTCCCACATTAAACGCAAGCGGTCGACGGCCCTTGTCGGTGTACTTTTTCATCCTTTGCCTCGCCTTCTCTAAGCTGTCACTGGCCTCCGCTAGCATTTCCTGTCGATCCCTCACGAACGAACCGATCAGCAGTAGGACAGTTAGAGTTTTTACCTTGCAGAAGTATCTCCTGCGGGGTTAGGGGTTGCAATCCCATCGCAATTTCGAAGGGACTAAATCCTGTGGCGCTTGACTTCTAAACGCACTCACATAGTGCCGCAGGTATTCCTCTATTATCGCATTGATCCTCTCCGTTTTCCCGTTCGTCTGAGGATGGTTGGCCGTTGAAAACTTCAACTCCGAACCCATTGTATTGAACAAGCTCGTCCAAAATCTTCTTGTAAACCGCGCATCCCGGTCGCTCACGATGTCCAGCGATAAGCCAAAGTACTTAACCACGTGTTCATGGAACAACCTTGCAGCTTCCTGGGCAGGACAAGCACTCATGGCAGGGATGAACACCGCATATTTGGAAAAGCAATCCACGACAACCATAACTGACCCCTTCCCATGAACCACAGGGAATCCGGTTATGAAGTCCATGGACGCTGAAACCCATGGATTTTCCGGAATGGGCAGGGGCTGTAGAAGACCCGCATGCCTCGCTCCTTCCACCTTATCCTGCTGGCAAATCATGTAGGACTTGACGTATGCTTCCACATCGCTATCCACCTTCAGCCAATAGTAGGTCCGCATCAACAAGGCCAAAGTCCGCTGATGTCCCGGATGATCGGACCATTAGGCGTCATGGACTTCCCGCAAAAGTTGTTGACGAAGTTCCGTCCCATGAACATACAAACGTCTCCCACGAGCATATAACAGCCTGCCCTCAATCCAAAACCGCTGAGTAATTCCATCCGTCACTTGTTGGCACAACTTCTTGTATTCCCCATCCTTCTCTGCGGCCTCCCGCACTTTATCCACAAAGTCTGTCTCGACATGAGAAAGCACGCCCACCACTGTGATCACCGTCTCGGAGTGTTTCCTACTGATTGCGTTGGGGACCAGGTTATGTTTCTCGGGTTTGTGTTCCCACGAGAAATCATATTCCTGTATGAACTCTTTCCATCTCGCTTGCTTCGCGGATAGATTTTTCTGGGTCTTGAAATAGGTGTTGGCAACATTTTCCGTCTTCACCACGAACCGCATTCCCAACAGATAATGCCTCCGAATCCGTAGGCAGTGCACCACGGCCAACATCTCCTTCTCATGAGTGTTGTACCTATCCTCGGCCGGTTTCAGCTTTCGGCCCTCAAATGCCACCGGATGCCCATCCTGCACAAGAATACCACCCAATGCTCGGCCAGATGCATCCGTATGTACCTCAAATGGCTTGTCAAATTCTGGGAGCTTCAAGACTGGCTCTAAGGATAGTGCAATCTTGAAATCCTCGAATGCCTCCTGACATCGTTCCGACCATGTCAACCGTTTGTTTTTCTTCAACAGATCCGTCAGTGGGGCTACCCGTTTTGAATATCCCTTAATGAACTTCCGGTAGTAGTTCGCTAGTCCCAAGAATGAACGTAGATCCGGTATCATCTGGGGAGGCTCCCAATTGAGGATGGCCCGAACTTTGGCTTCGTCCATCCGAACACACCCATTTGAGATTTTATGTCCGAGGAACATTATCTCGGCTTGCCCGAATTCACAATTTTTCCTTCTTCACATACAGATCATGTTCCCGCAGCTTCCCAAAGATCAACCTCAAATGTTTGACATGCTTCTCTAGCGTCTCCGAATAAATCACAATATCGTCAAGATAAACAACCACAAACTTGTCGAGGAACTCGTAAAGTACCTCATTCATCAGGTCGCGGAATGTGGCTGGGGCATTCGTAAGCCCGAACGGCATCACCAAGAACTCGTAGGCACCATATCTTGTCACACAGGTGGTCTTCGATTCGTCACCTTCCGAGATACGAACCTGCCAATAGCCTGATCGTAAGTCAAGTTTGCTGTATACCTTGGCGTTCGATAGTCTATCGAACAGATCATCCGGTCGTGGTATCGGGTACTTATCTTTCACCGACACTTTATTCAACGCTCGGTAATCCACGCACATCTGCATTGAACCATCTGCCTTCTTCTGAAACAGAACAGGGCTCCGTCAGGGGCCTTGGACGGCTGAATGAACCCAGCTTCCAACAACTCGTCGAGCTGTTTCCTTAGTTCAGCCAACTCCGTCGGACCCATTCGTTACAGGACTGGCCTTCGCGGCGGTAATCTCTTTGGTAGCTCTCGCGGCATTCTGTCCGTAAACTCCGCTAACACGCCCGCGATTTCATCTGGGACCTCGGTCATTTTCCCAGGCTTGGTTTTGACAAGGGCAGCTACGATGGTAGTTTTGCCATGCCGAACACCCCGCTTCAGTTGAAGCGCCGACAACAACCCAATCTTCGCTTTGGCCTACCCCTTGGCCACTTGGGCTTTGACGAAACATGGCTTTTTCTCGTCACCGATAAACACGCCAGCCAGGTGTGGCATCACCACGGCTTTTGTGCGTTTGAGGAAAGAGTTGCCCAAAACAAGATCATAGTCATCAATATTGACGATAATGAACTCAAGGGGTCCGGACCACTCTCCGAATTTGGTCATAACTTCTTCCGCAATCCCCAATGCAGCACTCGCGCCAGAATTGACGGCCTTCATGGTGTTCTTTTGGGTTAGTACATTAGATGTATGAGCAAGTATATGTACAGAGATACATGTATTTCGACTAATGCCTATTGCTTAGTATGAAATAGTCACTGGGTAAAATTGTGTAATATTAAATAGTCACTGGGTAAAATTATAATTATTGAAAACTTCAATAATTCATAAATGATGAAAAACAATTTTTCAGTATAGAAATCATTATTACGATAATGGAAACCCTAAAACCTCTCAGAAAAAAGAAGAATGAAAACAGTTTCGTTCATCGTAAAACTACACCAACTGTTGATTGCAGAATCCGATCTCGGCGTGGATACGAGTAGATGACTCGCATTATTAAGTCTCACATTCGGCCATCATAACATTCAACGTAACAGGTATTATCGAAATTGTTTCTAATTCCGTAGTTCATTGAAACCCCGAAAACTATTCTCGAACTGGACTAGATCTATAGTTTGGGTTGTAAAACACGCTTCCGCACCCGATGTAGCAACCCAACATTGAACAGGATGTACAGTCTGGAGACAGTCTTGTCGATTTTAGAGGAAAAAATTTGGGCAAAGGTGGGACATAAGTAGACACTTCGACATACAGCTTCGGTTTTAGATTCTCTTCCACAAGAATCCTAGATAAGAGAATGAATCGTTTCATCATGCATTCACTGAGTTATATAGTCATTGGATAGATCCACAGTGGGATCTTTCGATTCATTTATCCATGAGAAGTAATTTTCTAACGTTCATCTGGATCCTTCCCATGTCAATTTAAGTGTTTCATAAGCTATTGTTGTTCCATGTATTGATCGATAGATCGAGTACTTGGTATGGAAAAAATTTCATTACACCTTTGTAATTTAGGAATTTGATACATTGCAGTATAGAGAAACACATTGTCGCTTGTTTATGTCTTTGGTTTTGGTGTTTTGAGTATTACATTTGGTCTTCCAATGTTTTGTTTTTATTCGTAAATATAAATAGAGTAGTGAATTGATACGATCTTGTCTGTGTTCTTAGTTAGAATATTTGGGTTTAATTCGATTCCAATTTTCATAAACCCGAAAAACTGAAATCTCGAATGAAATCCGAAAAATATAAACTAAAATCTAGATTGAAAAACCGAGAAATCATGACCGGATTGAAAATAGAAATGGGACTATGTTGTATTGCCGTCATAGATTGTTATATAAAAACTGTGAAAAAGATATAAGCCAAACCTAATTATAGTATTGTAATTAACATAAAAATTAAATTAAAAATATTTTTATAAATGGTATAAATTCCGTCTATAAATTTAGAGATGTTAATTGGTTGTCAATCTGAGCATTCACCCTAAACTAGATGACAAAACATTGCATTGATTTAGAAAAAAGTTAAACTAGATCACGGTGTATGGTGTATTGATCTAAGAAAAACAATTATGTGTTAGATTGAAATTGTTTACAACTTATGGATTTCCATACTCAAAACATTTTTAAAAGAATAATAAACCACCCACTGGATTGGGCTAACCCTTTGAAACTGAAAATCTCGTACCTGTGGATTCAGATATATGTTTCATGGCGACATCTCTTCCCTGACGATCTCCAACTGTTTCCCAACCCCGCTTTTGTAGATTTTGATTGAGCTTTTTGCCTTCTGTTCCTCTCCGACAAAATTATTCTTATGCCATCGGCGAAGAGGCTGATACATCCGGCGAACTCGAACCATACGATCCAAAAACCAGCCTCCTCGAAAGCCCAGCTACAGTTTTCACGAACCCAAATCATCAATAATAATATCCCATTCATCTGAGGAAAAGAAGAGAGAAAAAGAAGAGTAACCTATTGTATTTGGAAGAACGTCATAGCTTCCGAGTAGTTCTCGTCCATTTCTTCCAGTGAAAACCGAGAATGAAAGTTTCTTCCCTATTCGAATGCGAATGCGAATTTCTACCGAACATATGCGAATGCGAATTTCTACCGAACATATGCGAATGCGAAGTTCATCAAGATATATGGATTATATAGATTAAATCATAATTTTTTAATTTTTACTTAATTCGGGTTAAAATTAAGTAAAAATTCGGATCAAAATTAAGTACAAATTCGGGTTAAAATCGAGTCAAAATTAGGTCAAAATTAGGTCAAATATGGGTTAAAATTTGGCCGGTTAACGGATAATTAACGGATAAATAACGTAGGGGGTTTTAAGTAAATGTTTGATAGTTGATGGGGGAATGGGATGAAAACTAAAAATCAAAGGGGAGGAGGGGAATCGTATGAGGATCAAAATCAAGGGAAAATAAGACTAAACAGTATTTTCGAGGGGGAATATGTTGTTTTTCATATATATAATTTAAATATATAATATTCATAACATATAATTCTAATATTTAAAAAAATCAAAATATAGTTGTAAATTATAAATAAAGATAGAATTATGTTTTGAAGTTTTAAATTTCAAAATATTTAGTTAGATGTTATTTTTATTTGAAAATTTAGACTTTAATTTGGTTTATCTATGTTTTTATGTATTAGTTTAATGTTTAAAATTTTAAAGTATTTAGATATATAATTTATATATAAAATATTAATAACATATAATTATAATATTTTTTTTAATAAAACATAGTTGTAAGTTCGACTAGATCAATTCAATTAACACCCCATGGATCGTCAATAATTTCAGCCTTATTATTATATCATTTGGATTAAGCTCAAACCGCGACTCAACAACGCATTTAGTATATTCTTATTATTTCCATGTCGATCCGTCGTCCATCTTGAACCCGTGCAAATGGGCCTTTGTTGAATGCAACCATTACTAAAAAAACCATTTTTTATCCCGAAAATTGTTTTTATTTTAGACGTTGATCGTCATTATTTTGATCTTTCTTAAATTGGACATAAAATTCATCAAGAAGTTGGATACAAAATTCATCCGAAATTAGCGGTGAAAAAATTCGTCGTTAGGAATCAGAGACAAAACTTTTGGTTTCGATTTCGTCAGGATTTTTATTTCTAAATTAAAAAATTAGAGGTAAACATAAAATTCGAAAATTAAATCAAACAAAAACCTACCCCTAAATTTAGGAAAAATATCCAAAAAATCGTATAAAAACTTAGGGATAGACAATAATTCGTTCTTAATGCATCAAAACTTTAGAAATGGATCCAACTCCATCCGAAATTTAGGAACAGTCAAATTTGTAAAAAAAATAGTTTTTAAATTCAAAATTTCTTTTAATGAATATGAGCAATCAAGCCACACAAATTCGACGAGCAATCCATCATGGCTATGCAACGAAAATATCATGAACATGTGTAAGAACCTTGCAAGAGAAAGAAACGGCAAACTGCACGGCATGCCTTGTTGGAAAACTGTAAAATGGTGAACCTTGCGAGAGGATCCATGGCTCTTGTCTTTGGAAGACTAGAAAGAAATATTGAATAGAGAAAAATATTAAAGCTATTTTAAATCTTGTGATGCTGATCTGATCGTTATGAACATGTTCTTTTGAAGAAATTTTCCTTTGAGTTTAAAATTAGAGTTTAAGTTTAAAGTTGTTTGTTTGATAATTTCAAAGTTAGAATTTCAATTTATACTTTAAGTTTAGTTTTGTTTTTTCATAAAAATTAGAGTTTGAGTTAAGATTCTTGTAAAAAAAATTATCAAAATATACATTTTTGTTATTAATTTCAAAATATAATAATATACATTTTTGTTATTAATTTCATATAAAAAATATAATGATTATAATAATAATTATCATTTATAAGTTACAATTAAAATAATTTGATATATTTAAAAAATATAAGTTAATCATATATAATATTAATTATATAATTTAATAAGAATTATAAATTTTAAGATTTCTTATAGGGTATCTTAGCAATTTAGATATTTTGGACTCGAAATACGAGTCAGAACGCTGAAAATCTCATTATCTAAAAATTGTGTTTGAACTTCAATACAAAGTTTACCAACTGAACAAAAAATCTAAATATGAATCTTAACTACTCAAAGTTCTATCATATTTGTATAACTAAACGGAGATTTCAAAAAACTTAACAAAAATTATTTTAAATATTAATTTGAAAGTAATTTTTAGAGATACTCTATATCCCTCTCAAATATTTTATCTTATTTATATCCCTTAAAATATATGATTCATTTAATCTCGCTTTAACTTTGCAAATTCAGTATATTCCTTTTCCGTTGACATTATGTTAATTTATATGCTAATTTAAATTAACCTTAAATATCCAAATTTCAAAATTCAGTTTATTTACCCTAAGATTTTCTAAATTCAAACTATTTCTCCTCAAATTGTTCAAATTGAGTCTATTTTTTTATTTCCTCGAAAGTGTCTAAATTCCACGTATTTACTCTTCAATTTCAAAATTCAATATATTACTTCCCAAAATTCCCCACATTTTCTAGATTAAACCTATATGTTCGGAAGATTTTTAAAAAACTTTTTGATATGATAACTAGGATTGGACAATTTAGATTCGATTTAGATTTCAATTTCTTTACAACGGTTACAAATACAAATTGTTTGTGTTTCAATAAATATTCATTGTTTTTTATAAACAAAAAATACTTTTTTTAATTCTTTGAATTTCATACTTATCAAATAAAAATAACATTGTTACTCCAATAATGAATGTAGTAGGTTTTTGCTTAATTGGCCAAAATGTTAATTAAAAAACCCAAATATATTTTTATTAACTAAATAAATCAAAATAATATCATTTTTGTTTATAATTGAATGTTTACTATTTATTAAATCTCATTAATTTATACTTCTTTTAATTGATGTAACAACATACACAACTTCCAAGCATCTCTTTGGTGTTCTCTCAATTTACAAATTTTAGAAATATTGTCTTCTGTTGGTTTTGATGCTGTGAATATCTATCTAAGCATCATAAACGAATATTGATTCACAAAACTAATATTGCAACTTCAGCTTTCAAATTACATCTTATAAAATTATAAAACCTCAACTATTAAGAACCTTTTAAACCTTGCCGAGTAGGATTTCACTAAAAGTAAAATGTTGTCACGGTTAAATCCTTCCGGAAACGCACACCTATAATTTTAATTCATTCGAATTTCCAGACGGATACGAGCGTCCACAATCAGTCTCTAATTTTAGATGAGTCAATTTGTTTGCAACCCATTTGTAAATCTAACCCATTTACGGCCATAAAATCTATCTGTCGAGAAAACCCTCATAATTTTTTTGGGAAATTATGACGACCTTTCTTCACAAAATTCCTGACAATCAGTCTCTAATTGTTAGTTGTGTTGGTGATCCAAAAAAATGTTTTTCACAAATAAATATCCATACGAAGGCATTTTTCCGTAAATGTTTTGTCCGCAAAATTATTCCAGACAGTGGCACACATGAGGAAACATTTTTCCAAAAGAAAGTAAAAAAATTAAAATTAGAAATAATAAAAATAAAAGTTATTACAAATATTAATTTTTTTATAAAATAAAATATATACAAATAGCGAAATCTACAACATCATTCTCATTCCATTGTGGTTTCAATCTATCGTTGTCATTGTCATTCTCATTCTAATTAAATGTTAGTATGTTTGAATTAATAAGCCACATTAACTTATCAACTTTGACCTTTTGCTATCAAATTTACCTCACTGCGAAAAATTTGGGAATGAATCAATCTGTCCACAAAAGACCACGCGGATCGCGGACGGAATATTGACAGTACAAAAAATCCATTCATAATTCATCCGCAATTTTACAGATGGACGAGTAGTCTGCACATCGTCCGTATTTACGAACGGACACAAAATGGAAGCACGAGTCGTCTTTACTTTTGTTCGAAAATTTGCAGACAGGATAGACGCGTCCACAAATTTGAGCCTCTAAAATTGCGGACGAGTGTATAATGACGGTAAACCATTTGGATTTAGGGACGTTTTTGGGATGACTCGGCGGGAAATATTAGTCTTGGTTCGTTATCCGCCTTTAATCGGTCCAGAAATTACCTATTTAAACATCTCCTACATTCATTCGTTTCTCACATTCAATTATCATACATTTCACTCCATACCTTTTTATTATATCTAATTATAATGATATCATCGTCGAGATCGAATATTTTCGTTTCTAGACATTGAATATATAGAATAACTGATCCAAAAACTCATGGTGTTTCGAAGGAGTTTATAGAAGGCCTTACACAGTTTATGACGATGGAGACAAATTAAAAAGTTTATTAAAAACGATAAGTTGGTTTGTCCATGGATCAAAGGCAAAAGTGATAAATTTGTTAATGAGAGAACCGTTTGGGATCATCTTTATTTAAGAGTTTAACTTCGAATTATTTCATGTGATTGTTGCATGGAGAGAATTTTGCACCACGACCTAGTAATGTTATAGAAGATTTTAGTAGGGGTATTATGCATCATAAAGTGTTTGAGACATCTCAAGATATAGAAATGAACCCTTATATGGAAATGATGTAAAATGTATTCGGTGGAAGAAACCGAGCAAATATTGAAGAAGATCCGAATGAAGATGCGAAAAGTTTTTTTTAAATGTTAGAAAGTGTTAGGCATCCACTTTATGATGTTGGTAGAATAGATTTTTCACAGTTGTATCTGTCTGCACGTTTGATGAATTTTAAGACTGAAAAAAATCTTTCTCATAGTTGCATGGATTCTATATCGCAATTAGTAAGAGATTATTTTCCTGAAGATAACAAAATATTCATGTTTGTCAAGACAATTGTATGATTTTTTTAGAAAGAGACATCTGATTTGAGTAATTATCGATTTTGTGGAAAAGCTCGGTCTTATTTGAAAAAGAATGGAAAATTGGTTCTATATCGTCGTGTGTGGTATTCATCAATTACAGAAAGAATCAAAAGATTGTATCAATGGAGAAGACCACAAACGACATGAGATGGCATGTTGAGCATTCAACTCGATAAACCCAAAGATGGTGAGGTGTGGAAACATTTTAACAAAGTGTATTTTGATTTTGTAGTTGAGAGTCGAAATATTTATTTAGGCCTTTGCACTAAAGGTTTTAATTTATTTTGGAAGTCTGGGAGGAATTATTCATTGCAACGATTTATTATGACACCGTACAATTTACCACTTCATATATGCATGACAACAGAGTTTTTCTTCAACCATTGATTGATAAGTTAAAATAATTATGGAAGGTAGTTGAAATGTACGATGTCTTGAGGCAACAAAAGTTTATATTAAGAGGTGCTCTTATGTAGAAAATAAGTGATTCTCAACTTATGGTATGTTATCTGGATAGACAACGTATGGTCGATTGGTATTATCTGTATTGCATAGACAAAATAGATGCTTTTTAGTTGAAATATAAACGAAAGATCAGTTGATTTGATTATCATCGTCACTTTCTTCCTACATATGATACATTATGGCACAACAAGAGAAATTTTAAAAGGAATATAGTTGTGCAAAAATCTCCTCCTCTAGTTTTGACCGGTGAAAAAATTTAAATGAACGACTTCTTGTTTGGGATGTTTCTAGGAGTATATATTGCAGAGCATATTTTGGGATCTACCGTATTGAAAAAACCGAATCTTCGATGCACATAGATAAATTCGATAATATCATAAGCACGGTACTGAATGTCATAAGAAAGACGAATGATAACATTAAATCACATAAGGATCTAGAAGAGTATTGATCACAAAAGGAATTACATATAAGTGATGACGATAAACACTACAAAAAAACACGACCATATCAACGGATGGATCAACGAATCAATCCATTGATAGGAGTTTCTAAAAGATTGCAATAAATGCACGGGAATGCTCAATGGTCACATATACGTTGCAATCTGTTGCAATTGTCAACGGACGAGAAACGGACGCAATCCATTGCTAAGATCCGTTGAAACACCGTTAGAAAACAAAAAAGTTGGTCAACGGATGTCCGTTGCAGTGTGCAACGGAGTTCCATTGACAACGACAATGGACGACCGTTGAAATTGTAAATTTCGAGGTTGTCGTAGGAAAATTTCAACATGATGTTTCAACGGACATCCGTTGAAAAAATCACTATTTATTGATCAGAATCAAGGCTTCTACCATCAAGCCATCAACAACAATATATTTTAAAAAATGTCATCTTCTTCAAATAGATATATATATAGATCGAGAGTGGATGTATAGAAAAAAGATCCCGTAATCGAGGAAGTTACTCAATAATTCTTACACTGATTAGAGCAATTCATGAGTTTTGTATCGATGAAACCTTTGTGTGAAGAACGTGGAACAATGTTATGTCTGTGAAAAAGATGCAAAAACATAAAGTATCGAAGTCAAGAATTTTTTTGCAAACATCTTCACAAGGTGGGTTTTGTAGAGAATTACGAAATTTAGTTATTTCACGGGGAAAATTATGGCATTAGAGATATTTTGAAAAAAACACAAGAAATACAAAGAAATGAAGAACTTGTTTATAAAGCATCGACGATCAATCCATATGTGAAAATGGTGTCGGATATTTTTCCTTGAGTTTTTGAACAAACACATGAAGAGATTTCGAACAATGAGGCCCGCTGATTTTTCAACCTGTTGGATTCAGCGAATTAATCTATATATGAAGGTTTTTGTGAATGTCAGTCTCGTTTATCTTTGTCATCAAGATTGATGAGTATAAAAAAAGACAACAATGTTGCTAAAAATTGTAAAGATACATTTTGCAAAACCATGCGTGAATATTTAACGGAAGTCTGAGCCTATTGTTCAACTATGACGCCACTCAACATCTTTTTGAAGTCCCAGCTGATCTCGACTCGCTTGTTCTAGGAGAAGGTCAGATTCTTGCACAGGTTAAACAAGTTGTTAAAGTAGGCCAAGGAGTCAATGGCTTTGGGAGGAACATCAGTGGGCTATTTAAACAGGCGATCGCGGTTGGAAAACGTGTGAGAACAGAGACGAATATTGCTGCTGGGGCTGTTTCAGTTAGTTCAGCTGCGGTTGAACTTGCTCTCATGAAGCTACCAGAACCTTCACATGCATCTGCTAGGATGTTAGTAATCGGGGCAGTGAAAATGGGGAAGCTTGTAGTTAAACACTTGGTTGCTAAAGGTTGCACAAAAATGGTAGTTGTGAGCCGAACTGAAGAAAAAGTTGCCGCTATCCGTGAGGAGATAAAGGGTGTTGAAATTATCTACAAAACCCTTGACGAGATGCTAACTTGTGTTGCTGAAGCTGATGTAGTCTTTACAAGCACAACCTCTAAGACTCCATTGCTCTTAAAGGAGCATGTACAAGATCTCCCTTTTGTTGATCCCGAGATTGGAGGTAGAAGGCTTTTTGTTGATATCTCAGTACCAAGAAATGTCGGGTCTTGTGTTGCTGAAGTTGAAGGTGCACGGGTTTACAACGTCGATGACCTTAAGGAGGTTGTTACTGCCAATAAAGAAGACATGCAAAGGAAAGCAATGGAAGCCCAGGCCATTATTGCTGAGGAATCCAAACAGTTTACGGCTTGGAGGGATTCATTGGAGACAGTTCCAACAATTAAGAAACTGAGGGCTTATGCTGAGAGAATAAAAGTTGCAGAGCTTGAGAAATGCTTGTCCAAAATGGGTGACAATATCGACAAAAAGACAAGAAGAGCCGTGGATGACCTCAGTCGGGGTATTGTGAACAAACTTCTATATGGCCCAATGCAGCACTTAAGATGCGATGGCAGCGACAACAGAACCCTAAGATAAAACTTGAGAACATGCATGCCCTGAATGAAAGTATAAGCCTATTGCATAATATTAAATAGTCACTAGTAAAATTGTAATTATTGAAAAGTTCCATAATATATATAAATGGCGAAAAACAGTTTTTCAGTATATAAATCATTATCACGATATTCGAAACCTCAAAACCTATCAGAGAAAAATGGAAAACAAAAACAATTTCGTTCATCGTAAAACCACACCAACTGTGGATTGCAGAATCTGATCTCGGCGTGGAAACGAGTAGAGGACTTGCACTATCAAGTCTCACATCCGACACTCATAACATTCAAAGTAACATGTATTATCGAAGTTATTTCTAATTCCGTAGTTTGTTGAAACCCCCAAAACTATTCCCGAACTTGATTAGATCTATAATCTGGGTTGTAAAACACGCTTCTGCACCCGATGTAGTAACCTAACAGTGGTATCACAGTGTTAGGTTGTCTGTTCAGGATTAGTTTTTGAATTTTTTTGTGAAAATCAAATCGAAAAATACACAGACGCGTGCATCGTGCGTATGCACACGAACAATCACCAGAACGACACAAGGCCAAAACCCCTAACCGGCCGCGCGTTCGACGCCATTCACAGGCAAAGGGTCAGGGCGTGCTCTAGGGCAACCGCGGGCAGGCGGCGGCGCAGAAACTCCACCGTGACTGCGAGGAGGCGACATTTCGCACAATTGCCTCGACTTCGTACGACATCCTGTGCAGAAGAATCGATAGGCGAGGGTCAAGGACGACGGATGAGAGGCGATGGGCAATTCCGACCTGAGTGGGAGGAGCCAAACGAGCGACGACGCTGTGCAAGGGTCTTTAACCCTAGCTTAATCGTGAGCCCGAGCGGGCAACTTCTTCGACCCGAGCGTGTTGGTAGCTGGGCAATTGACGTTGTGCAGTAACCCTAACCCTAGCTCGAGCTCGAGTGGGCAGTTTATTCATGCACCGGCAGGTGACTATAGGGGTGGGGCACGAAAGGATTTCGAAAACCCTAGCCCGAGCGGGGCGTCGTGCTTCAGCCTAGCGAGACATCATCTATCAGCCCGAGCGGGACATCGTGCTTTAGCCTAAGCGGGGCTTATCCTTTAGCCCGAGCGGGGCATCATCCATCAGCCCGAGCGAACGTTTCTCGTGAGTCTGAGCGGGCGAACGTGCTTGGCCCGACCGGGCGAGCACTGCACCCGAGTGGGAGCGCGTAACAAGCCCCGCTCGTACGAAAAAATTCGAGAATTGCAACCCATGTGTGATCATTTGACAGCACGCGCGGGCCATGCAATTCCGGAATATTAAAATTAATTGAGTTCTAAGAATGATAAATAGTTATCGTTAGGCTTTTCCTTCATCGTAGATGTATGAATAGGCTTTTGTTTACATGGTACGGGCTGACTACCAGAAGGCATGTAGTTCAAAAATTTGATTCGAACGTCTATGCCATTAGATGTCTAGTGGGAGGGAACAATTAGTTCTTGTAAACGCTTGGACTACCTAGGGAACATGAACTTAATTGTTATCCGACCATGAGCTGAAGGATGAACTCAACTGTATCAATAGGAACGACCTGACTACCAGGTGACTATGCGATATAGAGCCGCACCTTAATTCTCTACAAATTTTATAGGGATAAAATTTTGTATAGAATCTATTTTATATGTTTGGGAAACATCTTGACTATCAAGGGGCTCAGGCATTTAGTTATAGATCAATGCTAACAAGAAATAAGATTAATAATGTTATTGTAGCATTGATTAGAAAATATATTATTTTGATGAAGTCCATGTCTTAATGATATTTACGATGTCTAACTCTCTGATGTTCAATTTTTCCTTTGTTTTTCAGATCTCTTGAGAATGTCTCAGTTCAATTTGTGTCTAACCCTGGATACCAACAAGCTGGTTCGTCAAAACATCAACGAATGGCAACGCAATTTGCGTTTGGTGCTGACACATGAGAAACTGATCGATGTGATCGACAAACCTGCTCCTCTAGTGCCAAATCCAGTGAATGATGAGGATTTAAATGAATTCCCCAAGTTCGAGGAGAAGTGCATCAACGTGAAGTGCCTCATCTTGTCGTCAATGAGTGGCGAACTCCACAAGCAGCACGAGCTTCCGAAAAAGCGAAAGAAAGTGGGTGCTTCATATGAAAAGGTCCTCATTTCAAGAGGGGTTGTCCGAAGAAGCAAAGGTTCGCAGCTTTACAAGCTGAGTTGGAAGATGAAGGTTCCTCCGGAGATGATGAAAATGCTTCTAGAGAAGAGGAGCAGGCCATCCTTAACACGATTTGTTTGTTGGGAGCCATCCGAGTTCCCCAAGCCTCATACGAAGGCCTGATGTACTGTCGAGTTGGGATAAATGGAAAGGAAATCAAGGCAATGGTGGACACGGGAGCAACACACAATTTCATGAAGCTCGATGTTGCCAAAGAATTGGGGGTGAATCTGCGTCCGATGCAGAACACCATGAAGGCCGTCACTTTTGGCGCGAGTGCTGCATTGGGGATCGCAGAAGAAGTTGTGACCGAATTCGGAGAGTGGTCCGGACCCCTTGAGTTCATTATCATCAATATTGATGACTATGATCTTGTTTTGGGCAACTCTTTCCTCAAACACACCAAAGTCGTGGTGATGCCACACTTGGGTGGCGTGTTTATCGGTGAAAAGAAGAAGCGGGGTGCTCGGCCAAAGGGAAGGCCAAAGCGAAGTTTGGGTTGTTGTCCGTGATTCAACTGAAGCGGGGTGTTCGGCATGGCACAACTACAATCATAACTGCCCTTGTCGAAACCAAGCCTAGGAAAATGACTGAGGTCCCATATGAAATCCCGGCCTTGCTGGCGGAGTTTACGGACAGAATGCCGCCAGAGCTACCAAAGAGATTACTGCTGCGAAGGCCAGTCGACCATACCATCGAGTTGGTCCTTGGATCGAAACCACCGGCCCAAGCCCCGTATCGAATGGGTCCGGTGGAGTTGGCCGAACTAAGGAAACAGCTGGACGAGCTGTTGAAAGCTGGGTTCATTCAGCCGTCCAAGGCCGTTACGGAGCCCCTGTTCGGTTCAGAAGAAAGCAGACGGTTCAATGCGGATGTGCGTGGATTACCGAGCGTTGAATAAAGTGTCGGTGAAAGATAAGTACCCGATACCACGGATGGATGATCTGTTCGATAGACTATCGAAGGCCAAGGTATACACCAAACTTGACCTACGATCAGGCTATTGGTAGGTTCGTATCTCAGTGGGTGACGAATCGAAGACCACCTGTGTGACAAGATATGGTGCCTACGAGTTCTTGGTGATGTCGTTCCGACTTATGAATGCCGCAGCCACATTCTGCCGCCTGATAAATGAGGTACTTTACGAGTTCCTCGACAAGTTTGTGGTTGTTTATCTTGACGATATTGTGATTTATTTGGAGACGCTAGAAAAGCAAGTCGAACATTTGAGGTTGATCTTTGGGAAGCTTCGGGAAAATGATCTGTATGTGAAGAAGGAAAAATGTGAATTCCGGCAAACCAAGATAATGTTCCTCGGACACAAAATCTCAAATGGGTGTGTTCGGATGGACGAAGCCAAAGTTTGGGCCATCCTCAATTAGGAGCCTCCCCGGACGATATCGGATCTACGTTCATTCTCGAGACTAGCAAACTACTACCGAAAGTTCATTAAGGGATATTCAGAATGGGTAGCCCCACCGACAGATCTGTTGAAAAAGAACGAACGGTGGACATGGTCGGAACGATGTAAGGAGGCATTCGAGGATCTCAAGATGGCAGTATCCTCAGAGCCAGTCTTGAAGCTCCCGGAATTTGACAAGCCATTTGAGGTACATATGGATGCATCTGGCCGAGCATTGGGTGGTGTTCTTGTGCAGGATGGGCATCCTGTGGCATTTGAGGGCCGGAAGATGAAACTGGTCGAGGAAAGGTACAACACTCATGAGAAGGAGATGCTGGCCGTGGTGCACTGCCTACGGATTTGGAGGCATTATCTGTTAGGATCGCGGTACATGGTGAAGACGGACAACGTTGCCAACACCTATTTCCAGACCCAGAAAAATGTATCTGTGAAGTAGGCGAGATGGCAAGAGTTCTTACAGGAGTATGATTTCTCGTGGGAACACAAATCTGGGAAACATAACCTGGTCCCCGACGCAATCAGTAGGAAACACTCCGAGACGGTGACCACAGTGGTGGCCACGCTTTCTCAAGTCGAGATAGGCTTTATGGATAAAGTGCGGGAGGCCACGGAGAAGGATGGGTAATACAAGAAGCTGTGCCAACAAGTGACGGATGGAATTATTCGGCGGTTTTGGATCGAGGGCGACCTATTATATGCTTGTGGGAGACGTTTGTATGTTCCTGGGACGGAACTTCGTTAACAACTTTTGGGGGAAATCCATGACGCCCGATGGTCCGGTCATCCGGGACGTCAGCGGACTTTGGCCTTGTTGACGTGAACCTACTATTGGCGGAAGGTGGATAGCGATGTGGAAGCATACGTCAAGTCCTGCATGATTTCCTAGCAAAATAAGGTGGAACGAGCGAGGTAGGCACGGGTCTTCTGCAGCCCTTGCCCATTCCGGAAAAGCCATGGGTTTCAGCGTCCAAGGACTTCATAACCGGATTTCCTGTTGTTTATGGGAAGGGGTCGGTTATGGTTTTTGTGGACCGCTTTTCCAAATACACGGTGTTCATCCCTACCCCGAGTGCTTGTCCTGTCCAGGAAGCCGCAAGGTTGTTCCATGATCACATAGTTAAGTACTTTGGCTTACCGTGGGACATCGTGTGCGACTGGAATGTGTGGTTTACAGGAAGATTCTGGACGAGATTGTTCAATACAATGGGTTCGGAGTTGAAGTTTTCAACGGCCAACAATCCTCAAACGGAGGGGCAAACGGAGAGGATCAATGCGATACGGGAGGAATACCTGCGGCACTATGTGAGTGCGTCGCAGAAAAATTGGGTGGATCTCTTGGATACGGTGCAGTTCGCGTATAACGTTCAGAAGTCAAGCGCCACGGGATTCAGTCCCTTCGAATTTGCGATGGGATGGCAACCTCTGACCCCGCAGGAGATACTTATGCAAGGTAAAAACTCTAACTGTCCTGCTGCTGATCGGTTCGTGAGGGATCGACAGAAAATGCTGGCGGAGGCCAGTGACAGCTTACAGAAGGCGAGGTGAAGGATGAAAAAGTACGCCGACAAGGGCCGCCGACCGCTCACGTTTAATGTGGGAGACCAAGTGTTGCTGAAGCTGACGCCCCAAATTTGGAAGCGGATCAAGGCCAAGGACACTCAACGAGCATTGGTCCCGAGGTATGACGGACCTTTCCTGGTGAAGGAAAAGGTTGGGCTCGTGGCGTATCGGCTGGAGTTGTCAGAGAGGCTGAAAGTACACCTGACGTTTCATGTGAGTTACCTTAAGCCCTTCATGCAGGATTCGAGGGCAATCCATCCGCAGGTCTTGCGGAATACGCCGATGGTTCGGAAGGAGTTCGACCGTGAGATGGAGAAAATCCTTGATCGGAGAATCAAGGGCCAGAGCAAGAAGAATCGTAGGGTCGAGTTCTTAGTGCACTGGAAGGGAAGTCTCGAAGCTGAGGCCTCGTGGGAACGTGACATCACGTTGTGGTAATTCGAGGACAAGGTCCGGGAGTTCTTTACGAGGGCGTAAAGCTTCTCTGGTGGGGGTGGAACAAGGCTGGGCTCTGATACCAAGTTGTCACGGCACTATAAATCACCCCCACAAGAAGAGCTTGACGCCCTCGTCAAGAACTCCTAGACCTTGTTCTCGAATTGCCACAACGTGGTGTATCGTTCCCACGAGGCCTCAACTTCAGGACTTCCCTTCCAGTGCACCAAGAACTCGACCCTACGGCTCTTCTTGCTCTGGCCCTTGAATCTCCGATCAAGGATTTTCTCCACCTCACGGTCGAACTCCTTCCGAACAGTCAGCGGATTTCGCAAGACCTACGGATTGATCGCCCCCAAATCCGTCACGAAAGGCTTAAGGTAACTCACATGAAACGTTGGGTGTACCTTAACCTCTCCAGCAACTCTAGCCGATGCGCCACGGGCCCAACCTTTTCCTTCACCAGGAAAGGTCTGTCATACCTCGGGACCAATGCTCGTTGAGTGTCCTTGGCACTGATCCACATCCAAATTTGAGGCATTAAACGTGAGCGGTCGGCGGTCCTTGTCGACGTACTTTTTCATCCTTCACCTCGCATTCTCTAAGCTGTCACTGGCCTCCGCCAGCATTTCCTGTCGATCCCTTACGAACCGATCAGCAACAGGACAGTTAGAGTTATTACCTTGCAGAAGTATCTCCTGTGGGGTCAGAGGTTGCCATCCAATCGCAATTGCGTATCTTCTGAACGTTATACGCAAACTGCGCCGTATCCAAGAGATCCACCCAATTTTTCTGTGACGCACTCACATAGTGCCGTAGGTATTGTTCCAGTACCGCATTGATCCTCTCCGTTTGCCCGTCCATTTGAGGATGGTTGGCCGTTACAAAATTTCAACTCCGAACCCATTGTATTGAACAAGCTCATCCATAATTTTCCTGTAAACTGCGCATGTCGGTTGCTCACGATGTCCCACGGTAAGCCAAAGTACTTAACCACGTGATCATGGAACAACCTTGCGGCTTCTTGGGCAGGACAAGCACTCGGGGCAGGGATGAACACCGTGTATTTGGAAAAGCAGTCCACGATAACCATAACCGACCCCTTCCCATCAACCACATGGAATCCGGTTATGAAGTCCATGGACGCTGAAACCCATGGCTTTTCCGGAATGGGCAGGGGTTGCAGAAGACCCGCCTGCCTCACTCGTTCCACCTTATCCTGCAGGCAAATCATGCAGGACTTGATGTATGCTTCCACATCGCTATCCACCTTCGACCAATAGTAGGTCCGCGTCAACAAGGCTAAAGTCCGCTCAGTCCCGCATGACCGGACCGTCGGGCATCATGAACTTCCCGCAAAGTTGTTGACGAAGTTCCGTCCCAGGAACATACAAACATCTCCCACGAGTATATAATAGCCTGCCCTCGATCCAAAACCGCCGAATAATTCCACACTTGTTGGGTTGGCACAGTTTCTTGTATTCCCCGTCCTTCTCCGCGGCCTCCCGCACTTTATCCACACAGTCTGTCTCGACCTGAGAAAGCGGGACCACCACTGTGGTCACCGTCTCGGAGTGTTTCCTACTGATTGCGTCGAGGACCAGGTTATTTGTTTCTCGGGTTTGTGTTTCCAAGTGAAATCATACTCCTATAAGAACTCTTGCCATCTCGCCTGCTTCGTGGATAGATTTTTCTGGTTCTGGAAATAGGTGTTGACAACGTTAGCCGTCTTCACCACGAACCGTGTTCCTAACAGATAATGCACTCCAAATCCGTAGGTAGTGCACCACGGCCAACATCTCCTTCTCATGAGTGTTGTACCTTTCCTTGGCCAGTTTCATCTTTCGGCCCTCAAAACAGTTTCGTTCATCATAAAATTGTTGATTGCAAAATCCGATCTTGGCGTGGATACGAGTAGAGGACTCACATTATTAAATCTCACATCCGGCCATCATAACATTTAACGTAACAGGTATTATCGAAATTGTTTCTAATTCTGTAGTTCATTGAAACCCCAAAAACTATTCCCGAACTGGACTAGATCTATAATTTGGGTTGTAAAACACGCTTCCGCATCCGATGTAGCAACCCAACACTGAACAGAATGTACAGTCTAGAGACAGACTTGTCGATTTTAGAGGAAAAAATTCGGGCAAAGGTGGGACATAAGTAGACACTTCGACAGACAGTTTCGGTTTTAGATTCTCTTCCACAAGAATCCTGGATAAGAGAATGAAATGTTTCATCATGCATTCACTGAGTTATATAGTCATTGGATAGATCCACAGTGGGATCTTTCGATTCATTTATCCGTGAGAAGTAATTTTCTAACGTTCATATGGATCCTTCCCATGTCAATTTAAGTGTTCATAAGCTATTGTTGTTCCATGTCTTGATCGATAGATCGAGTACTTGGTATGAACAAAATTTCATTACACCTTTGTAATTTAGGAATTTGGTACATTGTAGTAGAGAAACACATTGTCGCTTGTTTATGTCTTTGGTTTTGGAGTTTTGAGTATTACATTTGTTCTTCCAGTGTTTTGTTTTTGTTCGTAAATATAAATAGAGTAGTGAATTGATACGAACTTGTCTATGTTCTAAGTTAGAATATTTGGGTTTAATTCGATTCTAGTTTTCATAAACCCGAAAAACTGAAATCTCGAATGAAATCCGAAAAATCTAAACTAAAATCTAGATTGAAAAACCGAGAAATCTGGATCGGATTGAAAATAGAAATGAGACTATGTTGTATTGCCGTCATAGATTGTTATATAAAAACTGTGAAAAAGATATAAGCCAAATCTAATTACAGTATTGTAATTAACATAAAAATTAAATTAAAAATATTTTTATAAATGGTATAAATTCCGTCTATAAATCTAGAGATGTTAATTGGTTATCAATATGAGCGTTCACCCTAAATTAGATGACAAAACATTGCATTGATTTAAGAAAAAAAATTAAACTAGATCACTGTGTATTGATCTTAAAAAAACAATTATGTGTTAGATTGAAATTTTTTACAACTCATGGATTTCTATATAGATTACTGATTAACCATGATTTAAAACATTTTAAAAAAATAATATCTTTTTAGTTTAATCATATTTTATTAATGTGTTAATAAAAATAATAATTATAATAATAATATTTTTTATAAATTTAAATGTTATTTTATATTTTTAATATTAATATTCTTTTATAAATTTAAATGTTATTTTATATTTTAAATTTTTTATAATATTATATTATCTATATTTTGTTGTGAAACATAAAATTTTAAATTTTCATATTATAATTTCTTTAAAAAAAACAATTTATAACCGCGGACTAACCCACCGTACTCCATTCCATTGAATTTGATGGATTAAATTGAAAATTTTTAATCTATATAAAATATAGATTATACTACAGTAAAAGAAAAATAATCCAATCACTGGATTGGGCTAACCCTTGGAAACTGAAAATCTCGTACCTGTGGATTCAGATATATGTTTCACGGCGACCTCTCTTCCCTGACGACCTCCAACTGTTTCCCAAACCCGCTTTTGCAGATTTTGATTGAGCTTTTTGCCTTCTGTTCCTCTCCGACAAAATTATTCTTACGACGCCGGCGAAGAGGCTGATACATCCGGCGAACTCGAATCATACGATCCAAAAAAACCCGCCTCCTCGAAAGCCCAGCTACAGTTTTCACGAACCCAAATCATCAATAATAATATCCGATTCATCTGAGGAAAATAAGAGAGAAAAAGAAGAGGAACCTATTGTATTTGGAAGAACGTCATAGCTTCCGAGTAGTTCTTGTAATCTTCGTCAATTTTGTCCATTTTTTCCAGTGAAAATCGATAATGAAAGTTTCTTCCCTATTCACCCTAATTTTCAGTGAAGGAAACGGCTTCTTGAGTGGTTCCTATTTTCCCGAGATTTATAACGCTGATTTCGCCGTTTCGCAGTCTTGTTCAGATGATTCCGCTATTCAAGCCCTCAAATTGAGTCAATCTCACTTTCAATTAGGGTGCTAAATGGATTAATTTCATTTCAGTTCAATTGAGTTCATCAAATATATGGATTATATAGATTAAATTATAATTTTTTAAAATTATAAAATTTCATATTTCAATTTTTTTTCATCTAATAAACGATATATAAATAATACAATATGTATGATATAGGTAGGGGCAGACTGAATTGAGTTTTGTTCAGTCCATAAAAAAATGGTTTTAAGGATAGGGTCAGAATTTTAATTATCCATATGGTTACGAAAAACAACCTATTTTTCTTCGAAATTAGAGTTGTAGTTCTACCCTTTCCTTTATTTTGATTTTTATCTAATTTTATCTCGATTTTTAGTTTTCATCCGATTTCCCGTTTAATTATCAAAAATCTACCTAAAACCTTAACGGTTATTTATCCGTTAATTATTCGTTAACTGATCCAAGTTTGACCCAATTTTGATCCGAATTTGACCTAATTTTGACTCAATTTTGACTTTAGTTTTGATCCGAATTTGATTCAATTTCGACCTAATTTGACCTCAAATTTGACTTAATTTTAAACCGAATTTGTAGTTAAATTTGGCCCAAATTTTTACTTAATTTTAACCCAAACTTTTCAAGTTAATTATTCAATTTAATCGTTTTACTTGATAAAATTAACAAAATCATATTCAATTATATGATTCAAAATTAATTCAATCGAATAAGTAATTTGATCTAAAAATTAACATTTTATTGTTTATTGTTTGGGTCAACACTAAGGAAAAATTCGAGTTAAAATCAAGGCAAATTTGAGGTCACAATTTGGGTCACAATTGGATCGATTTTGGGTTAAAATTGAGTCAAAATTGGATCGGATTCAGATCAAATTTTGACTCGATTTTAACCCCAATTTGTATCCCCAATTTTGACTCGATTTTAGATAATTTCATAAAAATCAAGGTACTTATTCGGTTTAATTAATTTCGAATCAAAATTGAATACATTTTTTGTGAATTGTATCAAAATCTAATCAAATTGCGTTAATCAGACTGTTGAATTGATTTCAAGTAAAAATCGTACTCAATTTTACTCGAAATCAATTAAATCAAGTAAATCGATTAAATTGAATAATTAACTTGATGTATTGTTAAAATTCGGGTTACAATTAAGTAAAAATTCGGATCAAAATTAAGTACAAATTTGGGTTAAAGTTGAGTCAAAATTAAGACAAAATTAGGTCAAATATGGGTCAAAATTTGGTCGGTTAACGGATAATTAACGGATAAATAACGTAGGGGGTTTTAGGTAAATGTTTGATAGTTGATGGGAGAATCGGATGAAAACTAAAAATCAAAGGAGAGGAGGGGAATCGGATGAGGATCAAAATCAAGGGAAAATATGACTAAAACATTATTTTCGAGGGGGAATATCTGTTTTTCATATATATAATTTAAATATATAATATTCATAACATATAATTATAATATTTAAAAAATCAAAATATAGTTGTAAATTATAAATAAAGATAGAATTATGTTTTGGAGTTTTAAATTTCAAAATATTTAGTTAGATGTTGTTTTTTATGTATTATTTTAATGTTTAAAATTTTTTTTATTTAGATATATAATTTATATATAGAATATTAATAACATATAATTATAATATTTTTAAATAAAACATAGTTGTAAGTTGGACTAGATCAATTCAATTAACACCCCATGGATCGTCAATAATTTCAGCCCTATTATTATACCATTTGGATTAAGGTCAAACCGCGAGTCAACAACCCATTTAGTAGATCCTTATTATTTCCATGTCGATTGGTCCATCTTGAACCCATGCAAATGGGCCTTTGTTGAATGCGACCATTACTAAAAAACCATTTTTTATCCCGAAAATTGTTTTGATTTAGACGTTGATCGTCATTAATTTTGATCTTTCTTCAATGGACATAAACATCATCAAGAAGTTGGATGAAAAAATTCATCCGAAATTAGCGGTGAAAAAATTCGTCGTTAGGAATCAGAGACAAAACTTTTGGTTTCGATTTCGTCAGGATTTTTATTTCTAAATTAAAAAATTAGAAGTAAACATAAAATTCGAACATTAAATCAATCAAAAACCTACCCCTAAATTTAGGGAAAATATCCAAAATTCGTCTAAAAATTAGGGATAGACAATAATTCGTTCTTAATGCATCAAAAATTTAGAAATGGATCCAACTCCATCCGAAATTTAGGAATAGTCAAATTTGTAAAAAAAAATAGTTTTTAAATTTAAAATTTCTTGTAATGAATGTGAGCATTCAAGCCACACGAATTCGACGAGCAATCCATCATGGCTATGCAACGAAAATATCATGAACATGTGTAAGAACCTTGCAAGAGAAAGAAATGTAGGGTTGATTTCAATTGCGGAAGCGTGTTTTTATCAACCCGAATTTAGATCTAGTCATTTTCGGATTAGTTTTACAGATTTCAACGGCGAACAAATACAGAAACAATTTCAGTGATACCTGTTGCGTTGAAACGGACGATCGGATGTGAGACTTGATGATGCAAGCCCTCTACTCGTATCCACGCCGAGATCGGGATTGCTTTGATGCGGGATTCGGAAGAACGAAAAACTGTTTTTCGTTCTTCGGGTTTTTCTTTTCTGACGGCTAGGGTTTTTGTCTTAGAATAATATGTTTACGAAACCTCGTTAAGCGTTTATTTATAATTATTAACTCTCTAATAATTACAACTTAAACCCATAACTAATGAATATTACATATTAGGCATAGGACTTTCAATCTCCCACTTGCCTTTACGTAATATTTCAAATAGCCGAAATACATGTATCTCCATACACATATTTGCCTGTACATCTTATGTACTAACCCAAAAGAAAAAATCAAATACAATTATATTCTTCGGTGCTAGCGGATGAATATAACTGTATCCCACACTGATTGTCTAACAATCATAAGCAGATACCGAGACACTCGTATGCGTGTGACCTCGTAGGTTCATCACTAAGCTGGTAGTCAATTAGTCTCACTAATTAACTAATCGAGGTTGGCGTCTAGCAACACTCCTCAACGACCAGATAGTGTGAAGTAACATCCTTACTCTGTAGAACCATGGTAGAAGGATAATATTATTATTTCCTTCCGTCTTTACAGCTCCGGATAATCCTAGGACATGGTCTAACTGTCAAGTCCTAATAGATTATCAACTATGTTTCATGCCTAACATAACTGACTGGTGAATGATCGCAAGAAACTCCTTTCTTCTCTCATTCAAATGCCCTGGCCAAGGTCTTTTCAGTCATTATGTTGCTGACAACATAGAGCTCAAACTCTTTACCTAGAGTTGACGGATTCCATCTTGATCAATCACTAACTGCACAAGCATCTAATCATTCCCAATATCCTTTCAACTTACATCCCAAGGCATAAGGTGTCCAGTATCAAAGAATGATAGATAACTTGTCAGTTACCATGTTGATCTCAGGTCTAAGGAAATTATAATATTCCAATCCTTCCAGAGAAATTCCTATTGACAGTTCAATGGTAATGTAACCATTAGGAATTCTCCCTTTGGGTCTGTTCAATGATCACATCTCTATGTGCATCATCCATACATGTGATTTAGTAAAAGAGATCTACTAATTTCTATCAAATAGAAACCATCACATCCATGTTGATCTATCCGGATTACTAACGTCCAATTAGTTATCCTATGATCAAGAACGATTTAGATTAAGTTTTACCAAAACTTGACTCTCTTTATCATGATCTCTATCATGATGACAAGTTTCTAAACTTAATCATGGACTCTATCATACTAGCTATGAAAATATATACACATATATATTATGCAAATATCATCAAAATGATAAAAGAATGCAAGTTTTTTATTCACAAGTGTTCAAAAATATATGACATAAAATTAGCTCTTAAATAGTTACAACAATTGTACTATTCCTAGAACTAATTCCAGCAAGGTTCCTTTATCGAAGGTATCACACCAAGTTCAGTTATGAACTTTCTCATCCAGACCGCTTCCTTAGCAGCTTCGCAAGCCGCTATGTATTCTGCTTCAGTAACCGAATCAGCTACAGTAGCTTGCTTGGAACTTTTCCAACACACTGCACCCCCATTGAGACAAAAGAAATACCCCGATGTCGATCTGCTATCATCTTTATCAGACATAAAGCTGGCATCCGTGAACCCTTTTAACTCTAAGTTAGAATCTCCATAAACGAGGAATTGGTCTCTAGTCCTTCTCAAGTACTTGAGAATGGTTTTCACCAATTTCCAATGTTCCTCACCGGGATCTGCCTGATACCGACTCGCTACACTTAGCGCGAAGGCTACATCAGGCCTCGTACATGTCATGGAATACATGATGGCTTCCACTGCGCTAGCGTATGGGATCCTACTCATGTGTTCTCTCTCTTCTTGTGTCTGAGGACAATCCTCTTTGGAGAGAGTAATTCCAGTGCCTATCGGTAGATAGCCTCTCTTGGAATTTTCCATGTTATACCTCTTCATGATGGTATCAATGTACTGGGACTGTGATAGTCCAAGCAACCTCCTTGATCTATCTCTATAGATCTTTATTCTCAGAATATAGGTTGCTTCTCCCAGATCTTTCATGGAGAACTGTTCGGATAACCAGAACTTTGTTTCTTGCAACGCCGGAATGTCATTTCCTATGAGCAATATGTCATCCACATAAAGCACAAGGAAGACAACCGCGCTCCCACTAAACTTCTTGTACACACAAGGCTCTTCTTCGCATCTAACAAAGTTGAACTCTTCAACTGCCTTGTTAAAGCGAATGTTCCAGGTTCGAGAAGCTTGCTTGAGTCCATAAATGGACCTCTGAAGCTTGCATACCATATGACTTTGAGTTGGCGGCGTGAAACCCTCAGGTTGAGTCATGAAGACTTCTTCCTGGAGCTCTCCGTTAAGGAAAGCTGTTTTCACGTCCATCTGCCAAATCTCATAGTCATGGAATGCCGCTATCGCAAGCAGAATCCGAATAGATTTGAGCATTGCCACAGGGGAGAACGTTTCTTCATAGTCAATCCCTTCTCGTTGACTATACCCCTTGGCAACTAGACGAGTTTATAGGTCTCTACCTGCCCGTCCGCTCCAATCTTCCTTTTGTAAACCCTTTTACAACCTATCGGTCTGGAAGCCTGTGAAGAATCAACCAAAGTCCATACTTTGTTGATCTTCATAGATTCCATCTCGGATTTCATGGTTTCCCACCATTTCTCAGAATCAGGGCCTTGTATAGCCTCCTTGAAAGTCAAAGGGTCGTCATCTATATGACCGACCACATCCTCTTGCACCATCAGATTAAGTCTGTCAGGTGCACGTCGAGAACGTGTTGACCTTCTCAAGGAAGCCTGTGTAGCAGGTTCAACCTGCGCTGGGATGTCTTGTTGGGCTTGTTCCTGAACAGGTTCCTGAACTTGTTCCTGAACAGGTTCCTGAACAGGTTCCTGAACAGGTTCCTGAACAGGTTCCTGAACAGGTTCCTGAACAGGTTCCTGAACAGGTTCCTGAACTTGTTCCTGAACGGGCACTGTCACTTCAACATTTGAAGATGAAGCGCCGGAGCCTAACACTATATCACTCAGCCAAGAACGCTCATTTGACATCTCATGTCCATGAGCTTGTGTTGGCTCATCGGATTCTTGAATCTCGTCAAGAACTACTTCCCCACCATGAATTCCTTCATCAAGGAATTCCCTTTCAAGAAAGGTTGCCGTTCTGGCCACAAACACTTTGTGTTCAGACGGGTGGTAGAAATAATATCCCATAGTTTCCTTGGGATAACCTATGAACCTACATCTGTCAGACCTAGCATCAAGCTTGTCTGGCTGAAGTCTCTTAACAAAGGCCGGACACCCCCAAACCTTGAAGTGTCTCAGGTTTGGCTTACGTCCTTTCCATATCTCATATGGTGTCTTCGAGACTGCTTTGGTGGGAACTTTGTTTAGCAGATAGGCAGCTGTTTCTAAAGCATAGCCCCATAAGTTCATTGGAAGATCAGTGAACCCCATCATGGATCTCACCATATCTAATAAGGTTCGATTTCTCCGTTCGGATACACCATTATGTTGTGGTGTTCCGGGAGAAGTCCACTGAGACAAAATCCCATGTTGCCTTAGATAATCGACAAAATCATGACTAAGATATTCACCGCCCCGGTCAGATCTCAACACCTTGATACTCTTTCCGGTTTGTTTCTCCACTTCACTGCGGAATCTCTTGAACATTTCAAAAGATTCGGATTTGTGTTTCATCAAGAACACAAATCCATATCTCGACATATCATCAGTGAATGTGATGAAGTACGAATATCCACCCCTGGCTTGAACTCTCATAGGTCCACACACATCAGCCCTAGGAGTTCTGTAGCTCTTTCCCCGGTTCCACTAAACGGAGATTTGGTCATCTTACCAGTGAGACAGGACTCACAAGTTGCATAAGATTCATAATCGAAATGGCCTAAAAGACCATCTTTATGCAACCTGTTTATCCTCTTCTCACCGATATGACCAAGTCTACAATGCCAAAGATACGTCTGTCTTTGACGATCATCTACTTTTCTCTTAAGGCCCGAAACATGCATGTTAATTTCTTCTACATTAACATCAGGTAAGATATACAGCCCTTGTTGTAAATAACCATTCACACAAAATTCATCACCATGATAAATAGAGCAAATGTTATTACTAAAAACTGTTCGAAATCCACGTCTATCAAGCATAGAAATAGAAATTATGTTCGAAACAAACTTAGGAACATAATAACAGTCGTCTAACAACAAGGTCTTGCCCGTAGGCATTACAAGGGAAATTGATCCTACGGCTAGAGCAGCAACACTTGCGCCATTTCCAACCTTCAGACTGAACTCTCCCTTCCTGAACCTCCTACTGATCCTCAGCCCCTGCAACATATTGCAGATGTTAAAACTGCTACCGGTATCCAATACCCATCTAGACGAATCAATAGTAGTTAAGGAAATCATGAAAACATTTTCCATGAGAATCTTACCTGGCTTCTTGCCCTTCAGAGACTGCAGGTATTCTTTGCAGTTCCTCTTCCAATGCCCCTTCTTCTTACAGAAGAAGCACTCAGCATCAGCTTGGTCAGATTTGCCCCTTTTTGCCTTAGGTATGGTCACACCACCCTTGGGCCCAAGGAGCTTCTTCTTGGGCTTTTTGTTGCCCTTGCCCTTCTTGAAAGAAGAGCCGACCATCATCACGGCACTATGTCCCTTAGACGTCTCAGACACTGACTGACTCTCATAGTCAATCAGTTGGTTCAGCATCTCATGCAGATCCATGTCCATCTTGTTCATGTTAAAGTTAACAATGAACGGAGAGAACGTCTCAGGCAATGACTGCAAGATCAGATCTTGAGATAACTCTTTGCCTAGTGTGCACCCCAGAGTGTGCACCCCAGCTTCACAAGTTGTTCAATAAGACTGATCATCTTACGAACATGGGGCCCCACCGGAGAGTTCACAGACAATCTGGACTTGAATAGAGCCTTCGACAACTGATATCTTGCCGTTCGGCTCTGCGCACCATACATCTTCTTAAGATGCTCAATGATAGCAGCAGGCTCCATATCCTCATGCTGGCGCTGGAGTTTTTGAACTCATTGAGGCTAGGATGATACACTTTGCAGTGTCAAGGTCATCCTTTTGCTTTATCCAAGCGAGCAAGTCATCCTCATCGTCATCAACAGGAGATTCCTTTATAGGATTCTCGATCGCATCGAGTGCTTCTCCTGCTTGAGGATGATTTTGAGGTTGTGGTACCAATCATCGAAATTTTCCCCAACAAGCTTGTGGACATCGAGAATGGCACGTAGGGAAATTGAAGACATTTTTCGGGAAATCTAGAAGGAAAAATTGCAGCATTTATTTGAACACTTATTTAATCAAATAGATATGGACTTTCATCTAAATGATTATTTTACTGACTAATACTACAATAGTATTCAGAAATCGTATTTCTTTCAGTAATATTTCCTGAACTAATCATGCATAAGCCCCCTGGTAGTCAGGTCGTTTCTTAAGCATATTAAACAGGTTGGTTTTAATTTTGGCTCTATATCACATAGTCACCTGGTAGTCAGGTCGTTCCTATTGATATAGTTGAGTTCATCCTTCAGCTCATGGTTAGATATCAATTAAGTTTATGTCCCCCGGGTAGTCCAGGCGTTTACAAAAACTAATTGATCCCTCCCACTAGACATCTGATGTCGTAGATGTATGAATCGAATTATTGAACTACATGCCTCCTGGTAGTCAGGCCGTACCATGTAAACGAGAACCTATTCAAAACATCTACGATGAAGGAAAAGCCTAACGATAAACAATTTATCGTTTTAGAACTCAATTATTAATTAAAATTTTTAATTTTAATATCATTCTATATCAGATAGTCACCTGATAGTCAGGTCGTTCCTATCGATATAGACGAGTTTTATAATTCACCTCATGGTCGGATATCAATTAAGTTTATGTCCCCTGGGTAGTCCAGGCGCTTACAAAAACTAATTGATTCCTCCCACTCGACATCTGATGTCATAGACGTACGAATTGTATTCTCGAACTACATGCCTCCTGGTAGTCAGGCCGTACCATGTAAACGAGAATTTATTCAAAACCGTCTATGGTGAAGGAAAAACTTAACGATAACCAATTTATCGTTTAATAAATCAATTATTAATATTTAAAATTAAAATTCATTTAATTTTAATCTTAAAATATATTTTTTTTAATTTTTTTTTAAAACTAGGGTTAGGGTTAGGGTTTAGGGTTAGGGTTACCCTAACCCTAGCCGCCGCCCCCTTTTAGCCACCGCCCCTATGCTACCGGAGGTCGGGCTGAGAGCCGCCGGACAGGGAGTTTCGGAGTCGTCGGTCGTCCGGCCGTGAGTTGCCGGCGTGGCGCCTGAGACCCGCCCGCGAAAGGGCGATTGGGGTTTCTAAAACCCCTTTTGCGTCGTTCGCCTATTCGTGCCCCTCCACCGCTCCGCCAGCTCGACTCCGCCGTCCGTTGTCGACCCGCTCCCTGACCGTCGCGACCCTCGACCTTTGCAGCGCCGTCGCCTCGCCTGCAGAAGCTCGCTCGAGATCGCGTTGCCCGCGATGAGCGCCCGAAATCGCCTCGCGGTCACTGTGCGTCGTTGTTCTCGGCCTTTCCTGTGCCGCGCCGGTCAGGGACACGCCGGCCGTCCCTTCTCCTGCGACGGACGACCCTCGTCCGGCGAGCTAGGGTCTCGGCCATCGCCCAGGCGCGCGATTTTCACATTTTTTTCGATCCGATTTTCATAAAATTTCGAAAAAACTAATCCTAAACATACAGCCAGACGCTCTGATACCACTGTAGGGTTGATTTCAATTGCGGAAGCGTGTTTTTATCAACCCGAATTTAGATCTAGTCATGTTCGGATTAGTTTTACAGATTTCAACGGCGAACAAATACAGAAACAATTTCAGTGATACCTGTTGCGTTGAAACGGACGATCGGATGTGAGACTTGATGATGCAAGCCCTCTACTCGTATCCACGCCGAGATCGGGATTGCTTTGATGCGGGATTCGGAAGAACGAAAAACTGTTTTTCGTTCTTCGGGTTTTTTTCTTTTCTGACGGCTAGGGTTTTCGTTTTAGAATAATATGTTTACGAAACCTCGTTAAGCGTTTATTTATAATTATTAACTCTCTAATAATTACAACTTAAACCCATAAGGACTTTCAAGAAATGGCAAGCTGCACGACATGCCTTGTTGGAAAACTGTAAAATGGTGAACCTTGCGAGAGGATCCATGGCTCTTATCTTTGGAAGACTAGAAAGAAATATTGAATAGAGAAAAAATAATTAAAGCTATTTTAAATTTTATGATGCTGATGTGATCGTTATGAACATGTCTTTTTGAAGAATTTTTCGTTTGAGTTTAAAATTGTTTGTTTGATAATTTCAAAGTTAGAATTTCAATTTATAGTTTAAGTTTACTTTTGTTTTTTCCATAAAAAATTAGAGTTTGAATTAAGATTCTTGTAAAAAAATTATCAAAATATACATTTTATTTATTAATTTCATATAAAAAATATAATGATTATAATAATAATTATCATTTATAAGTCACACTTAAAACAATTTGATATATTTAAAAAATATAAGTTAATCATATATAATTTAATAAGAATTATCAATTTTAAGATTTCTTATAGGGTATCTTAGCAATTTAGATATTTTGGATTCGAAATACGAGTCAAAACGCTGAAAATCTCATTATCTAAAAAATTGTGTTTGAACTTCAAAACAAAGTTTACCAACTGAGCATAAAATCTAAATATAAATCTTAACTACTCAAAGTTCTATCATATTTGTATAACTTAACGGTGATTTCAAAAAATTTAACAAAAAATATTTTAAATATTAATTTGAAAATAATTTTTAGAGATACTCTATTTCCCTCTCAAATATTTTGAATTATTTATATCCCTTAAAATATAGGATTCATTTAATCTCCCTTTAACTTTGCAAATTTAGTATATTCATTTTCCGTTGAAATTATGTTAATTTATATGCTAATTTAAATTAACCTTAAATATCCAAATTTCAAAATTCAGTTTAATTACCCTAAGATTTTCTAATTTCAAACTATTTATCCTCAAATTGTTCAAATTGAGTCTATTTTTTAATTTCCTCCAAAGTGTCTAAATTCCACGTATTTACTCCTCAATTTCAAAATTCAATATATTACCTCCCAAAAGTTCCCATATTTTCTAGATTAATCCTATATGTTCGGAATATTAAAAAAAAACTTTTTGATATGATAACTAGGATTGGACAATTTAGATTCTATTTAGATTTCAGTTTCTTTACAACGGTTACAAATACAAATTGATTGTGTTTCAATAAATATTGATTGTTTTGTTATAAACAAAAAAATACTTTTTTTAATTCTTCGAATTTCATACTTATCAAATAAAAATAACATTGTTACTCCAATAATGAATGTAGTAGGTTTTTATTTAACTGGCCAAAATGTTAGTTAAAAAACCCAAATACATTTTTATTACTTAAATAAATCAAAACAATATCGTTTTTGTTTATAATTGAATGTTTACTATTTATTAAATCTCAATAATTTATACTTGTTTTAATTGATGTAACAACATACACAACTTCCAAGCATCTATTTTATGTTCTCTCAATTTACAAGTTTTAGAAATATTGCCTTCTGTTGGTTTTGATGCTGTGAATATCTATCTAAACATCATAAACGAATATTGATTCACAAAACTAATATTGCAACTTCAGCTTTCAAATTACATCTTATAAAATTATAGAACCTCAACTATTAAGAACCTTTTAAACCTTGCTGAGTAGGATTTCACTAAAAATAAAATGTTATCACGGTTAAATCCTTTCGGAAACGCACACCTATAATTTTAATTCATCCGAATTTCCAGACAGATACGAGCGTCCACAATCAGTGTCTAATTTTAGATGAGTCAATTTGTTTGCAACCCATTTGTAAATCTAACCCATTTACGACTATAAAATCTATCTGTCGAGAAAACCCTCATAATTTTTTTGGGAAATTATGATGACCTTTCTTCACAAAATTCCTGACGGAAGAGCTATCGCAAATACCAATGAAACTATTGTTGGTTGTGTTGGTGATCCAAAAAAATGTTTTTCACAAATAAATATCCATACGAAGGCATTTGTCGATAAATGTTTTGTTCGCAAAATTATTCCAAACAATCGCACACATGAGAAAACATTTTTCCAAAATAAAGTAAAAAAATTAAAATTATAAATAGTAAAAATAAAAGTTATTAAAAATATTAATTTTTTTAATAAAATAAAATATATACAAATAGTGAAATCTACAACATCATTCACATTTCATTGTGGTTTCAATCCATCGTTGTCATTGTCATTCTCCATCTAATTAAATGTTAGTATGTTTGAATTAATAAGCCACATTAACTTATCAACTTTGACCTCTCCGACACTCATTCGTTTCTCACATTCAATTATCATACATTTCACTCCATACCTTTTTATTATTTCTAATTATAATGGTATCATTATCGATATTGAATATTTTCGTTTCTAGACATTGAATGTATAGAAGAATTGATCCAAAAACTCATGGTGTTTCGAAGGAGTTTATAGAAGGCCTTACACAGTTTATGACGATGGCGACAAATCAAAAAGTTTATAACAAATGATAAGTTGGTTTGTCCATGGGTCAAAGGCAAAATTGATAAATTTGTTAATGAGAGAACCGTTTGGGATCATCTTTATTTAAGAGTTTTACTTCGAATTATTTCATGCGATTGTTGCATGGAGAGAATTTTTCACCACGACCTAGTAATGTTATAGAAGATTTTAGTAGGGGTATTGTGCATCATAAAGTGTTTGAGACATCTCAAGATATAGAAATGAACCCTTATATGGAAATGATGCAAAATGTATTCGGTGAAAGAAACAAGGAAAATATTGAAGAAGATCCGAATGAAGATGCGAAAAGTTTTTTTTTTAAATGTTAGAAAGTGCTAGGCATCCACTTTATGATGTTTGTAGAATAGATCATTCACAGTTGTATGTACCTGCACATTTGATGAATTTTAAGACTGAAAATAATCTTTCTCATAGTTGCATGGATTCTATATCGCAATTAGTAAGAGATTATTTTCCTGAAGATAACAATGCAATAGAGTCATATTACGAGACAAAAAAGATGATGAGATCATTGAGTTTATGGCCATATCAAAATATTCATGTTTGTCAAGACAATTGTATGTTTTTTTAGAAAGAGACATCGGATTTGAGTAATTTTCGATTTTGTCGAAAAGATCGGTTTTATTTGAAAAAAAATGGAAAATTGGTTCTATATCGTCGTGTGTGGTATTTACTAATTACAGATAGAATCAAAAGATTTTATCAATGTGAGAAGACCACAAACGACATGAAATGACATGCTGAGTATTCAACTCGTGAAATATAAATGTATAATCCCAAAGATGGTGAGGTGTGGAAACACTTTAACAAGGTGTATTTTGATTTTGTAGTTGAGAGTTTTGATCAGTGAAAAGATTTTAAATGAATGACTTCTTGTTTGGGATGTTTCTAGGAGTATATATTGCAGAGCATATTTTGGGATCTACCGTATTGTGAATGTCAGTCTCGTTTATCTTTGTCCTCAAGATTGATGAGTATAAAAACAGACAACAATGTTGCTAAAAATTTTATGGATTCATTTTTCAAAACCATGCGTGAATATTTAATGGAAGTATCAATCTATTGTTAAACAATGGCGCCACTCAGCATCTTTTTGAAGTCTCAGCTGATCTCGACTCGCTTGTTCTAGGAGAAGGTCAGATCCTTGCACAGGTTAAACAAGTTGTTAAATTAGGCCAAGGAGTCAATGGCTTTGGGAGGAACATCAGTGAGCTATTTAAACATGCGATCACGGTTGGAAAACGTGTGAGAACAGAGATGAATATTGCTGCTGGGGCTGTTTCAGTTAGTTCAGTTGCGGTTGAACTTGCTATCATGAAGCTACCAGAACCTTCACATGCATCTGCTAGGATGTTGGTAATCGGGGCAGGGAAAATGGTGAAGCTTGTAATTAGACACTTGGTTGCTAAAGGTTGCACAAAAATGGTAGTTGTGAGCCAAACTGAAGAAAACGTTGCCGCTATCTGTGAGGAGATAAAGGGAGTTGAAATTATCGACAAAACCCTTGACGAGATGCTAACTTGTGTTGCCGAAATTGATGTAGTCTTTACAAGCACAACCTCTGAGACTCCATTGCTCTTAAAGGAGCATGTACAAGATCTCCCTTCTGTTGATCCCGAGATTGGAGGTAGAACGCTTTTTGTTGATATCTCCGTGCCAGGAAATGTCGGGTCTTATGTTGCTGAAGTTGAAGGTGCACGGGTTTACAATGTCGATGACCTTAAGGAGGTTGTTACTGCCAATAAAGAAGATATACAAAGGAAAGCAATGGAAACTCAGGCCATTATTGCTGAGGAATCCAAACAGTTTGCGGCATGGAGGGATTCATTGGAGACAGTTCCAACAATTAAGAAACTGAGGGCTTATGCCGAGAGAATAAGAGTTGCAGAGCTTGAGAAATGCTTGTCCAAAATGGGTGACAATATCGACAAAAAGACAAGAAGAGCTGTGGATGACCTCATTCGGGGTATTGTGAACAAACTTCTATATGGTCCAATGCAGCACTTAAGATGCGATGGCAGCGACAACAGAACCCTAAGTGAAAAACTTGAGAACATGCATGCCCTGAATGAAAGTATAAGCCTATTGCATACTATTAAATAGTCACTAGTAAAATTGTAATTATTGAAAAGTTCAATAATATATATAAATGACGAAAAACAATTTTTCAGTGTAGAAATCGTTATCACGATAATCGAAACCTTAAAACCTATCAGAGAAAAATAGAAAAACGAAAACAATTTTGTTCATCGTAAAACCACACCAACTGTTGATTGCAGAATCCGATCTCGGCGTGGATACGAGTAGAGCACTTTCACTCTCAAGTCTCACATCCGACACTCATAACGTAACAGGTATTATCGAAGTTATTTCTAATTCTGTAGTTTGTTGAAACCCCGAAAACTATTTCCAAACTTGACTAGATCTATAATCTGGGTTGTAAACACGCTTCTGCATCCGATGTAGCAACCTAACAGCGATATCACAGCGTTTAGTCGTCTGTTCAGGATTAGTTTTTGGATTTTTTTTGAAAATCGGATCGAACAATACACTGGCACGCGCACCACGCGTGTGCACATGAACAATCGCCAGAACGGCGTAAGGTTGAAACCCCTAACCAGCCACGCGTTCGACGCCATTCACAGGCGAAGGGTCAGCGCGTGTTCTAGGGCAACCACGGGCAGGCGGCGGCGTAGGAACTCCGCTGTGACTGCGAGGAGGCGACCTTTCGCACAATTGCCTTGACGTCGTATGACATCTTGGGCAGACGAATCGATAGGCGAGGGTCGAGGACGGCGGATGAGAGGCGACAGGCAACTCCGACGTGAGTGGGCGGAGCCGAACGAGCGATGACGCTGTGCAAGGGTCTCTAACCCTAGCCCAATCGCGTGCCCGAGCAGGAAACTCCTTTCACCCGAGCGTGCTGGTGGCTGGGCAATCGGTGTTGTGCAGTAACCCTAACCCTAGCTCGAGCCCGAGCGGGTGGTTCATTCTTGCGCTGACAGGCGACTATAGGGGCGGGGCACGAAAGGGTTTCGGAAACCCTAGCCCGAGCGGGGCGTCGTGCTTCAGCCCTAGCGAGACATCGTCTATCAGCCCGAGCGGGACATCGTGCTTTAGCCTGAGCGGGGCTTATCCTTCAGCCCGAGCGGAGCATCGTCCATCAGCCCGAGCGAACATTTCTCGTGAGTCGGAGCGGGCGAACGTGCTCGGCCTGAGCGAGCGAGCACTGCAACCCGAGTGGGAGCACGTAGCAAGCCCGCTGGTACGAAAAATTTTGAGAAATGCAACCCGTGTGTGATTATTTGATAGCACGCACGGGCTATGCAATTCTGGAAAATTAAAATAATTGAGTTCTAAGAATGATAAATAGTTTATCTTTAGGCTTTTCCTTCATCGTAGATTAATGAATAGGCTTTTGTTTACATGATATGGGCTGACTACCAGAAGGCATGTAGTTCAAGAATTTGATTCGTACGTCTATGACATTAGATGTCTAGTGGGAGGGAACAATTAATTCTTGTAAATGCCTGGACTACCCGGGGGACATGAACTTAATTGTTATCCGACCATGAGCTGAAGGATGAACTCAACTGCATCAATAGGAACGACCTGACTACCAGGTGACTATGTGATATATAGCCGCATCTTAATTCACTACGATTTTTATAGGGATAAAATTTTGTGTAGAATCTATTTTATATGTTTGGGAAACGTCTTGACTACCAAGGAGCTCAGGCATATAGTTATAGATCAATGCTAATAAGAAATAAGATTTCTAATGTTATTGTAGTATTAATTAGCAAATATATCATTTTGATGAAGTTCATGTCTTAATGATATTTACGATGTCTAACTCTCTGTTGTTCAATTTTTCCTTTTTTTTCAGATCTCTTGAGAATGTCTTAGTTCAATTTGTGTCCAATCTCAATTTGTGTCCAATCCTCGAGACCAACAAGCTTGTTAGTGAAAACATCGACGAATGGCAATGCAATTTGCGTCTGGTGCTGACGCATGAGAAGCTGATCGATGTGATCGATAAACCTGCTCCTCTAGTGCCAAATCCAGCGAATGATGAGGCTTTCAATGAATTCCCCAAGTACGAGGAGAAGTGCATCAACGTGAAGTGTCTCATCTTGTCATCAATGAGTGGCGAACTCCACAAGCAGCACGAGCATATGGATGCCAAGAAGATCATGGAGCATCTTAAAAAGATGTTCAGTGAGCAGAGTCAAACGGCAAGGTCCAAGTTATCAGAAACTTTTTTTCAAGTCCGCTCTGAGTGAGGGCTCTCCTGTGGGGCCCCATGTTCTTAAGATGATTAGTTTGATAGAACAACTTGAGAAGCTGAGATGCACTCTCTGCAAGGAGATGCAGTAGGAGATGATCTTGCATTCACTTCTGGACTCCTTATCCCCATTCGTGGTCAACTAACACATGAACAAGTTGGATGTCGAGTTGAATGAGATGCATAACATGCTCACTGAGTATGAGAAGCATATATTCATAGGGAAGAGGGGATCGGGATCTATTCTAATGGTTGGACAATCCTCTCAGTAGAAGAGGAAGGGCAAGAAGAGGTCCAGAACCAGGCAGAGCGCGCCTAAGACTGGTGTGACAAGGGTAAAGGGCGGCATTGGAAGAAGAACTGCAAGGAATACCTACAATCTCTCAAGGGCTAGAAACAAGGTAAGATTCTAATGGAAAATGTTTTCATGGTTTCCTTAACTATTCTTGATTCGTCTAGATGGGTATTGGATACCGGTAGTAGTTTTAAAATCTGCAATATGTTGCAGGGGTTGAGGATCAGTAGGAGGTTCAGGAAGGGAAAGTTCAGTCTGAAAGTTGGAAATGACACAAGTGCTGCTGCTCTAGCCGTAGGATCGATTTCCCTTGTCATGCCTATGGGCAAGACGTTTTTGTTAGACGATTGTTATTATGTTCCGAAGTTTGTTCCGAACATAATTTCTATTTCTATGTTGTATAGACGTGGATTTCGAATGGTTTTCAGTAATAACATTTGCTCTATTTATCATGGTATTTATGTGTGAATGGTTATTAGCAACAAGGAATTTATATCTTTCCTAATGTTCATGTAGAATCAATTAACATGCATGTTTCGGGGCAAAAGAGAAAGGTAGATGATCGTCAAAGATAGACGTACCTTTGGCATTGTAGACTTGGTCACATCGGGTAGAAGAGGATTAATAGGTTGCACCGAGATGGTCTTCTAGGCCATTTTGATTATGAATCTTATGCAATTTATGAGTCATGTCTCGCTGGTAAGATGACCAAATCGCCGTTTAGTGGAACCGGAGAGAGAGCTACAAAACTCTTAGGACTCATACATACTGATGTATGTGGACCTATGAGAGTTCAAGCCAAGGGTGGATATTCATATTTCATCACGTTCACTGATGATATGTCGAGATATGGATTTGTGTTCTTGATGAAACACAAATCCGAATATTTTGAAATGTTCAAGAGATTCCACAATGAAATGGAGAAACAAACCAGTAAGAGTATCAAGGTGTTGAGATCAGACCGGGGTGGTGAGTATCTAAGTCATGAATTTGTTGATTATCTAAGGCATTATGAGATTTTGTCTAAGTGGACTTATCCTGGAACACCACAACATAATGGTGTGTCTGATAGGAGAAATAAGACTTTATTAGATATGGTCCGATCGATGATGGGGTTCATGGATCTTCCACTAAACTTGTGGGGTTATGCTTTAGAAGAAGCCGCTTATATCTTAAACAATGTTTCCACTAAAACAACCTCTAAGACTCCATATGAGATATGGAAGGGACATAAACCTAACATGAGACACATCAAGGTTTAGGGTTCTCTAGCCTTCGTTAAGAGGCTTCAGCCAGACAAACTAGATGCTAGGTCTGATAGGTGTAGGTTCGTAGGTTATCCCAAGGAAACTATGGGATATTATTTCTACCACCCGTCTAAGCATAAAGTGTTTGTGGCCAGAATGACAACCTTTCTTGAGGAAGGAATTCATGGTGGAGAAATAGTTCTTGACGAGATTCAAGAACCCAACAAACCAACACAAACTCATGGACATGAGATGTCAAATGAGCGATCTTGGGTGGGAGATATGTTGTTAGGCTCCGGGGCTTCATCTTCAAATGTTGAAGTGACAGTGCCCGTTCAGGAACAAGTTCAAGAACCTGTTCAAGAACAAGTCCAACAAGATATCCCAGTGCAGGTTGAACCTGCTACACATGCTTCCTTGAGAAGGTCAACACGTTCTCGACGTGCACCTGAAAGACTTGATCTGATGGTGCAAGAGGACATGATCGGTCATAGAGATGACAATCCCTGACTTTCCAAGAAGCTATACAAGGTTCAGACTCTGAGAAATGGTGGAAAGCCATGAAATCCAAGATGAAATCTATGAAGATCAACGAAGTATGGACTTTGGTTGATCCTTCACAGACTTCCAGACCGATTAGTTGTAAATAGGTTCACAAGAGGAAGATTGGAGCGGACGGGCAGGTAGAAACCTATAAAGCTCGTCTAGTTGCCAAGAGGTATAGTCAACGTGAAGGGATTGACTATGAAGAAACGTTCTCCCCTGTGGCAATGCTCAAGTTTATTCGGATTTTGCTTGCGATAGCGGCATACTATGACTATGAGATTTGGCAAATGGACGTGAAAACAGCTTTCCTTAACGGAGAGCTCCAGGAAGAGGTTTTCATGGCTCAACCTGAAGGTTTCACGTTGCCAACTCAAAGCCATATGGTATGCAAACTTCAAAGGTCCATTTATGGACTGAAGCAAGCTTCTCGAAGCTGGAACATTCCTTCAACAAGGTAGTTGAAAAGTTCCAACTTTGTTAGATGCGATGAAGAACCTTGTGTGCACAAGAAGTTTAGTGGGAGCACGGTTGTCTTCCTTGTGCTTTAGGTGGATGACATATTACTCATAGGGAATGATATTCCGGTGTTGCAAGAAATGAAGGCATGGTTGTCTGATCAGTTCTCCACGAAGGATCTAGAAGAAGCAACCTATATTCTGGGAATAAAGATCTATAGGGATAGATCGAAGAGGTTTCTTGGATTGTCTCAATCCCAGTACATTGAGAGAACACATGAGTAGGCTTCCCTACGCTAGCGCAGCGAGAGCCATCATGTATTCCATGACATGTATTAGACCTGACGTAGCCTACGCACTAAGTGTAGTGAGTAGATATTGGGTAGATCCTGGTGAAGAACACTGCAAGATTGTTAAGAACATCCTTAAGTACTTAAGAAGGACTAAGGACCAGTTCCTCATTTATGGTGGTTCTAACTTGGAGTTAAAAGGAATCACTCATGTGAGTTTCTCGACAAACAAGGATGACAGTCGGTCCATTTCAGGCAATGTGTTTTGTTTGAATGGATGCACAGTAAGTTGGAAGAGTTCCAAACATGCTACTATAGCCGATTCGGTGACTGAAGCAAAATATATAGCGGCTTGCGAAGCAGCTAAAGAATCGTTTTGGATGAGAAAGTTCATAAATGAACTTGGTGTGGTACCTTTGATAAAGGAAGTCGTTCCTTTATTGTGTGATAACACCGGAGCTATTGTTCAGACAAAGGAACCAAGGTCTCATCAGAAATCGAAACATGTTCTGCGGAAGTATCACCTGATACGAGAGATCATAATGCGTGGGGACGTGCAAACCCAAAAGGTGGATGGAAAGGAAAATGAAGCAGATCCGTTCACGAAGGCACTTGGGTCAAAGGAGTTTGACAAGCATAAGCTGAGGATCATATTGAGAGAGATGACGAGCTGACATTAGTTTGTAAATTAGTAGCAAGTTGTATAATATTTGGACATCAGATTTTATTTTTAATAATACATGGCATTATTATCCTTCTTATCCGGATATTTGGACATTAGTTTGTAAACTAGTAGCGAGTTGTGTAATATTTGGACATCAGAGTACTTATCCGACTTCTTGTACCCTTTGTAGTGCTTTCTCTTCTTGTACCCTTGTTCGGACAGCACCATGGACGCTGAAACCCATGGCTTTTCCGGAATGGGTAGGGGCTGCAGAAGACCCGTCTGCCTCGCTCGTTTCACCTTATCCTGTTGGCAGATCATGCAGGACTTGACGTATGCTTCCACCATTGCCGTGATTTCCTTTCCATTTATCCCATCTCGACAGTACATCAGGCCTTCGTACGAGGCTTGGGGAAATCGGATGGTTCCCAACAGACGCATCGTGTTAAGGATGGCCTGCTCCTCTTCTCCACAAGCATTTTCATCATCTCCGGAGGAACCTTCGGCTTCCAACTCAGCCTGCAGTGTTGCGAGCCTTTGCTTCTTCGGACAGTCCCTCATGAAATGAGGCCCTTTGCATATGAAGCAACCACTTTCTTTTGCTTTTCCAGAAGCACTAGTTTCACCTTTCTCGGATTTCCCTCCAGAGTACTTATCCGACTTCTTGTACCCTTTGTAGTGCTTTCTCTTCTTCTCGCTTTCCTTCTTGTTCGGGTCATCGGACAGCGATACAGTCTTAAAATCAGCCAAGGCCTCTACCGCAGTTGTCGTTGCGTCTAAGGTGTTAACCTTTTGACGCTGCAGTTCAATCTACGCCCAAGGCTTCAGCCCGGAGAGGAAATAGAACGGCTTGTCCTCCTCCGACATGTTCTTCACGTCTAGCAGATGGGACATGAACGAGCGAACGTACTCCCGCGGAGTACCGGTCTGCTGAAGATTTTTTAATTTCTCCCGCGCCATGAATGAGACATTGTTCGGAAGAAACTGATTCCTCAGATCTCCCTTCATTTTCTCCCAGGACACATTCGGGACAACATTTCCCCCAGAATGGTCGCCAGAAGATAAGAGCGTGCACCACCACAGCTTGGCATCACCGACAAGGAAAGTCGCAACGACATCCACCTTGTACTCCTCAGGGACATTCGTGGTGTTGAAGTAATGCTCCACGTCCCACAAAAAGTTTTCCACGATTCTTGTGTCATGAACACCCTCGAAGGACTTCGGACTTGGGATGTGGACTCGCTTGGATAAGTTTTCCTTATCCTTTGCCGCTAGTGCCACCTTTAGCGCACTAATCTCCTCCAAGAGGACCTCGACAATCCTCTCGTATCGAGCAGCCCCGTTCGACGAACTGGGATCAGTAGGGGCAGTGTTCCGGGGTCCGATTCCGACTTCCAACACTCTTTGGAGAGTCCGACTTATGTCGTTCACCTTCTCTGCAAGACTTCCGAGAGACCGAACCACAGTATCTTCGGGATCGATGGGGTGATCACCGTCGATACCCAGGAAACCTTCAATCCGATCAAGCCTTTGGTAACTCCTCATTCTCGACATTGTAGGATTCTTCACGACTGAGCCGAAACCAAGGCTCTGATACCAAGTTGTCATGGCACTATAAATCACTACGGACCGCGACTAGCAGTAAGTGCGACACCTTACTCAGCCTTTCCTTAGACGAACACACACAAGAGTCTTTTTGTGAAAATACTCGAGACTTGTATCGATTTCACAAGTCAGTACAACATACAGTTCATTATGTTCGCAACAAGGACATTACAAGGTCTATTTACACGGGAGGGCCAAGCCCCCAACTGCCTGGGCGGTTACAAAACCAACTACGTGAGCGGTTACGGACCCACTGCTCGGGCAGTTACGAGACTCCAGCTTGGCGCCTTACCTCGTTCAACTCCCAAGTTCGCCTTACGTGCTATGCTCCGCAACCGTCCAACCAGCTTCGCAACCGTCTGTCCAGCTCAGTAATCGTCCGTCCAGCTTCGGAACCATCCATCCAGCTCCGCAACTGCCATCCATCTCGAACCAGCGCTTGAACCACAAACCGTCCGGGTTCAGCATCACATTCCACCAAGTATCGTCCCGGGCCAACCCAATGGCCACGGTCTCGGGCCTTACCACCCCAACGGTACACCCACCGGTCACCTTGTCATACACCCTCGCGTACTTGATTACTAGTTGTGACGCAAGGCACGCCCATCAAAACGGCTGAATCTGCGTCAGATGCAGAACACCATGAAAGCCGTCAATTCTGGCGCGAGTGCTGCATTGGGGACTGCGGAAGAAGTTGTGACCGAGTTCGGAGAGTGGTCTGGACCCTTTGAGTTCATTATCGTCAATATTGATGACTATGATTTTGTTTTGGGCAACTCTTTCCTCAAACACACCAAAGTCGTGGCCATGCCACACCTGGGTGGCGTGTTCATCGGTGACGAGAAGAAGCCATGTTTCGTCAAAGCCCAAGTGGCCAAGGGGAAGGCCAAAGCAAAGACTGGGTTGTTTTTGGTGCTTCAACTGAAGCGGGATGTTCGGCATGGCACAACTACCTTCGTATCTGCCCTTGTCGAAACCAAGCCTAGGAAAATGACTGAGGTCCCAGATGAAATCGCGGGCGTGCTAGCAGAGTTTACGAACAGAATGCCGCGAGAGCTACCAAAGAGATTACCGTTGCAAAGGCCAGTCGACCATACCATCGAGTTGGTCCCTGGATCGAAACCACCGGCCCAAGCCCCGTATCGAATTGGTCTGGCAGAGTTGGCCGAACTAAGGAAACAACTGGACGAGCTGTTGGAAGCTGGGTTCATTCAGCCACCCAAGACCCCTTACGGAGCCCCTGTTCTGTTTCAGAAGAAGGCAGACGGTTCAATATGGATTTGCGTGGATTACTGGGCGGTGAATAAAGTGTCAGTGAAAGATAAGTACCCGATACCACGGACGGATGATCTGTTCGATAGACTATCGAAGGCCAAGGTATACACCAAACTTGACCTACAATCAGGCTATTGGCAGGTTTGTATTTCGGAGGGTGACAAATCGAAGACCACCTATGTGACAAGATATGGTGCCTACGAGTTCTTGGTGATGCCGTTCGGGCTTACGAACGCCCCAACCACATTCTGTCATCTGATGAATGAGGTACTTTACGAGTTCCTCGACAAGTTTGTTGTTGTTTATCTTGACGATATTGTGATTTATTCTGAGATGCTAGAGAAGCATGTCGAACATTTGAGGTTGATCTTTGGGAAGCTGCGGGAACATGATCTATATGTGAAGAAGGAAAAATGTGAATTCGGCAAGCCGAGATAATGTTCCTCGGACATAAAATCTCAAATGGGTGTGTTCGGATGGCGAAGCCAAAGTTCGGGCCATCCTCAATTGGGAGCCTCCCCATACGATACTGGATCTACGTTCATTCCTGGGACTAGCAAACTACTATCTAAAGTTCATTAAGGGATATTCAGAACGGGTAGCCCCACTGACGAATCTGTTGAAAAAGAACGAACGGTGGACATGGTCGGAACGATGTCAAGAGGCATTCGAGGATCTCAAGATGGCAGTATCCTCAGAGCCAGTCTTGAAGCTCCCGAAATTTGACAAGCCATTTGAGGTACATACGGATGCATCTGGCTGAGCATTGGGTGGTGTTCTTGTGTAGGATGGGCATCCGGTGGCATTTGAGGGCCGAAAGCTGAAACCGGCCGGGGAAAGGTAGAGAGTATATTGAATGAATGAAGAAAAGTGTTTCTTAGGTTCATTCATCAATCAATTGTGATTGACATGAGACATAAATTATGGTTCGTAAGGCTGACAGTTATGACCATGTCTAGGATGCATCCGAAGTTGTAAAGATAGAAGGAAATACTAACGTCAACTTCACCCTGGTTCGTTTTGGGTAAGATTGTTACTCAAATGAGTAAGGATGTTATTTCACGCTATCCGGTCGTCGAGGAGTGTTGTTAGATGCCAACTTCGATTAGTTAATTAATGGAGACTAATTGGCTACCGATTTAGTGATGAACCTACGAGGTCACACGCTTACGAGTGTCTCAATATCTGTTTGTGATTATTAGACAATCAGTGTAGAATGCAATTATATTCATCCGCTAGCACCGAAGAATATAATTGTACTTGGTTTTCTTTTGGGTTAGTACATGAGATGTATGAGCAAGTATATGTACAGAGATACATGTATTTGGACTAATGCCTATTGCGTAGTATTAAATAGTCACTGGGTAAAATTGTGTAATATTAAATAGTCACTGGGTAAAATTATAATTATTGAAAAGTTCAATAATATATAAATGATGAAAAACAATTTTTCAGTATAGAAATCTTTATCACGATAATCGAAACCCTAAAACCTCTAAAAAAACGAAGAACGAAAACAGTTTCGTTCATCGTAAAACCACATCAACTGTTGATTGCAGAATCCTATCTCGGCGTGGATACGAATAGAGGACTCGCATTATTAAGTCTCGCATCATTGAAACCCCGAAAACTATTCCCGAACTGGACTAGATCTATAATTTGGGTTGTAAAACACGAGTTCGCATCCGATGTAGCAACCTAACACTAAACAGGATGTACAGTCTGGAGACTGACTTGTCGATTTTAGAGGAAAAAATTTGGGCAAAGGTGGGACATAAGTAGACACTTCGACAGACAGTTTCGGTTTTAGATTCTCTTCCACAAGAATCCTGGATAAGAGAATGAAATGTTTCATCATGCATTCACCGAGTTATATAGTCATTGGATAGATCCACAGTGGGGTCTTTCGATTCATTTATCCGTGAGAAGTAATTTTCTAACGTTCATCTGGATCCTTCCCATGTCAATTTAAGTGTTCATAAGCTATTGTTGTTCCATGTCTTGATCGATAGATGTACATTGCAATATAGAGAAACACATTGTCGCTTGTTTATGTCTTTGGTTTTGGTGTTTTGAGTATTACATTTGGTCTTCCAATGTTTTGTTTTTATTCGTAAATATAAATAGAGTAGTGAATTTTATACGATCTTGTCTATGTTCTAAGTTAGAATATTTGGGTTTAATTCAATTCTAGTTTTCATAAACCCGAAAAACTGGAATCTCGAATAAAATCTGAAAAATCTAAACTAAAATCTAGATTGAAAAACCGAGAAATCTGGACCGGATTGAAAATAGAAATGAGACTATGTTGTATTGTCGTCTTAGATTGTTATATAAAAACTGTGAAAAAGATATAAGCCAAACCTAATTATAATATTGTAATTAATATAAAAACTAAAATTTGGCTCAAATTTTTACTTAATTTTAATCCAAAAATTTCAAGTTAATTATTCAATTTAATCAATTTACTTGATTTAATTGATTTCGAGTAAAATTGAGTACAAGTTTTTACTTGAAATCGATTAAACGGTCTAATTAACTCGATTGATTCGATTTTGATAAAATTAGCAAAATCATATTCAATTATATGATTCGAAATTAATTAAATCGAATAAATAATGATCTAAAATTAACATTTATTGTTTATGTGCCTAGTAAATTCACATCTAATTTACTAAGATGTAACATTTAAAATTAAATCGAGTCAAAATTAAGTACAAGTTCGGGCTAAAATCGAGTCAAAATTGGGGTCACAATTTGGATCACAATTTAATCGGATTCGGGTCAAAATCGGGGCAAATCGATTAACTTGATTTGATCCAATTTTGATATAAATAACAAAAACTTATTCAACTTTCACTCGAAATCAATTAAATTGAATAACTAACTTGATTAATTGTTGATATTCGGGTTAAAATCAAGTAAAATTTGGGTCTAAACTAAGGAAAAATTCGGGTTAAAATCGAGGGAAAATTAAGGCCACAATTTGGGTCAAAATTGGATCGATTTTGGGTTACAATTGAGTCAAAATTAGGTCGGATTCGATCCAATTTTGACTCGATTTTAACCCTAATTTATGTCCCCAATTTTGACTCGATTTTAGATAATTTCATAAAGTCCATTTACTTATTCGGTTTAATTAATTTCGAATCAAAATTGAATACATTTTTTGTGAATTGTATCAAAATCATATAAAATTGAGTTAATCAGATCGCTGAATTGATTTCAAGCAAAAAATCGTACTCAATTTTACTCGAAATCAATTAAATCAAGTAAATCGATTAAATTGAACAATTAACTTGATGTACTGTTAAAATTCTGGTTAAAATCAAGTAAAAATTCGGATCAAAATTAAGTACAAATTCAGGTTAAAATCGAGTCAAAATTAAGTCAAAATTAGGTCAAATATGGGTCAAAATTGGGACGATTAACGGATAATTAACGGATAAATAACGTAGAGAGTTTTAGGTAAAATTTTGATAGTTGATGGGGGAATCAGATGAAACTAAAAATCAAGGGGGAGGAGGGGAATCGGATGAGGGTTAAAATCAAGGGAAAATATGACTAAAATAGTATTTTCGAGGGATAATATGTTGTTTTTCAAATATATAATTTAAATATATAATATTCATGACATATAATTATAATATTTTTTAAAAAATTCAAATATAATTGTAAGTTATCAATAAAGATAGAATTATGTTTTGAAGTTGTAAATTTCAAAATATTTAGTCAGATGTTATTTTTATTTAAAAATTTAGACTTTGATTTGGTTTATCTATGTTTTTATGTATTATTTTAATGTTTAAAATTTTAAAGTATTTAATATACAGAATATTAATAACATATAATTCTAATTTTTTTTAAATAAAAAATAGTTGTAAGTTGAACAAGACCAACCCAATTAACACCCCATGGATCGGCAATAATTTCAGCCGTATTATTATATCATTTGGATTAAGGTCAAACCGCGACTCAACAACCCATTTAGTATATCCTTATTTCCATGTCGATTGGTCCATCTTCAACCCGTGCAAATGGGCCTTTGTAGAATGCGACCATTACTAAAAATACCATTTTTTATCCCGAAAATTGTTTTTATTTTAGACGTTGATCGTCATTAATTTTGATCTTTCTTAAATGGACATAAACTTCATCAAGAAGTTGGTGAAAAAATTCACCGAAATTAGCGGTGAAAAAATTCGTCGTTAGGAATCAGAGACAAAACTTTTGGAAAATATCCAAAAATCGTCTTAAAAATTAGGGATAGACCAAAAATTCGTTTTTAATGCATAAAAAATTTAGAAATGGATCCAACTCCATCCGAAATTTAGGAACAGTCAAATTTGTAAGAAAAAAATTATTTTCAAATTTAAAATTTCTTGTGATACTGATGTGATCGTTATGAACATGTTCTTTTGAAGAATTTTTTGTTTGAGTTTAAAATTAGAGTTTAAGTTTAAAATTGTTTGTTTTATAATTTCAAAGTTAGAATTTCAATTTATGCTTTAAGTTTAGTTTTGTTTTTTTTTCATAAAAAATAGAGTTTGAATTAAGATTCTTGTAAGAAAATTATCAAAATATACATTTTATTTATTAATTTAAAAAATATAAATATAATGATTATAATAATAATAATTATGATTTTTAAGTCACACTTAAAATAATTTGATATATTTAAAAATTATAAGTTAATCATATATAATATTAATTATATAATTTAATAAGAATTATCAATTTTATGATTTCTTATAGGGTATCTTAGCAATTTAGATATTTTGGACTCGAAATACGAATCATAACGCTCAAAATCTTATCATCTAAAAAATTGTGTTTGAAATTCAAAATAAAGTTTACCAACTGAACATAAAATCTAAGTATGAATCATAACTACTCAAAGTTCTACGAATGAACATGCCTCAGATTTGTATAACTTAACGTTGATTTCAAAAAAATTAACAAAAAATATTTTAAATATTAATTTAAAAGTAATTTTTAGAGATACTTTATTTCCCTCTCAAGTATTTTATCTTATTTATATCCCTTGAAATATATGATTCATTAATCTCGCTTAAACTTTTCAAATTTAGTCTATTCATTTTCCGTTGAAATTATGTTAATTTATATGCTAATTTAAATTAACCTTAAATATCCAAATTTCAAAATTCAATTTATTTACCCTAAGATTTTCTAAATTCAAACTATTTCTCCTCAAATTGAGTCTATTTATTTCCTCCAAAGTTTCTAAATTCCACGTATTTTTCTCTTCAATTTCAAAATTCAATATATTACCTCCCAAATTCCCCATATTTTCTAGATTAAACCTATATGTTCGGAAGATTTAAAAAGAAATTTTTGATATGATAACTAGGATTGGACAATTTAGAGTCTATTTAGATTTCAGTTTCTTTATGCCGATTACAAATACAAATTGATTGTGTTTCAATAAATATTGATTGTTTTATTATAAACAAAAAATACTTTTGTTTTTAATTCTTTTAATTTCATACTTATCAAATAAAAATAACATTGTTACTCCAATAATGAATGTAGTGGGTTTTTATTTAACTGGCCAAAATGTTAGTTAAAAAACCAAAATATATTTTTATTAACTAAATAAATCAAAACAATATCGTTTTTATTTATAATTGAATGTTTACTATTTATTAAACCTCAATTTATACTTATTTTAATTGATATAACAACATACACAACTTCCAAGCATCTCTTTTGTGTTCTCTCAATTTACGAATTTTAGAAATATTGCCTTCTGTTGGTTTTGATGTTGTGAATATCTATCCAAGCATCATAATCGAATATTGATTTATAAAACTAATATTGCAACTTCAGCTTTCAAATTACATCTCATTAAATTATAAAACCTCAACTATTAAGAACCTTTTAAACGGGGTAACTTCAAAAATACCCTCGTAGGGCTAAAACACTTCAAAAATACCCTTCCCGAAAAAGAAAATATTTCTAACTTCAAAAGTACCCGTATAAATGTTGATATTCCCAAATACCCCTGCGACTTTACGACCCAGTTCGACCCAGCGACCCAGTTTGACCCTGCGACCCTTGTCCCTCTGCGACCCTTGTTCCTC
>CM071864.1:9905082-9921614 GCA_036759665.1 Gynandropsis gynandra
CACCCATTTCAAATCAATAAACTATTTTGTGACTCGAAAGCTTGCAAAACCCTAGAAATCGAACTACTTACACTTATTGACGCCATTGAAGATTGACTCGTGCTCTCTTCGTGCTCTCTTCGCCAGTTTCCTTCTCGCCAACTTCAAATCGTTCGCCAACTTCAAATCGTTCCCTCTCAAGTTCGAAATCACTTATTTCTTTCTTGCTATCAACTTTTAAACAGGTTTCACGGCGAAAAACTGTTCGGCTTTCTCGTTTTCGGCAGTTTTTCACGTCGAAAAACTGCCGAACTTCCATTTTTCCACGTTCGAACGTTAAGGGCAAATTTGTCTTTTCCTCAGTTTTTATTTTTCGGATTTAATAATTATTTTGGGAAAGGGTATTTTTGAAGTGATTTAACCCTTTGAGGGTATTTCTGATATTCCGCCCTTTTAAACCTTGCCGAGTAGGATTTCACTAAAAGACAAATATTGTCACGGTTAAATCTTTCCGGAAACGCACACCTATAATTTTAATCCATCCGAATTTTTAGATGGATACGAGCGTTCACAATCAATCTCTAATTTTAGATGAATCAATTTGTCTGCAACCTATTTATTACCATAAAATCTGTCGAGAAAATCCTCATAAATTTTTGGGAAATTATGACGACCTTTTTTCACAAAATTCCTGACGGAATAGCTTCAAATACCAATAAAAACATTGTCTGTCATTTATGTTGGTCCGCAAAATAATTCCAGACAGTGGCACGCATGAGGAGATATTTTTCCAAAATAAAATAAAAAAATAAATTTAAAAACAATACAAATAAAAGTTATTACAAATATTAATTTTTTTACAAAATAAATTTATATATTAAAAGTCTATTATTTTGGTGGCTTCTAAAATCTTCTACGCTCTCAGGTCTCCACCTCAGCTTCCACCTCAGCAACATCATTTTTTCACTAAACAAAAAATTCATTCGAATACAAAACAAATTGTTCTTCTCTGCCCCTTCATCTTCTTCGATCCTCCTCTCGCTTCTTAATGAGTAAAACCTACCTGTTGAAGTTGAAACGTTCGCGCAAGTTTTAAGGTCGGCGCTTCATAGTTTTGCAGCTCTCCGTAGAAAGCTAAGCGGCTCTCCTCTTGGATCGCCCGAACTCTCCAAACATAACCTCATGCGGCGGTCGGTGACGGTCACGACAGAGGAGGAGGAGGAGAACAGAGAAGACTTTACCAGTGAAAGAGGCAGACGGAAGAAATGGTGGAGACGCGGTGCATCGGCGACGAAGCGGTTCTCTGTTTTCGACGAATGCCTCAACGCCTCGACCCAGCAAGCGATCTAAGTTCAAGGATGAAGCTGCCATTGCTGCTATCGAAACTGTATGTATCTTTCGTAATTAAGTTTCTCTTTGTGATTTCTTCACTTCTGATTTGCATCTGGCCTTATGAATTTTCGGTTAATCTCGATTTATTTGTTTTTTTGGTGTGGTATAGCTTTTCAAACCCTAGGCGGTGGAGTCGGCGGGGTCATCGTCCACGAGCGAGTTGCCGATAACAATCAGTGATCGGCGTCTGATCCTGGAACGTAATCTGGAGACCGGGATTTCAAAATGGCCGAAGCAGCGAAACTCCACATCAAACGATCAGGAAGACGAAATTCTCTATCGGCGGAGCTGAGAACCCGTTGACGGAGGATCTCCATCAAGCCGTGAAAATCCTCTCTGCCGAGCTATACGCCAAGGATGTTCATTTCCTGATGGAGCTAATCCAGGTACGTGTATATTCGCGCTTTTACACATGTATACGCCCGTGTATCGGTCTCTGTATGTATCTAAATTCATGAGGTTGTTCATTGAGCATTTTTGTAGTTATCTCTCCGATTCTTTATGGTTTGCGATTTGAAATTCAATTAGTATTTGATGAATTTAGAGGACAAATCTGTGTTTATATATACACGTGTGATAAATGGGTTCAATCTTGAGTTTCTATAATAAGACAATTGCTACTGACATTCTGTAATCCCATGCATGCTCGTAATCTTCATGATATTCTGTAATAGATATGAGAAGCCGGCGACATTGATGTCTCTTTGAAGCAGGGAAGAGGCCGCCGTCTTGAGACCAATGTAAATCAGGTAGACAGCAAGAAACAGTTTCAGCTTGACTTGGGTAAAATAATAAGCGGCGAAGATACTCGAACAACCTTGATGATTAAAAATATCCTAATAAATAAGAACTATATTATATATATATATATATATATATATTCCTATTTTAGCTTGATATGTAGAATCTGAATGAATTATTGTTTATTATCGGTCAGATATATATCGAAGATGCTGTTATGTGTATTCAGATTGATCCTATAAGAAGCAGCCATATAAGTTGTTCAGTTAAATATGAAGAACGAAAAACAAATTGGGGGTGAAAACAATACGTTGCCATTTACACATTCACACAATGCTTCCAGAACCTGCATATCACAGACACATTGCTGAACAATAACTGATCTTGGAGGCGGGGCACCAGAAGTTTTCACAGCATCTAGAAACTTCCACTTGTTATTCCTGAAATCCAAATGATATACGACCTTCACAAATTTATTTGATCACCGTAGGCCTTAAATACAAACACGGATGAAATGGGCTCACCCAGTCTTGGACTATACGCACAAATGCATGTGTGTCATGGTATGGCAAAGCACACAGTATCAACTCCTCTGAATTGTATACATGAATCCTGAAAATCCAAATGTTGACACGATTTAGATAAGGCGCCAATATAGTATGAAATTACCTTCTCAAATTCTAAATAAAAAAGACGAGGAGAACGAGCAAAGTAAACGTACTTGTATCTTCGTATTAAGTACTCGAGCGTTTTCAAGGAAGCATGAAGTTGAAGATAGCCCGAGAGTAACCGTAGGAACGAACTGATTGCTGCATCAATTCGATCATTTTCTTCTTTACCCATCAATTCTCTATCCAAATCTTTACTCCTATGACTAAACAAATTGTTCTTGTAATTCCAAAACCTATCACTTAACATATCGTTCTTTTCATGACCTAACCTATCTATTGATCTTACGATCTGTTCATTCGCTTACTAATTGATTAAACTCATAATCTCTCTTCTCTCAAACATTTGGTGCAAAGTGAAATATAAAATGGATAATAAAATTTGCTGTTTGTTTTTATAGAATTGCTGGAAATGTAAACTGTTTTTGTGTTTTTAGGTTGCAGAAAAATATTGCTGGGTTGATGTTTTTGGGTGAGTGTTATCTTCTCCCCTTCTTCACATTTCATTTATATAGAAGTACCATACAAAAGCTCATATATCCTAGTTCACATGTCTAGGGTTGTTACATATGTCACTTTCTTAATTAATGCATAAAATCAGCCTAAACATAGCTGAAAAACCCGTTGTTGATTCTCTGAAAAATTCCAACACTTGTCTCTTGTTTGTTATAGGTCATTATCATCAGATGGGCTTCTGGGCTTCATTAATTCTTGGGTTGGGCTGCAATCTGGCTTCTCCACATGGGTTTCGTATGGGCTTGCTCCTGGTGGCCCATTTCCTTCATTTTCAGATTAGGGGTCTTGTTCTTTTCCCCCAAATTAGGGTTAGCCACTTCCAGCCTTCTCTCTGCCTCCCGTCCGGCGATCTCTTCAGCCGTCCGTGCGTCGTCGCCGTCCGCCCATGCTCCGTCGCCTCCTCGCTTCTCCGATGGCAGCAATAAGGGTAAGATTCCAACAACTTTATCGTGTTGGTGTATTGACTTTAGAATTTGATGATGGCAAAGTTTTTCGCTGGGGTAAGGTACAATGAGTCAAAGTCACCACCATACCAGATGATCCTTTTACATACCATGTTTAACAAATGCTGATCGAATATGGTTACTTTTTTCCTTCTTGTAGGTGACTGTTCTTCCGGGAAGAGAAAGGTGAATGAATCTCTTTCACGATCTCATCTTCTCTGAAAAACGGAGCAAACCTCTAGAATATTCCATAAAGAATAATCTGATCCCTCCTTTTCCATTACATTGAATGAGCTCACGGTTTAAAGGTGAATGTCCCCGGAGCATACGTTTAATCTTATGTTATGATTCATTTCAGAGGGACTTTTAAGAAGATAGAGAGATTAAACAATTTCACTCAGTTGTCTTCTTTTTGTTACCATTGGAGAAGCTTCCACCCACAGATTCGAGGCTCAGACCTGGTCAGCGATACATGGAGAATGGAGGGTTTGAAATGGCCAATGTAAAGAAGTTACGCCTTGACAACGCCAGGTGAGTCCCAACACCACTTAAAGAACCTAATGTACTTGACCTGAACACATAAATGAAACTGAAAAAGAGGACATTCTGCATCCTCTCTGAAGGTATATTCTAGCTTACACTATATCATTTTCTAATTGGCTTTAGTTATTTTCCAAGCATTTTCTGGTATATTGTTAACCCCACCGGTGCTCAAATGCATTACATGTAAGTAGTTGAGAAGACTGTTGGACCAGGAATACCTTTCCCAAAAGAGTCTCTTACTAATGCTAAAAGAAAATTAGAGACCTTGGACATGAAAGATGCAGAATGAAGAAATGCATGAACTATTTATTATACCAATACATATATTATTCTAGACTTCTTTTTTGTTCAAAAGTAAACTTTGTATTGATGATAACAAAAAGCAAAGAGATAAATAGAAGAAAATGAGTAGGGGCTTTTTAGAAAGAATGTGAGGAAGAGGGCCAACTTTATACAAATATTTTGTAATTTGGAGACTCTTTGATAGATAACTGATTGCTATTTTGGTGGAAAAGTTGTCATTATACTATTCGATATCCATCAAAGGCTTATATTTCTGCGATTTTTGGGCTTTGTGGCAAAAACTGCAGAAACATGAGAAGGTTTTACAGATCTTGGAAGCATATGTTTAGAAGGAATTGTGAATAGGAAGGCATTGATTGTGAGTAAGTGGGTTTGATGTCCATCTTAGCAACATATACTACAAGGAGCAAAATATTTTGAAGCCATCGATGGTTATTTGGTACAAAAAGATTTACGGAACTATGCTCACACAAGTTTTAGCATTTCAATTATTCATCTTTTCTTTGCATAGTTTTTTTTTAGAAAATACTGTCCAGAGACATTAGAGTGTTTTGGAACTATAATTATATTTTTTTTAACAGCTAATGTATTTTCTTATTCCATAACGAAGGGTTTACAAGACTATTTATAGATAATTGAAAACCCTAAGTAACTTTCCTTAATATAAAATATAAACTTTCCTTAATATGCCCCCTCAAGACGGAGCACGGAAGGTGATTCCGATCTTGACACAGAGATCATGGAAAGAAGAGCACAGAAGTGGCTTCGTCAGAATGTCAGCAAGCTGATCTCGGGAGGTGACGTGAGAAACCCGAAGAGAACCGTCTTGAACTTGACCCCGAACGAAAAGAAAATCCAAAGCTAGATGTTTCATACGTGAGTGAAACACTGGATTAGCACTGAGATAGGTGGCCCCGACGTTATCACAGTAGATAGTAGGCGTACCCGTAGGAGAAACACCAAGTTCAGATAGCAAGGACATGAGCCATCGAAGTTCCGCGGACGTGTTGGCTACTGACCGATACTCAGCTTCAGTTGATGATCGAGAGACACTACCTTGTTTCTTGGATGACCAAGAAATCGGATGTCGTCCAAGATATACAATATATGCCCCCGTAGAAGTGAAGTCATGACAATCACCAGCCCAGTCCGCATCACTAAATGCATGCAACTGGAGCATGTTGGAGGCCGAGAGAAAGACACCAGCAGTACGCGTTCCGTTAAGATAACGAAGAACACATTTTGCGGCTTGCTAGTGAAGATCCGTTGGAGCGTGCATGAACTAAGATAGCTTGTTGACAGCAAAACTTACATCCGGGCGAGTGAGCGACAGGTATTGCAAACTGCCAATGATTGTCCGATACTCCGATGGATCATCTAGAGGTGTCCCCGAGCGAATTGTGAGTCGCGACGTTGAAGCCATAGGCGTCTTATCGGCTTAGCATCCTGCATGTGTGTCCGGACTAGGAGATCATTGATGTATTTGTGTTGTGTGAGCATTAGGCCTGTGTCCGAGCGAGAGACCTCAACCCCAAGGAAGAAGGATAAATTGCCAAGATCTTTCAGAGAGAACCGAATCGCCAATGCCGTGATGAAGTTTTGAACTCGCGTAGAACAACTACCTGTCACAACAAGATCATCCACATAGACGAGAACGAAGATAGAGACTTCGTGATCTCGAAGAATAAAGAGAGATGGGTCGGCAAGAGAGTTACGAAACCCATGTGTGACGAGGAAGTTGCGCAGTTCAGAATACCATGCCCGAGGTGCTTGTTTAAAATGTAAACTGTTTTTGTGTTTTTAGGTTGCAGAAAAATATTGCTGGGTTGATGTTTTTGGGTGAGTGTTATCTTCTCCCCTTCTTCACATTTCATTTATATAGAAGTACCATACAAAAGCTCATATATCCTAGTTCACATGTCTAGGGTTGTTACATATGTCACTTTCTTAATTAATGCATAAAATCAGCCTAAACATAGCTGAAAAACCCGTTGTTGATTCTCTGAAAAATTCCAGCACTTGTCTCTTGTTTGTTATAGGTCATTATCATCAGATGGGTTTCTGGGCTTCATTAATTCTTGGGTTGGGCTGCAATCTGGCTTCTCCACATGGGTTTCGTATGGGCTTGCTCCTGGTGGCCCATTTAGGGGTCTTGTTCTTTTCCCCCAAATTAGGGTTAGCCACTTCCAGCCTTCTCTCTGCCTCCCGTCCGGCGATCTCTTCAGCCGTCCGTGCGTCGTCGCCATCCGCCCATGCTCCGTCGCCTCCTCGCTTCTCCGATGACAGCAATAAGGGTAAGATTCCAACACTATCATCTATACTCCCGAGCGCTTCAAGACCTGAATTGACAAAACACCAGAAGATCAACTGGGTGAATTTCTACCCAATACAACTTTCCTTCGTGTTATCATTGATCATTCTGCAACACAGAAGGTAAGCACTGCTAACGAAGCTTTGTTCACGGAATTTCCATATAATTGACCGAAAGCAAACATAAAAGGAACAAAACCCAACACAACAGCGGAACTTATGACTTTCTGTATTTACCGATTGATTTTAAGGTAAAGATCTTAGCCTTTGTTTGAATCTTTAGATATGTGTATTCAGATTCATATATGATGTTTATATCTTTTTTTGATACAGAACAAATGCAATGTTGGTTATGCATTTATCAATATGCTATCTTTCAAGCATATCATTCCCTTCTATGAGGTATTATTACAACTGTAAAACCAGTTTGAGTTGTGTTTTTTTACGGAGGATTACATGTTGGTTGTGTAGGCGTTTACCGGAAAGAAATGGGAAACGTTTAACAGCGAAAAGGTTGCGTCTTTAGCATATGCACGAATCCAAAGGAAAAATAGCGTTGATTGCACATTTTCAGAACTCAAGCTTGATGAACGAGGACAAGTACTGTCGCCTTATTATCTTTGATGGACCAGAATCAAGCTTTCCGTTAACTTAAAATCCATAAAAATGCATGGATTATTATCCAAATCATTGTTTGTTTCATAATCTCAATGTGGTGAGTCTTGTATCTGTTCTTGCAGATCATCTTAAAGCATTCACAATCAGACGCTTTGAATGTTGAGATTTCGCATTCAAATGCAAAGAATGTACAGCAACGCTGACATTGGTAAACGTAAATTTAACTGAAGAAAACTGTTATTTTAAGACGAGATGATGAACATGAACGAGGAAGCAGTGTACAGTTAATAGTAGGGATCTATGAACTTCCATAGGGTGCAGCAGCCATAGAAGTTTTGATCTTTTTGTATGTCAAGTCGGTATTTTTGTAAAGTTAAATTCAAAAGTTTATCCAGATATGGGATCAAAAAGGCTAACTTTCCCAAATTTGGGATAAAAAAGGGTAACTTTCCTTTTTCAGTCTTTTTTTTATCTCTATGATCAGTTTGTTGTTTCAACAGTGAGTGACATGATCCTGCTTGGGTTTTGTGAAAAAATCATTTCTCAAATAGGTTGTACAAAGGAACAGATAAAGGTTAGTTCGAGACGGTAATAAAATCTTTAGGGTTTGGATCCTTCAGTTGAAATCATTATCAATCTCTGTGTCTTATTTATTCCTCACATTTCAGTTCCTTAAGTTGTTTTGAGTTCAAGATCTACATTGAAGAAACATTTGTTGTTTTCTTTGACATAATTCACACGGCCATTCATTTGTTCCCGCAGTTTCTTCGAAGGTGGATTTTTCGAGCTCAAATACTTTCCGTCCCTAATAGATATGGAAAACACATTATTTTATATAATTTTTTTTCCATATTTTAAAATCTTGAGAATAATTATGTCTTTATCATTTCATTAATAACGTAATGTTTAGACTATGTTAATAAATTTTATTATTTACTTAAATAAATTCAATACTACGAGTTAATTATTTCATGATTTTTTAAAAAAATTATTAAGTGAAAAATATCATACACAATTGAATCAAACATACATTTATAATATGATATATACTTAAATTTAAATAATAATATATTTATATATTGATTTTACTCTGCATAAAAATAAGTTTGTTGAAAATAATGATTGCACTTTCAGATTCCTTGTGGTGATAGATAGGTTGATGGAAAAGAATCCAAAATCTGAAGTAGTAGGCAGTGGTAAAGATCTACATGATCGCGGAGAATGGATAAGAGAATGAAGTTAAGGACGAATCTTTTACTTACTAAGGAACCAAACCACAAAAAATGAATTTTTGAGACAATATAATGCTTTTAGCATATGTTGTTATGGTAATCCATATCATTGCATTTTCAGAAACTTGAAAAATTCATAGTATTATCATCAAATGCAAAATAAGTTAGCTCTTGATGTTACTAAAATAAATTATACGAAATCTGTTATTTGGAAAGAAAGTTTATTATTATTTTTATCTATTAATATTTTTAATAGATGAATATCATGATCATTAACCACCTCAACCAAAGTAAACTAATTTTTTTTATTTTTTTTCAATTAATAAAAAAATATTTATTCCATTCTCCATAATCTTATTACTTATCTTTTTATTATACAAAATTGAAATATAACAATATTTGTGTATAAGTTTTCACGAATGAGTTGAAGTTCAATATTTCTTTTTCAATTTTAGATCTCATACAATTGAATATCAACATTATTAATTTTATATTATGAATTATGTAATTAAAAACTTTGTCAATATTATCGATTTTAACTAAAATTCTAAATCAAATCCACAAAACAAAAATAAAAACTATATTATTACTATTTGTTAAAAAAAACTGTTAACACCATTATAATTAATTATAATAATATATTATAAATATTATCCCGCGCATCGTGCGGGTTCAATCCTATTGTATTCAAATTGCGAAATCTACAACATCATTCTCATTCCATTGTCGTTTCAATCCATCGTTGTCATTGTCATTCTCATTCCAATTAAATGTTAGTATGTTTGAATTAATAAGCCACATTAACTTATCAACTTTGAGCTTATTGCGATAAATTCTCACTGCTAGAAATTTCAGAATTGATCAATCCATCCGCAAAAGGCCATACGGATCGCGGACGGACACGAAATGGAAGCACGAGTCGTCTCTACTTTTGCCCGAAAAATTTGCGGACAGAACAGATCCGTCCACAAATTTGAGCATACTAACAGTAAATCATTTGGATTTAGGGACATTTTTGGGATGACTCGTCGGGAAATATTAGTCTTGGTCTATAATCCACCTTTAATCGGTCTAGAAATTACCTATTTAAACCTCTCCTACATTCATTCGTTTCTCACATTCAATTATCATACATTTCACTTCATACCTTCTTATTATTTCTAATTATAATGGCATCATCGTCGAGATCGAATATTTTCATTTCTAGACATTGAATGTATAGAAAAATTGATCTAGAAACTCATGGTGTATCGAAGGAGTTTATAGAAGGCCTTACACAGTTTATGATGATGGTGACAAATCAACAAGTTTATAGAGAAAACGATAGGTTAGTTTGTCCATGCGTCAAAGGCAAAAATTATAAATTTGTTAATGAGAGAACCGTTTATTTAAGAGTTTTTACTTCGAATTATTTCATGCGATTATTGCATGGAGAGAATTTTGCACCACGACCTAGTAATGTTATAGAAGATTTTAGTAGGGGTATCTTGCATCATAAAGTGTTTGAGACATCTCAAGATATAGAAATGAACCCTTATATGGAAATGATGCAAAATGTATTCGGTGAAGAAATGAGGCAAATATTGAAGAAGATCCGAATGAAGATGCGGAATTTTTTTTGAAATGTAAGAAAGTGCTAGGCATCCACTTTATGATGTTTGTAGAATAGATCTTTCGCAATTGTATCTTTCTGCATTTTCAATAAATTTTAAGATTGAAAATAATCTTTTTGACAGTTGCATGGATTCTATATCACAATTAGTAAGAGATTATTTTCCAAAAGATAACAATGCAATAGAGTCATATTACGAGACAAAGAAGATGATGAGATCATTGAGTTTCTTGCCATATAAAAATATTCATGTTTGTCAAGACAATTGCATGACTTTTTAGAAAGAGACATCAGATTTGAGTAATTGTTGATTTTGTGGAAACGATCGGTTTTATTTGAAAAAGAATGGAAAATTGGTTATATATCGTCGTATGTGGTATTTACCAATTACAGTTAGAATCAAAAGATTGTATCAATGTGAGAAGACCACAAGCGACACGAGATGACATGCGGAGCATTCAACTCGTGAAGGAGAAATGTATAATCCCTAAGATGGTAAGGTGTGGAAACACTTTAACAAGGTGTATTCTGATTTTGTAGTTGAGTATCGAAATATTTATTTAGACCTTTACACTAATGGTTTTAATTTATTTGGGCAGTGTGGGAGGAATTATTCATTGCATGATGGAGTTTTTCTTCAACTATTGATTGATAAACTAAAAGAATTATGGAAGGGATTTCAAACGTACGATGTCTCGAGTAACAAAATTTTATATTATGAGGTGCTCTTATGTAGACAATAAGTGATTTTCAGCTTATGGTATGTTATCTAGATAGACAACGTACGGTCGATTGGTATTAGCATTGCATAGGCAAAATAGATGCTTTTTAGTTGAAATATAAATGAAAGATGAGTTGGTTTGGTTATCATCGTCATTTTCTTCCTACATATGATACATTATGGCGCAACAAGAGAAATTTTAAAAGGAATATAGTAGTGCAAAAATCTCCTCCTCTAGTTTTTACCGATGAAAATATTTTAAATGAACAACTTCTTGCTTGGGGTGTTTCTAGGAGTATATATTGCAGAGCATATGTTGGGATCTACCGTATTGGAAAAATATGAAGCTTCGACATAATTTTGATGTCATGTACATAGATAAATTTTATTTCGATAATATCATAAGCACGATACTAATGTCATAGGAAAGACAAAAGATAACATTAAATCACAGAAGGATCTAGAAGAGTATTGATCACGGAAGGAATTACATATAAGTGATGATGATAAACACTACAAAAAAACACGACCATATCAACGGACAGATCAACGAACCCATCCATTGATAGGAGTTTTCAAGAGATTGCAATAGATGCCCGAGAATGCTCAATGGTTACATATACGTTGCAATCTGTTGCAATTTTCAACAGACAAACAACATACATAATCCATTGCTAAGATCTGTTGAAACGCCATTAGAAAACCAAAAATTTGGTTAGCAAATGTCTGTTGCAGTGTGTTCCGTTGACAATGGCAATGGATGACCGTTGAAATTGTAAATTTCGAGGTTTCCGTAGGAATATTTCAACGTGATTTTTCCACGGGCATCCGTTGAAAAAATTACTATTTATTGATTAGAATCATGGCTTCTACCACCAAGCCATCAACAACAAATATATTTTCAAAAAAATGTCATCTTCTTCAAATAGAGATATATATAGATCGAGAGAGTGGATGTATAGAAGAAAAGATCCCGTAATTGAGGAAGTTACTCAAGAATTCTTACACGGATTAGAGTAGTTCATGAGTTTTTTGTCGATGAAACCTTTGTGTCAAGAACGCGAGACAATATTATGTCTGTGAAAAAGATGCAAAAACATGATGTATCAAAGTCAATAATTTGTTTGCAAACATCTTTACAAGGTGGGTTTTGTAGAAAATTACGAAATTTATAGGATTCGGTGAAACAACCCATATATGAAAGTTTTTGTGAATGTCAGTCTCATTTATCTTTGTCATCAAGATTGATGAGTATAAAAACAGACAACAATGTTGCTAAAAATTGTATGGATTCATTTTGCAAAACCATGAGTGAATATTTGACGGAAAATAATCAAGCTCTGGAGAAATACTACGGAACAAAGAATGTTGTAAAAGATTTGGAAATGCCACATGAGAAAATTGATGTTTGTAGAAACAGTTGCATGTTGTTTTGAGAAGTTGATAAAACTTGTTGAAATGTAAATTTTATGGTGCAAGCAGATTTCATTCAAATAAACCATCTTCACGTAAATATGTACCATACAAAAAATATTCTATATGCCTGTAGCAAATAGGTTGAGAAGGTTATTTGAGTTGAAAAAACCCCTTGTGGCAATGAGATGGCACACAGAACACTCGACGGGCGAAGGGATAATGCAACATCCATCAGATGGTAAGGCTTGGAAAGGTTTCAGTGAAATATTTCCTGAGCTTGCGTATGAAACGAGAAATATTTATCTTTGCCTGTGCACTAATGGTTTTAGTCTATACGGGTTATCTAGAAGTCAATATTCTCTGTGGTCGGTGATTTCTTTTCGTTATTTGCCTCCCGATATGTGTTTGAAAAGAGAAGTAATGATTCTGACATTGTTGATTCTAGGACCAGAACATCCGAACAAAAGTTTTGATGTCTTTTTGCAGCCCTTAATTCATGAATTAAGACATTTTTGGAACGATAGAATTCTTGATTATGACGTGAGTACGGAGAAAAATTTCACATTGAAAGCTGTCTTGTTGTGGACCATGAGCGACTTTCCTATCTATAGAATGTTATCTAGATGGAGCACGCATGGGGGATTGGTATGTTCATATTGAATGGAGGATACAGATTCATTTCGACTAGTACATGCGAAGAAACCATGTTGATTTGATTGTCATAGAAGATTTCTTCTCCGTGGACATGCTTTTAGAAAAGATAAAAAATAATTTCGAAAGAACGTGGTACAAAAAAGAAAAAAATACCGTGCATGCAATCTGGAATGCAAATCCTTTACGAACGGTTAAACACAATGAGAGATTTATAAGAATCAATAGAATGAGGTGAAGATCGTGGGCATCGAAAACCAAAAGGTCAAGGTGAATGGCATAACTGGTGTAAACGTAGTATCTTTTGGAAACTACCACATTGGAAATCGCTAATATTACATCATAATTTTGATGTTATGTATATCAAAAAGAACTTTTTTTCTAACATCATCAACACCGTTTTGAATGTGGTGGGGAAAACTAAGGATAATATAAAATCAAGAAAAGATTTGAAGATAATATGTCGAAGACCTGAGTTGGAGTTACGAGATGAAAAGGCACCTATCCTTGTATTCAGATTGTCTGGGCCAGCGAAAATCATATTATTAATGTGGTTAAAAGAAGAAATTAAGTTTCCAGATGGATATGCATTGAACATTGCTCGGTGTGTGGATATTGTTGGTTTGAGGCTAATCGGATTGAGAAGTCATGATTGGCACGTTTTCATGCAACGACTCATTCCAATTGCATTTGTTGAGCTCTTACCACGAAACGTTCACGATGTGTTATGCAAAATTAGCATATATTTTAGAGATATATGTTCAAAAAATTTAAAAATGGATGACTTGGAATTAATGAAAAACTACAACTCTGAAGTATTAAGCTCATAGAAAAAAGTTTTTCCGCCTTCCTTCTTTGATGTCATGGAGCATTTGCCAATACATTTACCATATGAGGCAATACTTGGTAAGCCAGTTCAATTTAGATGGATGTATCTTTTCAAAAGACTTTTCTTTCATCTCAAGAAAAAAGCAAAAACAAAGTAGTTTTTGAATGATCTATTATTAAACAATATTTGTTGGAAGAAATCACCTATTTCAGCATATTTTATTTCGAGTTGCATGTTCTGACAAAACAAAGACGCTCAACAGAAGATTACTCAAACTATCTATATCAATATAATCTATAATTTGGCATAATTCTTGAGATGTTTACACCGATTGGACGTACAAGAGGTAAATCGAAAGAGTATTAGCTAACACCAGAGGAGTATAATCACGTCCACACATATAAATTACTAAATTGTCAAGAGCTATTACCTTTTGAAAGGTACAACACTAATATATTCACTACAAAAATATATGTGTTAACGTCCTTTCATTACAGGATATTTGATGAAGAAGTAATGTGTACATATCTTCATCTTAATGTAGATGAACTCATGAAAATAAAATTTCAACAATGTGACTCGTGGTTGAGAGATTACGTAAGTAAACATATATTCGTATGTTTATATATATAATAAAATGTTATGTTATAAAGTATTCATTCGTTTTTTATGTTATATAGGTCAAATGTTCTGATGAAAGATATCCTACCTGGTTTAAAGATTTGGCTAATGGTCCTGCACGAAATGTTATGCTTTGGCCAATTTTGTTTACTCATAGATACACATTCCATACGTACGAACACGAAAAACATAGAAGCACATAAAATTACGGCGTTTGCGTTAATAGTGAAATAGAGGGTGATAATTTCTATGGCATTTTGCACTAAAACCTACAAGTGGAATATCTCATCTCGTTAGATTGAAGGTAATGTTTTTTAAATGTCAGTGATTCGATCCAACCGTAGGACATGGTACACAAAAAACAATCGATGGGGATGAATTGACATCAATCGAACACGACATTATGGTAAGTATGATCCATTCATCACAATAGATCAAGCAGATCAAGTATGTTATGTGTAATATCCAACAACATTGAAACATCGAAGAGAGGAGTGGTGAAACGTAAAAAGATCAAACCGCGAGGAGTTATAAGAATCGATGAAAAAGATGATCCATCACCCGGAGCGAATACAATTAATTGATACAGATAATCGGCAGGAGATTCTCACAAGAACTAACATAGATGGAGAATACAAACCGGTTATAAAGACGTCGAACCAAAAGATGCAGAGATGAAAACAACGATGAATTCAATGAACAATTGAACGAAGACTCGCCAATTGATGAATCTACCGAAAAAGAAATATGAATTATGTAATTGTAATATATAAATTTATCTAACTTGTTACAATTATTTTTTTAACTTAATATATTCAAGTTTCAACAGGGATCTATTGGGAACAGCAACAGAAACCCGTTGAAATATTAAATTCTGCTCGATACTTGGAAAACTTTCAAAGTTTTCAATTTTTCAATGAGTATCCATTGGGAAAATACAATGGAAGCCCGTTGTGAGTTTTCAAGTGCCACTTGAGGAGTGTCAACACGGTGGGACAGATTTTAGCACCATTTTCGCATATATTTTATATAGAGATTTACATATCCGATTAGATTACGAGTTTCACACACCCGTTTTGTTGGTTTTCAGGTTTTTAGGCGAAAAGGTCTAAACGAGCTTAAAATGACGGATTCCTGATCAAAACCACATGATTTGAAGATATATCTACTCAGAGCCAAGATCGAGCATCAGAACCCAAAGGAACACCGGAGCAACGTGCGGAAAAGAGGAATTCCAAAGAGTCAAGGGTGCCCGGTCGGGCACCATACACCACCCGCTCGGGTAAAACCTACGGGGTTTTATCCGCATACCTTGCACGACCCGAGCACGAAGGCAACGAGATCGGGTAGCCTTACCCGATCGGGCGCAAGACATATACCCGCTCGAGCGTTAATTCATCCAAATTGCCCCGAGAGTTTGCACGACTCGGGCCGCTCAACCACACGATCGGGTGATTGATACCCGATCGGGCACGATGAAGGAATACGACCGGGCGAGCCTCTGCACGACCGGGCGACAAGTGTGCCCGAGCGGGCCGCGTATTTCGCAACAACATAGATCTTGATTTCAAACGTCCGAATTTAATTAACAGAACAGATCTAGAGCAAAGGGGGCGACGTACAGGGCAAGGAAAGGCTGGGAAAAACATCTGGAAAGGTTCGGGAGGCATCAGAGAAGAAGAGAAGCATCAATCCTTCCACCGGTAACACGATAGGGAAGGTCGAGAGTCTATCATGTATAGGGTTATGTTATCTTCGTCTTTTATTTTCTCCATGAGTGAGTAGAGTCCCTAAAAAACTTGATGTGATTAAGAAACACGAGTTATAAATATTCCTAGACCACTTCACCGCAAGTATACGGATCGTGTAGTACCAGGGTCTTCTTCTTGGGCGAAAGCAGCCAACAAAAGAAGCAAAGTGACGAGACGCAATTCTCC
>CM071864.1:9929752-10019860 GCA_036759665.1 Gynandropsis gynandra
AGCGTAAATCCGCGGTAGATAAGAAAAGACTCGATAAAGGGAAAAACAAACAAACACAAAAACAAACAAACAAACAAACAAAGACTCAAAGACTCCGAAAAGGACTAGATCTTAATCTAGCTAATTCCTAGCCTAGGCCGTTTTTAGTCCCCGGCAACGGCGCCAAAAACTTGATGTGATTAAGAAACACGAGTTATAAATATTCCTAGACCACTTCACCGCAAGTATACGGATCGTGTAGTACCAGGGTCGATCTCTAGGGACTAAAGCAGCCAAATTAAGAATAAAACTAAACTAAGACGGAAAGAGATAGAAAGGGATGTGATCATAAATTTCTAAAACTAATCTAAATGGTGACAACTATACTAGGTTGGGGATAAAGTCGGATATGACAAACACTACGGGTGTACGGGATACCGGGAATCGCATGGATGAAACAACTAAGGATCATAGATCTATCAACTATTCTTGACAACGGGAAATTCATGCCCTAAGGTGAGGAATGATTCTTCCGAGCCTAAACCTCCTAACCATGAATACGTGTAACCCTACCTTCCAGCAGTGATGAACTCGTACCATGACAGCATTACGTACGCAATCATTATCCCTAAAATGACTAACCGACCGATCAGATTCTCATTAGCCAAACTTAATCTACAACTTAACAGGTCCGGATTCATTCTTTAACCTTCCAGCAAAGTCTGAAATCCTATGTCGCTGAGCGGTCAGCACTAGCGTAGGAATGATAATGCTAAGCGTAGAACCGTAAATCAAGAATAAATCAATAGAACTAAGCATTAACGCAAATCATTGTTCATCCAATACAAATCTGATATCCCTACCCGCAGTAGGGACTCTACTCACTCATGGAGAAAGACGAAGATAACATAACCCTAAATATGATAGACTCTAAGGAATTACATGCCTCGACCTTCCCTATCGTGTTACCGGTGCAAGGATTGATGCTTCTCTTCTTCTCCGATGCCTCCCGTGCCTTTCCAGATGTTTTTCCAGCCTTTCCTTGCCCTATACGTCACCCCCTTGCTCTAGATCTCTTCTGTTCCTTAAATTCGGACATTTGAAATCAAGATCTATGTTGTTACGAAATACGCGGCCCGCTCGGGCACACTTCTCGCCCGGTCGTGCAGAGGCTCGCCCTGTCGTGTTCCTTCATAGTGCCCGATCGGGTATCAATCACCCGATCGTGTGGTTGAGCGGCCCGAGTCGTGCAAACTCTCGGGGCAATTTGGATGAATTAAAGCCCGAGCGGGTATATGTCTTGCGCCCGATCGGGTAAGGCTACCCGATCACGTTGCCTTCGTGCCCGGGCCGTGCAAGGTATGCAGCTAAAACCCCGTAGGTTTTACCCGAGCGGGTGGTGTATGGTGCCCGATCGGGCACCCTTGACTCTTTGGAATTCCTCTTTTCCGCTCGTTGCTCCGGTGTTCCTTTGGGTTCTAAAGCTCGATCTTGGCTCTGAGTAGATATATCTTCAAATCATGTGGTTTTGATCAGGAATCTGTCATTTTAAGCTCGTTTAGGCCTTGTCGTCTAAAAACCTGAAAACCAACAAAACGGGTGTGTGAAACTCGTAATCTAATCGGATATGTAAATCTCTATATAAAATATATGCGAAAATGGTGCTAAAATCTATCCTAATATTGATACACTTTCAGTGTTATCACCCGTTGAGACTTTTCAAGCGGGCAATGGATGATCGTTGGTAGACGCCAACAGACACCCGTTGGCCGAGTGTAACGGATGCTCGTTGAAGAATGTGCAACGGGTATCCATTGCACGTTGCAATGGGTTCCCATTGGAAAGTGTCATCATGGCTAACCTACGCCTACAATATTGATTTTGATTCTCAACAGGCATCCGTTGCACTAGACCAATGGTTGCCCGTTGCAAAGTGCCATCATGGCTAATCTACGCCTAATACATCAATTTTGGTTCTCAACGGGCATCCGTTGGAATGTGAAATGAATGCCCGTTGAAGGGGAGATGTATTGTCGTTTCATCGTCCGTTGAGGTGATGTAATTTCCAACGGGAATCCGTTGACAATTCCAACAGATGTCCGTTGGAAATTTCTGTATATCATCCGTTGAATAGTTTATTTTTCAACAAAATTTCAAAACAAACATTATCTCAAACTGAAAATCTTTCAAACACTTAAACACAAAACACAATGAGAGATCGACGATTCATCGGTTACGGTGGTATGTTGGCGGGTTTAGTAGTAGCCCCACCACCGCCTCCACCGCCACCATATCAACCTCCTTGAGCTATATTGGCACTGCCGATATTTGATAAAGAAGATGATATGGTGTACATAGACGCATTGGTCAATAATTTCAGTGAGCGTCCTTCCATCGGATTATTGACCCTGAATGTCTTGACGAGACGTTATGGTAAGATTTTAAATAATAATTCATATTGTATTTAATTATAAATATTATCTAATCATTTCATTTTCACACACAGGTTTGATGTGGATGATGTTCTGAAATATACAAACAACAACATCATCCAGAGATCGCTACAAGATCGACTATACTATTCCTAGCAGGTGACGCCAGAAATTATACGCCGCCGATGGTGGTATACAATCATCGTAAGTAATTTTAATATAAAATTTAACTTTTAAATTATTATTTGCTGTTATTTATAAACTATTTTTGTTGTAATTTAATTTTGCAGCGCGCATATAGATGGCTGAAGAAGGATACATCACGCATCTACACAACATGGATACACGACATGCAAGCTCGGTTGGCTTGATGATGAACAACGCCAAGCGAAACTATTACAAGAAGAATGCCAATCCGACATGGGCAACGAACAATGTATTCAACCAACTCGTCCACTATTGGGAGTCCAAAGACTTCAAGACCAAGAGTGAAAAGGAGAAGAACCGTCGATACAGCGAGAAGGTTCCGGGGGATAGTCTGCATCGCCATACTTCAAGATCGTAATTATTCCCGAAATGAAAGAAAGAATTAGTAAATTTTTTTATTCATTATTTATTTTTTTGTCATATAAAATTTTGACCTAATTATATTACTATAATGTAACAGTTGCAAAAGATAGGAAGAAAATTGACTCTTCTTGAGCTGGTTGTAGAAACCCATGCCAAGAAGAAGTCCGTCGTCAGAGAAGAAAGCGATAAATCTGAACTCGTCGACCCTCGGGCAGAACGACCGTGAAAGCTGTAACGGAGAAGATCACACAACAATTACAAGCCTTCGGTTCAACTCCCGAAGATGTCAATCCTTTAAAAAAGGAAAAAAATTATTTAGAGGTAAATAATAAGATTGTTGTTTGTCATTCATTAATTAGATAAAATATTTTCTAACGATGCTAACTTTAACATGTTTTATTTTGTAGTCTATTAGGCCGTATAAGGGACGTCTATACGATCTCGGTTTGCTCCAAAACGATATCATTGAGGACGCCACAATGGTACTCTCTGTGGTTCAAGATTGTTACACGCAAGAACAACGTATAGAGCATCTTGAAACCACACTTCGAACAACACAAGATGCTCTTCACGTAACACAATCAGAGCTTAGAGAATCTTGAGCAAAGATGCGTCACATGGAGAGCATTATTGAATTGCTAACCGACCGAGCATATCAACCACTAGAACCGACGGGGAGAACAACGTCGAGACAAGATCCGATAATCAACTCTGATGCAACCCTTTCATGAGGTGTTGGTGATCACGGGGATGAAGACGATGTTACTAATATAGATGATTTGTAATAAATTATGTTTTTAATTTGTATAAACTTGTTTTAGTTAATTTTATTTAAATTTTTGTCTATCAAATTTTATTTTTTTCGTCAAGGTTTCAACGGATGCCCGTTGTTATTTTTTGATAAGCTCAACGGACATCCGTTTGAATGCAAAAAATTCCCGCCTTTTCTTGGCAACGGACATCCTTTGACAGTTCTAGCCATTTTTGCCAATAGATATCTGTTGAAAGCATTTGATTCCCACCATTTTTACGTTTCAGCGGATGTGCAACAGATGTCCATTACAAATGTTTAATGGGAAAAAGTTAGACTCTTTGTAATGGGCATCCATTGCTATTGTCCAATGGATATATCCGATACACCCCCGTTGAAAGTTATCAATGGATATTATCCGTTGTACGCCCATTGCAAATCGTAATAGATATGGATTTTCAACGATCGGTTCCAAATGGATTATTTTTTATAGTGAAAGCTCTAACTTCGATATTCAGATTGTCGAATGAGGAAAAATATAAATTGTGGAAATGGTTGAAGGAAAACGTGAAATTTCCTGTTGGTTATGCGACTAACATTGGAAGGTGCATTGATATTCATAGATAAAAGTTATCAGGGACAAAAAGTCACGATTGTCATGTATTCATGGAAAGACTACTTACCGTATCATTTTCTGAATTGCTGGACAAACATGCATAGAAAGTAATTTGAGGTATGGTTGATTTTGCGAATATTATAATGATCGATAATTTAAATATATTAATAGTTAAATACACTAATACTTTCATGTTTCAGGTATTGACATATGTTTTCGAGATTTATATGTGAAAAAAGTGTAGACATGTTTTCGTAGACTGGAAAGTAACATAGTTACTATACTATGTATCTTGGAGAAAATTTTTCCACCATCATTCTTCGATGTTTTGGAGCATTTGAAAATTCATATACTGCACGAAGCCGCATTAGGAGGTCTAGTTCAAATTCGTTGGATGTATCTATTTGAGAGACTTATGTTTCATCTATATAAAAAACCAAACAAAAAGCTTGTACATAGGGTTCTATTTTGGAATAATACGTGAATGAGGAATTATAGTTCTTCACTTCTTACTAAGCCACATGTTTAAACATGAAGTAGGAATATAGAAAACTATTTGAATGGTGGTATGAAATTGTTATATCCAGTACCAGATATTATAGATATATTTTGCGAATTGGTCGAACAGTTGGTAAGGCAAAAGATGTATGACTATCACAACGAGATCTCCACATTGCACATACGTATGTGTTACTCAATTATAAATATCTAAGACCTTTTGAAAGGTAACTTAAGAGAACTACATAATTGGATTCAATTGCATATACATATTCTGTTTATACTATTTACATAATTTTGTAATATTTTACAAGATATTTGATAATATATTGCAGAATACATATGTGAACATTGATAAATCTTAACTCCATGACCTTATAGAAAGATATTTTGTCACATTGATCAGACAAAATATAAATCTTATATTTTAATTATAAATAAATTACTTTATATAAAATTTCGACGCTTTGTCGATGATTTTTTCCTCCGTAATGTAGATTGCGGTGGGCAATCACCCATTAAGGCTATGAGTTCTTGTTAAAGGATCGATTGTGAAAATTACGAGTTGGCCATATGGTTACAACTTTCTTACATATGAACACGAGAAATTGAAGTCAACTATGAACTATAGTGTATGTGTGAAATGTGAAAGCTATTGTGAATCAATCAACAAACCAAAATTTTCTAGGATCTTGAAGAAAATTTTGCCATTAGAATATTCATGTTTCATTACTACTCTAAAATTTCGTTACCCATATCTCGTAAAATATTTTGGATTATATTGACTTACATTTGACATTTTTTGTAGGTTACATCGGCTTAAAAGTGATGTTATTTCACTGTGATTGGTTCGATCAAATATTGGTCGCAGAACAAGGACAAATAAATTAGGCATTGTAGAAGTTAGCTCAACACGAAGATATACAAAATACGAGCCTTTTATTCTTGCATCACAAGTCGATCAAGGTTGTTACGTTTTATATCCACAGATTATACGATCTTTTGGTTGATGTGTCATAATGAAGATACTTCAAAGGGGTAAATTTATCAACAACACAGAAGAGAAACAATTGGCAATGCTATAATAAAACACCGAGATTGTTGCTATTGATGAAGTTATTGTTGAAGAACTTGCACATGGTGAATCGAAGAAATTGAAATAGATTAAGATAAGCTTTATGAAGGGATAGAAGAAAAAGAAGAAGAAGAATTTGAATAAAATTCAGAAACACAAGAATCGACGAAAGAATTATGTGACTCTAAAGATGATTCATGTTAACCTATTATCGGGTGTTGAAAATTATAAAAGAATTGTCTTTATTTCTTATTGATTTGTGAAATCAGTTTATTAGGTATTGAGAATTTTTGAGATAAAAATTATTGAATGAATAATATGATGAGTTAACGAGTTAATAGTACTCAATATAAATTCCTATTTCTTGAATTAGAATCCATATAATTACAAATCAATTTACTAAAATTCATATATTAAAAAACTTATTAATTAATTCTGTTAAATTTGATAGATGACTCAAATTACAAGTTTTAGAATCAAATTTTAAGGATGGATTGCGGACGGATAAAGCTCGTCCGGATTACCGACTGATAAGACTTTGGACACGTGAATGCGGATGGATTACGAACTTCCTTATTTTTATGGATAGATGTGTTCGAGTCGTCCGCAAATACAGACGGTTTTGTTCAAGCTATCCGCAACTACGGCTGGCTTCTTTACACCCATTCGTAAGCCATCTGTAAGTACGGATTTTATGAATCCAAATTTATTCCCGAACATTGGATCGATACAATATATTTTGTGTCCACATTATCAACAGATGCCACCACCGGTCGACCCAACGATGCATCACGAGTCACAGATCCATCACGAACCAACGATGTAGGAAATTTTATCAATGGATGAAGAAATGCATAAACTTCCTAGTTTTGACCCGAGTCGTGAAAACGACGCATAATCGTAAGTATCACTAAATTAAAATGTAAAAATTTGTAAATAGTGAATTAAATTTTAGTTATCTTATTTTTTATTTATAGATTTTTTTGTAATCAGTTGTATTTTCATATAAAAAAGACGATAAAAGCTGATTATGATCGTTCATGTTATAATTGGACACGGGCCGACCCTAATATCATTTGTGATAGGTTCTTAAGAATATTTAGTTTTATTAAATTTCAAATTATAGTTAAACTAAAATAATCATCTAATTTTTTCATCAAAAATTGTATTGGAATCCCGAGATTACTAGACTAGTAAAGTTCGAATTTGGACGAGTTGTAGGAGTTCGTCTGAAAGCTCTCTTAACGATTGCATAAAAGATTGAGAGAAGAAATGGGAACCCATTTGGATGGTGGAAAATGTCTGGGAGCAAATGTGTTTATTGGGATGATCCCAGATTTAAGCAAAGAAGCGAGGGAGCAAGTCTATCTCGATGTAAATTTATTATATTTTATTATAATTTTGTTAATTTTTTAATTAAAATTCGATATTTTGTTTCAGGCAAGTTGCACAATATAAAGGTCGTATTTTTTTTTGTCTTGGAGGAATGGTATCATAACATTCAAGTTCCTCAAAAGGTAAATCAAAAGTGACAAACCATTTGATATGAAATACCGTAACACAATTGCTCGAGTCGTGTACTAAAGGTTGAAATATCTTGAATTGATTGGGATGCATGCGAGAATGATGATACCAATGACAAAAATTCTAAAAAACAGCCGACATACTTGTAATATATGTTTATTATGTGCAAACATTAGTGAATCAAATTGTAATTTGAAAAATTTTTTATTGTTAAAAATTTATGAACGGTCAGAGTGTGCATCCATATGTTGGCGGATGATTCGTGTCCCATTCGCAAAGTTTCAGATTGGGTCATGATCTGTCTCAATCATGTTTTATTTTGTTGACGAGAGATTTCAGTCTTAAACCCGCGATGCGTTAAAATTCGAATTTAACTAATCTAGTACTATTTGGAATCCAATAAACGTTTTGGTGAAACACGTTTTAATCAAATTATTAATAAATTTTGAAATAGTTATTAATAATTAGTCATAAATTATTGTTATTATTATTATTATTATTAAATATGTATCAGAAAAAAACGCCTTCGACTCAAGATCTTTAATTTTTTATAGGTTCGCGTCCAGTAGTAATGTGGTTGATCAAAATCGACTTTCATTGTTTTAGTTATATGTCGAGAAATCTGATCATAACTAAACTTTATTTAGATTTATATAATATGAGTTAACTTTATATTCATCCATCACGAAAATTTACTCCTTTCTTTGTTCTTTATCCAACACAAACATTTACTCGACTTTTCGTTCGTGATGCATATGAGATAGTGATAGGTCAATGGGTATGGAAAGGATGGATTGATGATATGGATACAACATATATTGTAACGATCCATTAATGTGGAAAAGGGAGAAGTTATAAAATTTAAAAAATTTGACCGATAAACTCTTTGTTTTTTTGTGAAGGAGATAGACTGTTAACATTTTTTTAGAATCATGCTTAGAGCGTGATCCAGAACCACCTCCTCTTCTAAATCTATGAAAAGTTAAAACATTTATTAAACACTGAACAAGATTTAACGTGACTTGTGGACCAACCCATGAGGCACAAGCATTTCACAATGAAGCTCATGCTACGATCCTTAAACACCTATCAACGTCGTGATATTTACAATGTGAACCGTGGACAAAGCTACGGGTCTCGAGAGACGAACGATGCCGAGATAGAATGGCAGCAACCGACTACAAGAGGTGACGATCTATGCACCAGAGGGTGGTGACGGGTAGTAGACCAGAGGGCGGCGACAGAATGTGGACTAAAGGGCGGCGATGAGTAGTGGATAACGAGTGATGATAGGCCATGGACTAGAGGAAGGTGAATGGGCTATGGACTAGAGGAAGGTGATGGGCTATAGATGATGGGCGCCGAGTGAGGGCAAATAGGAATATGGAAGCGAGGGAAAACGAAGGCAATGACCGAGGGTGGAACCGAAGAATGTACCAATCAAATATTTGAGGCGATGAATGAGGGTAAAACCGAGGGATGGTCTAGAGGGGCATAACCAAGGGATGGGGAGAACAATGGGGATGGACGATATAGCGAAAGTGAGGCAACGTTCGAGAGCGGCTAAACAATTAGAGGAAATGAATGAGAGTAGCTTAGAAAGGAAGAAAAATAAATATTAAGAGACAATTCATACAGGTGGATTTTTAGATCTAGTGATAGGAAAAATTAAGGGCGATGATTTGTGGTAACAGGTGACGATTGGCAACGATCAAGGATGACCGTAACCAAAAGCGGAAGATGGTGGGCAAGATCTGAACAAAATCGAGAGAAGTAGAGTGAATATTGTTTAGGGAGAAAACTGTCATTTATCAAAATTTTAGATGGATTTCTTGATCCATTATCAATTTCCGGACGGACCTTCACAAATCTGTCCCAAATCTGGATGGAAGTGGGTATCATCCAAACTTTTTTAGATGAATTATAAAAAATCGATCCAAATTCAGATGGGTGCAAAATGATTGTCTGTAATTTCTAAATGATAAGTGATCCGACCACACTCTGTCTGAAAATCCAAATAATTGATATTTAATGCATGTGCAAGTCACTAAAAAATTTATTTCCAAGACACCTCGTGTAGTGTGCAGTATCATTCCACGAGTATCTTGGATCGCATAGATCTCTAAAAAAATATGGCTCCACCGTCTGGAATTGTGGATGACCATCTTGCATCTGTTCGTGATTACCGAAACAACGTAATACGTAATCCATCTCTTTTTTTGAAACAAACATAAAAAAGTTCAATAAAATAAAATACAAATTAAACTTTGAAATTGAAAATGACTAAACTTAAATGAAATGATTTTCAAATTATAAAGTTTCATGCACGTAACTAATATAACATTTAACACGAAACTTTTTCAAAATTTGTTAATTCTTCTGTCACTTCGTTTTTTATATTATGATTAAAATTCTTCTTTTTTATTTCAATTTGTACTTGATCAAGTTCTTCACTGATCATCGTATCAATCGAAACAATCTTGGTAATATTTTCAGCTATCATCACGATTTGTTGGTGTTCTATGTTATTAATATATTTATCCTTTAGGAGTACTTTCATTGCAACAATCCATCTTCTGGTATGTCATATAGTGTATGGATGCTCAATGTAACAAAATAGATCCGCTTGCGACAGAAGAATAAAAGGCTTCTATTTTACATATATTCATTATGAGTCGACTTGCACCATACCTAACTCATTTATTCTTATTCCTCATCTTATAATTGGATCAAACCAATCAAATCAGAATAACATCACCTTTAAAGCAATGTAACATGTAGACTGAGAAAAATTGTTATAAATCATGCTAAAATCCTAGTGGTTAACTGTTTAGATTATTAGTAACAAAGGTCAATCTAGATATTAAAATTGCAAGATTTCTTTCAAGATCTTGTAAAAGTCAAGCTTGTTGCTCGATTCACATATTGTTTGCCTTTTACACACACCGTACTTCATTGTCAACTTCAAGTTTCTATGTTCATAGGTGTGAAAGTTGTAACCACGAGTAAAATACATCAACCAACTCATAACTTTCATAATGAGTCTCTTCACGAAATATTGTAGCCACAATGGATGATTGCTCATTCAATCTACAAAATAATTATATTGTTATAATAATTCTTATTATACTAACTATTTCATATTATATTTTTAAACGCTAAGCTATTTACATATTGTCTAGTCCATGTTGAAAAATATTTATCTTTAAATTCTTGTAGTCGAGATTCATGAATGTTCATATGTGTATTTTTCAAGATTTCAAACATCGTGCAACTATTACAACATTATATATATTTAAAATTTAAATGAATTAATCACATACACACACATCACTACAAAAAAACAGCCCGTTTGTAACGGACGGATCAACAGATCCGTCCGTTGATGACATTTTCCAACGGACGCCAACGAACAAACTAAATCGATCAATGGGCTAAAATCCGCTAGAATCCGTTGCGATTAGCAACGGACTTCGAATGGAATATATTTGTTGCCAGTGTCTGTTGAAAGTGCATTAGAAACCCCAAAAAATGGCCAACATGCCCATTACAATTTCTAACGGGCTTCCGTTACAATTTACAACGGACGCCCGTTGGAATTGTGACATTCGGGGTTGCCGTTAGGATATTTTAACATGGCTTTCCAACGGGCATCCGTTGCAAAAGCCAACGACTATCCGTTGAAATTCCTAATGGATATCCGTTGAAAAAGACACTATTTAATGATCAAAATCAAGGCTTCTACCAACAAGCCATCAATAAACAAATATATTTTAAAAAAATATATTCTTAAAATAAAGATATAAATAGATCGATAGAGTGGATGTATAGAAGAAAATATCCCATAACCGAAGAAATTACTCAAGACTTCTTACACGGATTGGAGCACTTCATGAGTTTTGCATCGGTTCAACCATTGTATCAAGAACGCGGGAAATTGTTATGTCCCTGGAAAAGATGCACAAATATGAAGTATCAAAGTCAAGAAATTGTTTTCAAACATCTTTATAAGGTGGGGTTCGTAGAGAATTATGAAATTTGGTTATTTCACGGTGAAAATTGTGGCGTTAGAGATATTGTGCAAGAAGCACACGAAATAGAAAGAATTGAAGAAGTTGTTTATGAAGCATCGATGACCAATCCATATGTGGAAATGGTGTCAGATGCTTTTTTGGAGTTGTTCATGATAAAAAAAAACCGCAGGAAAAGATGTCGAACATCGACACACTCCGATTTTTCAACCTACGGGATTCGACGAAACAACCTATATATGAAGGTTGTCGTGAAGGTCAGTCTCGTTTATTTTTTCATCAAGATTGGTGAGTATAAAAACATACTATCATGTTGCTGAAAATTGCATAGATTCATTTTCCAAGACCATGCGTGAATATTTACAGGAACAAAATCAGGCCCCCCGAGACATACTACGAAACAAAGAATGTTTTAAAAGATCTGGAAATACCACATTAGAAAATTGATGTTTGTAGAAATAGTTGCATGTTGTTTTGGAGAAATGATGAAGACTTGTTGGAGTGAAAATTTTGCGGTGCAAGCAGATTTTGACCAAAAAACCATCTTCACGTAAATATGTACCGTACAAAAATATGTTTTATATGCCTGTAGCAAACAGGTTGAGAAGGATATTTTAATCGAAATAAAACGCTGCGGCAATGAGATGGCATGCAGAACACTCGACGGTCGAAGGGGTAATGCAACATCCATCGGATGGTAAGGCTTAGAAAGATTTCAATGAAATATTTCCTGAGTTTGCGTATGAGACGAGAAATGTTTTTGTTTACCTGTGCACCGATGGTTTAGCCCATATGGACAATTTGGAAGTCAATAGTCTTTGTGGCCGGTGATTTTGTCTCATTATAATTTACCTCCCGATATGTGTTTGAAAAGAGAAGTAATGTTTCTGACGTTGCTGATTCCATGACCAGAACATCTGAAGAAAAGTTTTGATGTGTTTTTGCCGCCATTGATTCATGAAATAAGATATTTGTGAAATAGTTGAATTATTGCTTATGACGTCAGTACGAAGCAAAATTTAACATTGAAAGCGGTCTTGTTGTAGACAATTAGCGATTTTCCTACCTATGGAATGTTATCAAGAAGGAGTCGGCATGGGAGATTGGCATGTCCCTATTGTATGCAGGATACAGATTCATTTCAACTAGATCATGGGAAGAAACCGTGTTGGTTTGTTTGTCATAGAAGATTTCTTCCCCGTGGACATGCTTTCAGAAAATATAAAAAACATTTTCGAAAGAACAAGATGAATGGCATAACTAGTATAAAATTGGTATTCACTGATATTACGTCATAATTTGAAAGTTATGCATATCGAAAAGAACTTTTTCTAAAACATCATCAACACTGTTTTGAATGTGACGGGAAAAACTAAGGATAATATACAATCAAGAAAAGATTTGAAGACAATATGTCGAAGACCTAAGTTGGAGTTACGAGATGAAAGGGCACATATCCCATTATTCAGATTGTACGGGCCGACAAAAACCGAATTATTAAGGTGGTTAAAAGAAGACGTTGAGTTACCAGATGGATATGTATCAAACATTGCTCGGTGTGTTGTTATTGTTTGTTCACGGCTAATCGGGATGAAAAGCCACGATTATGACATTTTCATGCAGCGACTCATTCCAATAGCATTTGTCGAGCTATTACCACGAATTGTTTATGATGAGCTTGCAGCATTATCATATTTTTCAGAGATATATGTTCCAGAAATTTAAAAAGGGATGACTTGGAATTAATGAAAAACAATATCTCTAAAGTATTATGCTCATTGGAAAAAAATTTCCACCTTCCTTCTTCGATGTCATGGAACATTTGCCTATACATTTACCAGACGAGGCAATACTCGGTGGGACAGTTCAATTCAGATGGATGTATCCTTTCGAAAGGTTTTTCTTTCATCTGAAGAAAAAAGCAAAAAACAAAGTAACTGTCGAAAGATCTATTGTTAAACAATATTTGTTGGAAGAAATCACATATTTCAACACATTTTATTTCGAGTCGCATATTCCAACAAAACAAAAACGCTCAGCGGAAGATCACACAAATTATCTTTATCAATATACTCCCCAATTTAGCATGATTCTAGAGATATTTACGCCTATTGGATGTACAGGAGGTAAATCCGAAGAATATTAGCTAACACCAGAGGAGTATAATGAAATCCACACATATATATTACTGAATTGTCAAGAGCTATTACCTTTCGAAAGGTACATAACAATGAAAATCGATATTATAAACAAATATATATATATATATATATATTGTAAGTATGATCCATTCATCACAATAAATCAAGTACGTTACGTGCAATATCCAACAACATTGAAACGTCAAAGAGAGGAGTGGTGGACGGTTGTAAATATCAAGCTGTGAGGAGTTATAAGCACAGATGAAAAAGAAAATCCGTTGCAAACCGATCATCCAAAACCGATACGATTAATTGATACACACAATCGGGAGGAGATTCTCGCAAGGATTGACATATATGGAGAATACATACGCAATTATGAAGACGTTGAATCGGAAAATGCAGAAGATGAAAAAGGCGATGAATTCAATTAGCACATGAAGAAAGACTCGCCAATCAAAGAATCTACCGAAGAAGATATATGAATTATGTAGTTGTAATGTATAAATTTTGGTAAATTTTTTGAACTAAATATATTCAAATCTCAACGTGTATCCGTTGCAATTCGCAACAGACGTCCGTTGGAATTTTGAATTCGATTAACACTTTGAAACTTTTCTGACCTTATAACTTATCAACGGGCATCTATCGGAACATTGCAACAGACGCTCGTTACCACCTTTAAGCGGCCAACAAATGCCCATTACAAATATTCAGACCAGTAAAGGATGCTAGTTAGATATTTCCAACGAGCATCCGTTGTCATTTCCAACAGATGCCCGTTGGCGTGTGTCATCATGGCTAGGCTATGACTGCAACATTGGTTAATGTTCTCAACGGGAATCCGTTGGAAATTGCAACGGATGCCCGTTGGAAACTCAAGCGACACATCAATTAATTGTGTCCGTTGAAACCTCCAAACACTTAAACACTTATACACATACAAAATCAGAGCGAGACAATTTATCGGTAGTGGTGGTATGTTGGCGGGTTCAGCTGGAGACCCGCCCCCACCCACCGCTACCATATCGGCCTCCTTCACATATATTGGCACCACCGATATTTGAGGAAGAAGATGATATGGTAGAAATAGACGCTCTGATCGATACTTTCGACGAGCGTTCTACCATCCGAATCATTGATCCTGAACGTCTTGACGAGACGTTATGGTAAGAGAGTAATTATATAATTTAGAATGTATTTATTTATAAATATTATATAATAATTTGATTTTAACTTGCAGGTTTAATATGGATAATGTTCTGAAACATACGAACAGAAACATCATCCAAGGATCGCTACAAGATCGTTTGTACTATTCTTGGCAAGTGACGCCAGAAGTCATATGCCGTCGATGGTAGTGTACATTTATTGTAAGTAAAACTTTATATATACAATTTAATTTTTCAATTGATATATAATTTAGTAACTAATTTATCTTAATTTTATTTTGCAGCGGACATATAGATGGTGTAGGAAGGATACAGCGCCCATCTACACTGCTTGGATACGCGACATGCAAGCCGGTTGCGCTTGATGATTAAAAACGCCAATCACAACTATTATAAGAAGAATGCAAAACCAACCGGGACAACGGACGAGGTGTTCCACCAACTCATCTAACACTGGGAGTCTAAAGACTTTAAGGCCAAGACCGAGAAGGCAAAAAAATGTCGGTATGACGAAAAAGTTACCAGAGATGAACCGCATCGCCATACTTCTAGTTCCAAGTCATACCCTAAACAAAGAAAAGAATTGGTAGAATTTATTTTACTATATTATTTAAATTTTATTATTATATAAAATTGTTATCTAATTATATAACTATAATATTACAAATGCCAAAAAAAATCAGACGAGAAGTGACTCTTCTTGAGCTGGTTGTAGAAACCCATGCCAAGAAGAAGTCCGTAGTCGGGGAAGAGAGTAACGAACCAGAACTCGTCAACTCTCGGGCAGAACGGACTGTGAAAGCTGTGACAGATAAGATCACACAACAATCACAAGCGTGCGGTTCAACTCTCGACGACCTCAGTCCTCTACAAAAGGAAAAAATATATATGGAGGTAAATAATAAAAACATTGTTTATGATTAAATATTTTAATAAAATATTTTTAGCAATGCTAATTTTAACGTGTTTGCTTTTGTAGTCAGTTAGAGTGTATAAGGCGTTTATACGGTCTTGGTGCGCTTCAAAAGGATATCGTCGAGGACGTGACGATGGTGCCCCCGTGGTTCAAGACAGTTACACGCAAGAACGACGTATCGAGCATCTAGAAATCACGCTTCATACAACACAAGATGCTCTTCAGGCAACGCAATCGGAACTTCAAGAAACTCGTGCAAAGATGCATCACATTGAGAGCATCATTGAGTTGTCACGACAAGATCTGGTAATCGAATCTAATGTAATACCTTCACGAGACATTGACGACCACAGGGATGACGACGACACACCTAATATAGACGATCTATAAAATTATTTATGTTTTTAATTTATAAAGGACTTTAATATTAATTAATATTTGTAATTTTTTATTTTTTAAAATTTTTTAGTACATATTTCAATGGACGCCCGTCGATAATTTTTAAAAATTCCAACGGGCATCCATTGAAAATAATATTCCCACCATTTTGTAACGGATGTCAGTTGCCAGCTTTCGCCAAACTGGCACCGAGCTTCCATTGGCGCGAATTATTTCCCGTAATTTTATTGCAACGGACCTATAACAGATATCCGTTACAAATTCTCGTAATGGTCATTTGTTGCTGCTTTTCTAATGGCATCCGTTGCCCCTTCCAACCGAAATCTCCGTTGCCAGTCCGTTAATATATTTTCAACGGATTTATTCCGTTGCACACCCGTTACAAATCGCAATGAATGTGGATTTGCAACCAGCGATTCCCAACGACTCCTAATTCGTTAAAATCTGTTGGGAATCTCCATTTTCAACGAAATTTTGGCGATTTCCATCGAATATGTCCATTGGAAATCGCCTAGTTTTTGTAGTGTACACACACACACAGATATATATATATATGTGTGTTACCTATAAAAAACCTAAGATATTCACAATTGAATTGGACATAAGTGTGTGCTATGGATAGATCATGTTTTGATAGCCATACATATTTGCCTTTATAAAATCTAGACCAGTTTTACAAAATATATCTAGAACATTGGTTACTAGATATGAAAACGCCACACCACAATTAAAAGATATATATATATCCCTACTTCGTATTTGAACATGTGGCTCGAAGTAATATGAAGTAAAGAATGATATTTCTTCATTCACTTATTACTCCACAATTAAACCTTATGAACGACCTTTTTGTTTGGCTTTTTTATTCAAATGAAACATAAATTGTTCGAATTGATACAACCAATGAAATTGAATTTGAACTCTTAATGTAGCTTCGTGCAGTAGCTGAACTATCAGATGTTTCATAACATCGAAGAATGATGGTGAAAATTTCTTTTCCATGTTGCCTAGTATAATAACTTTCTTTCCTTTCAACCTTTGGGGCATATCCACTCTTAAATTATTCGCACTTAAATCCAGAAAAAATGAGCTAAACTTAAAAACTAAAAGTATTAAATAATAAAATATTTAATGGACTAAAATAATAAGGAATAGATTCTAGGAACCAAACATACCAACAATATCTTTATGTCCATTTGTTTCCATCAATTCAAGAAAAACTACGAGAAGTAATCTTTGCATGAAAATATGATAATCAAGACTTTTTATTCACAATAACTTTTTCCATTGGATATCAACACACTTTTTGATGTTAGACCATAACCATAAAAAAAATTTCACATCACCCTTAACCATTATAAAAAAAAAATTCCTTCCTTTGTCAAATTGATTATAAGACTTGGAGCTTTACCTTTATCAGTTATGTATAACTCCTTATGTGGGAAATACTTTTTAAAATTAATGCAATATTTAATATTATCCTTATTATTTTCTCTATTTGCATGAAATTAAGATTATATCAAAGCTTCAATTTTTTCTAACATGGTAGATCCCAAAATATGCTTTTATGTACCAGTTATGGATAACTCCATTTCCACCAATTCTTGGAAGAATGTTTCCTCTGCAATCAATGCTCCAAAAAACGTCCAAACAAGAAGTCGCTTGATAATGATGAGACTCCGCTTGAAACACTCATAACACACGAACCAGTCACAAGGGCTAAAGCTAAGAAGATGCTGAACTTCTTTGCATATGTGTTGGCGGAAGAACTTGTAGAGGCATCAATGGAGGCTTATGTGACTTACCTACAATTGTAAGAGGATGAAAAGAGCAAGAAGCTGGAGGAGTCAGAGGCACTTGGCCCAAGAAGAGAATCGCTTAACACGAGCAAACTTTGGACAAATGGAGCATTTGGAGTACTAGACTGCTCGATCCAAGCATTACATAGCTCTTTCGAGCATGGGAGGATTTGATGGTGCATAGGATTCGCTCAACTTAACATGATTAAGTGTTACAAGTTTTAGATTAAAGACTTATGCGGCGTTCGACTAAGAGGTCGCACCGCTCGACCAAGCACTTTTTTTGGGTTTTATTAAGTTGTTTTGTTTTATTTAGTTTTGTATTATTATTTGGTCCATATAATTCGAGGATCCATTGTATGAAATTTTAACAAAGTTTTGAATAGTAGAAATTGTCTTTTTCTTTCTACGTGTTCACCAACTTTTGGGAATATTTTAAGTGTTCATTGACTTATCAACATTAGATTACAAGTGTTCTGGCGTTATTCGTTGAGTTTGGGGTTTTCTAGTCGAGTCGCGTTGGATTTTGGGATGTCTTTTTGTAGGAAAAACAATTTCTAGTATTACGCTATCCGCTTGTTAGGTGGTTTTCTTCTCTTTCAACCATATAACAAAAGAACGTCAGTCTAGGATCATATCAATTGGTAATAGAGCCATGTTCTTCTGTTTTCTATCAAATTTCAATTTTTTTTTTCAATTGATTCAATATTATTTTAGTTTATTTAACTTTTCTCGTTCTAAAAATAGAAAATGAAAAATACAAAAAGGAAAACCCACAAAAAAACACACACACACGGAAAACCAAAAAACGAAAAAGGTAAAAAAAAGGATTAAAAGAAACTAAAACGAAAAATTGAGAAAAAAAAACAAAAAACACAAAAAAAGGAAGGAAAAGAAATAGAAAGAGTCTTTAGATAGAAATAGAAGTATCATAGATTAGAAAACTTATTTTACTGTCCACTTTATACACTTGTAGCGTCAAGATTTAGTTTGAATTTTTTTAGGAAGTCACTTTGAGTCATTCTTGATTTATAAATTAAATCGAAGAGGAGAAGTCGAGAAAATTTGCAAAACATTATTTATGAAAGATTATAAGCTTCTTTCATCTTCTTTTTACTTTATCTTTTATGATTTATAGTTTTGAAAACCATCGCGACAAACTACCATACGGTGAGGGAGCCACTCAGTTGCTACAATCATGGCAATGGTTAATGGATGAAATCAGATGCAAGTGGCAAGAATTCACTATTGATAACCAATGATATGGTCGAGTGGAAGTAGTAGAATGACTATTCAATGAGGCAAAACCAACAAGCAAGGGATCATTCAATGGTGACATCAGCAACATCAAGATGGAGATTCTTATGTTCATTGGTCAGAGAGATCCATAAACTTATTTGGAGTGAGATTGGAAGACAAAGATGGTTTTTTACTACCATTAATACTCCAAAATTAAGAAGGTGAAATTGGCACTAGTAAAGTTCAGCGACTCTGCATTGGCATCGTGGGATCAACCTGCACGTTCTTGAAGGCGTCTTGAAGATCGTGCTATCACCACTTGGGACAACATGTGTACCATCATGTTGATTTACCGTACATCTGGAATGTTAAATAATTAGCTTTAGACCTTGTCGATCGCCAAAAAGGTAGTAAGAGTGCAGAAGACTACTACAAGGGGATGGATTTCCTGATGATTCGGGCAAACATCGAGGAAGTTGAGGATGCAACAATGAATCGGTTTCTACAAAATCTCAACCTTGACATTCACCATCACATGGACATGAACAAATTGTTTCATTTGGTAGTAAAGATCGAGAAACAATGGAAGAGGAAAGGTATAACATTCCAGATGTACGATAACTCTTCTAACTATTGGTCTAAAGCTAATTATTTTGATAAACTGAACATTGGTAAACAAGTTTAGTAGATTGTAAAGGCACCACGACATAAACAAACATCTACCACCTAACCACCTTAAGAAATCATGATACTAATTATTTTAAATGTAAAGATTGGGGTCACTTATGCTTGGGACTCTCTAAAAAAGTAGGCAATGATAATACCACTTCATGGAGGATATGGGACTGCATTGGAAGAGGATGAACTGGTAAATGAGGGGTATGTGCCTAATTCAGATGATGAGTTTGAGGAGTACAAGACTGTAAAGGTCGAGTTATTAGTAGAACATAGAGTCTGAAATCTACAAGCTAAAGACGAAGCCATCATACAAAAAGAGAACATCTTCTACATGGATAGGCTTGTCCAAGACTAGGTGTGTAGCATCATTGTGGACGGTGGCATTTGCAGAAATTTGGCTAGGAATCTCTTCTTGAAATGTTTGGATTTAATAACATGAAGCATTCCAAACCATAAAAGGTACATTGACTGAATGATAATGGCAAAAACAAGGTTCATTGTCAGGTGAAGGTTGATTTTACCATTGGGAAATACGAGGATGAGGTACCGTGTGATGTAGTTCCAATGCAATCGAAAGACCTCTTGTTGAGATGAGCATGATAGTTTGATACTCTAGCATAAAATGACGAGTTAAGCAATAAATACTCCATTGACTTCAAAGGACAACACATTCGCCTAGCTTTACTTAGACCAAAGAAAGTATTCGAAGATGAGGTGCAGTTACTAAATAACGAGAAGATGGAGATTATTATGAGTGACCATTAGATAGTTCATAAAAGTAGTGAAATCTTGAGAAAATCCTAGAAACATACCTTTTAGAGAATACTCGTGAGACAATGTTTCTTTCAATGAAAGTTTATGATCTCAAGAAGGCTTGGCATTCAAACCAGCCTATGTTTGTAATCTTATTCAAAGAGTTGTATTTCATTAACAAGCTCACCCATTCTCTGCCTAGTATGATCACTAATTTGTTGTAGGGTTTTGAAGATGTGTGTCCTGTCAAAACACCCAACGACTTACCAACATTGCGTAGGATTAATACGAAGGTGATTTTGTACATGGCTTGAGCATTCCAAATTAGGGGTGGCCAATCTGGGTTACTCGGATCGTACCTACCCGAAGAACCCGGATCATTATAAAAAAGGTTACCCTAAAACCCCATATGGGTTCAAATGTTAGAATCCATTGGGGTTTGGGTCGGTCCAGTCCGGGTTCAAGTTAAACCCGAACAACCCGAAAAACCCAAATTAAATTAGGGTTTTATTTGTTTTGTTTTCAACTCCTTCATCTGCTCTTTCCTCTTTATTTTCCTGTTCCTGCCGCATGTTTTGCCTGTTCCTATCACATGCCCCTGTTCCTGATGCATCCCGTATGTTCCTGCCGCATGCTGCCTCTTCCTATCACATCCCACATGTTCCTGCCGCATCCCGCATGTTCCTGCCGCATCCCCCTATCTCTACCGCCTGTTCCTATCGCATCTCGCATGTTTCTGCCATTTGTCGGCTATCATCTTCTCCTGGTAAATTTTTTACTTTCCTTTCTTTTAGATCAGTGAAGTAGCATGGTTATTCTTAAGAACAAAATTTTGTTTCATGTGATGTCTAGAGAACTGTGTAGAAGTAAATTAATTTCCTTGAAGTAAATTCAACTTTTTCACAGGATTGAATTTCGAAATCTGATGTAGTGTATATGTGATATTGTTTTATTTGTTTATAGAAGAATATGCATATGTTTGTTGTTGATCAACTTGATACGAGCGAAGTTTAATCTCAGGAAAAAGGGTGGCAATTTCCAAATAACCCATCAAAACCTGAACAACCCGAATAACCCATTAAATCCCGAATAACCTGAACACAAATAACCCGAAAAACTAAAAAACCCCAAAAAAACCAGGTTACCCAAATTTAATTCGGGTTATTTCGAGTTTAATTCTTCAAAACTAGAAAAACCCGAACCTAAATCGAGACCCGAGGAACCCAGATCAAAAAACATTTGGGTTTAATTTGGATCAAGTTTTCGTAAACCCGAGGAATCCAGAATGAAAATCCGGATTGGCTACCCGTATTCCAACCAGTATACCAAACCAATCTCAAGAAGATTAAGGAGCTCGAGAGGCAAGTCAATGAGCCTAGGAGAAACGATATGTGCAAGAGAGTATGTCATTATGTTTTGTACTCATAATATTCGTGTCTAAGAAGGATAACACATGGCGTAGGTGTATTGATTGTCGTGCAATCAATAACATTACGGTAACTATTGTCACCCTATACCTCATTTGATGTATGTTGGATTAATTCCATCGGTATTCTACGTCTTCTAAGAATAGATTCAAAGAGTGGATACTATCAAATTCGAATGAAGGAGTGTGATGAATAGAAAACAACGTTTCAGACAAAGTTTGGGCTTTATGAATAGTTCGTCATTCCTTTTGGATTAACTAATGCACCTAGCACGTTTATGAGGTTGATGAATCATGTTCTTATGACATTCATAAAAAAATATGTGGTTGTATACTCTGATGATATCTTAGTGTATAACAAGACCTTAAAAGAACATGTAGGACACTTGAGATTGATTCTAGACATGTTGAGAAGAAAATAACTATATGCTAGTATTAAGAAGTACATTTTTTGTACTAACAAACTTATGTTCTCAGTATTGGTGATAAGTGAACAGGGAATATACATCGATGAAGAAAAGATTGAGCCCATACACAATTGGCTGAGACCTATGACGGTTTGTGAGGTCCAAAGCATTCATGGATTGAGCGGTTTCTATTGATGATTCTTTAAAGGATTTAGTACCTTGGGTACGCCCTTGACCAAAATGATCAAGAAGAACGTCACATTTCATTTGAATGAAGATCAAGAGAAAACATTCTTAACCTTAAAGGAGAAATTAACACATGCTTTTGTACATGCATTAACTGATTTTTCTAAAATATTTGAGATTGAATGTAACATGTCAAGTGTAGGGCTTGGAGCAGTGTTGATCCAGGAGTGTAAACCCATCACGTACTTTAGTGAGAAGCTCAATGGAGCACAATTAGGCTACCCATATATGTTAAGGAAAACTCTACCCATTGGTTAGCGTGCTTTAAACAAAGTAGCAATACTTATGGCCAACCGATTTCATTTCATACCAATCATGAATCTCTAAAACATCTCAAGGAAGAACAAAAGCTAAATCGCTAAAACGCCAAGTGGGTGGAATTCATAGAGACCTTCTCGTATGTCATCAATTACAAGCAAGGTAAGGAAAATGTTTTTCCAATGCATTAACTAAACACTATACTTTGCTATCTACAGTAGACACCAGGGTGCTTTGTTCGAACATATTAAGGAGATCTTATTAGACAAATCATCATTTGGTGATATATCCAAGTCTTGTAATAAATTGTATGTACCTAATAGTTCTATTAGAGATTTATTGGTTCGTTAGACACATGGGGGAGGACTAATGGGATACTTTGTAGTGGCCAAAACATTCTTTGTATTGCAAGAACATTTCAATTGGCTTGACTTGCGGAGAGATGTAGAGCACATCTGTGGAATGTGCGTAATTTGTGAAAAGGAAAAATTCCGATTGCAACCACACGTTATGTATTTTCCTTTACCCATTCCTAGTATAACATAAACTGATATCTCCATAGATTTCATATTAGGTCTTCCTAGAAATCTGGACATGATTATGTTTTCGTTGTAGTTCATCGGTTTTCTAAAATGACACATTTTATTTCATGTCATAAGACCAATGATGCATCACATGTAGCTACCTTATTATTTTGGAACATTGTATATTTGCATGGAATATCTAGAATTATGATGTCTAATAGGGATGCTAATTTTCTTAGTTACTTCTGGAAAATGTTATGGTCAAAATTAGGAAAACAACTTAGTTCTACTACGTCACCCACAAACCGAATAGCAAAGGAAGTGTTCAATAGGACTCTTTGTCTACCTTCTTACTTGCATTACTCAAGGTAATCTTAAAACATGTGAAGAGTATTTACCATATGTTGAGTTTACATACAATAGGATCGCTTATAGTGCAACACAAATTTCACCATTTGAAATCCTATATGGATTTCACCCGCTTACACCATTAGACATGACCATTTTAATATCATCAAAGTTCGTTAACCTTAATAGCAAGAAAAGTCTGATTTTTTTTAACATGTACATGAAAAGGCACAAGCTAGTATTGAGAGGAAGACTAAGCAATACACCAACATGCAAACAAAAGACGAAAGAAGGTAGTCTTTCACCTGATGACCTCGTGTGGATTTAATTACGTAAGGAGTGTATTCCCCCTAAACGTAAATTGAAGCTCCTAGCTCAAATAAATGGACAATTTAAAGTGCTCAAATATATCAATGACAACGTCTACAAGACTGAATTGCATGGTGATTACAATTTTAGTTAAACCTTTAGACAAATGGAGCATAGACTTTACTCAGCTGAATGTACTTTAGTTTTGTAGATTTTAGATATAAGACTTATGTGACGCTGGACCAGACACTTTTCTCGGATTTTATTAAGTTCTTTTGTTATTTTCAGTTTTTTTTATTATTGTTTGGTCCTTATAAACAGGGGACCATTTGTAAGACATTTTAACGAAGAGTTGATTAACATATATTGTGTTTTTTTTGCTAATCCTGATATTTGGGTCACGAAATCTTGAAGAGATTTTGAATGTCCAAACTATTTAATAAATAACTATTTACAATATTCATAAAAATGGTTTGGATATTTGACTTTACTATATCTATTTATATTCGTAATCTGACTTCAACTCGTCTTATTTGTATTTGACCCATCGATATCCGAATTTTTGGTTCGGATAATAGATCAAATATACATATTTCTTTTATCGAGGATATTGCTTTAGTAAGGTTCTCATTTCCCTTGACTTGTCCGATTCATACCTCGAAATTCATCACTCATTCACACCAACAGATGTCTCTCATTATTGACATAAGTTTATGAGTTTTTTTACAAAAAATGATAGCTTATGAATTTGTAGGCATTATTCCCTATTTATGTTTTGTGAGATTTTTATGTTAATAAGATTAACATTTCAATAAAAGAAATATAAAATTTAATTAATTATTAAAGATTTTCTTTGTTGGGAGATAATAGTGTGATGAGTCGTGTGACAAATGTAACGTGGAATAGAAGAAAGCTCATTCATGCCTTAAAAATAAAGGAAAACACATGAAAATCAAATTAAAGGTCGAGTCAATCTTCAATGGCGTCAATAAGTGTAAGTAGATCGATTTCTAGTGTTTTTCAGGTTGTCGAGTCACAAAATGGTTTATTGATTTGAAATGGTGTGAGTGTCAGTGAGTCTGTTGAGTCTCAGTGAGTCAGTTGAGTTGCAAGAGTCGGTTGTCTCAATGAGTCGGTTTGGGTCGCAATGGTAGCTTCAGCGTCGTAGGGGGTCTAAGGGTCGTTTGGGCCGGTTGTCTCAGTGAGTCGGTTTGGGTCGCAATGGTCGCTTGAGCATCGCAGGGGGTCTAAGGGTCGTTTGAGTCGGTTGTCTCAGTCAGTCGGTTTGGGTCGCAATGGTCACTTCAGCGTCGCAGGGGGTCTAAGGGTCGGTGAGTCGGTTTGGATTGCAATGGTCGCTTGAGTGTCGTTGAGCGTCGCAGGGTTTGTTAAAGTCGCTTGGGTCGCTTGATATTTTGCCTCGTGGGTATCTTGAGTCGCATGGGTCAATTGAATCGCATGGGTGCTTGAGTCTCAGTGAGTCAGTTGACCGAGGGTCGTTTGAGTCGCATGGGCAATTGAGTCGCATGGGTCGATTGAGTCGCATGGGTCGGTTGAGTCGGTAGAGGTATATTGTATTCTTAATGGTCATTTTGCAGGTGGCGCCAAAGTCGAAGTTTGTGTATGAATTCAAGCACATGGACAAAATGCCAAAGATCACCTCCAAGTGTTATCCTCACGAGACAATAACGAAGCTGAGAGGAATCTTAGATGAATACGAGTTGCATTACTTCGAGAAGGAGTCACAATTTAAGCATTTATTACATTTCCAATGTGACTCCACATTGCCTAAGGTTCAAATGTATATCCTCCTAAATCACTCCATGATTGCACGGGACAAGAAGGAGTTGTGGTTCGTCTTAAACAGTGTTCCCATCTGGTACTCTATAGTAGAACACGTAGTAATTTACGGATTGAAATGCAAACCATATCCCAAAGGATGGGAGTCCAAAAGGGGTGATATATTCAGGCGGAAGAATTTTGGCCGTGGAAAGGTGACCCTCACACAAATCATTGGAAAGCTTGTGAAGGCGATGAATGCCGACGATCGGACGAGGTTGGCAACTTTGATGTTGTTGGCGCAAGTTATGGCTCACAAGCTTTCATCAGACAACTCTATCAGCCATGATCTCATTGACATGGTTGATGAGTTGGAATTTTGTGAAGGCTTTCCATGGGGGCGTTACATATTTGAGAAGATTGTGGATACTTGCCTCAAGCACGTTAGCGGGGAATCACCAAAACCAAAATGGTATTGTGGCAGTTTCCTGATCCCACTAATGGTAAGTTATATATATTATTCGAATAACTTGAATGTTTTCGTACTTTTTGCATTCTTATCATTTTTTTAATGTTTCAGTTACTTCCATTCGAAAGCATCCTTAGTTTGGGCGGAAAGGGATGGTATGTTGATGTTATGGATGTGGATCCATCATGCCCAAGAATGTGCAAGAAGATGGTTAAATCCAGTATTAACCTGAAATATGTGGATGTGATAAGGCTGATCGGAGATTCTAAGGTAACAATTACACAAGGGTCACAAGGAAAACAAGGGTCACAGAAGGTAATAATGGTTATTTTTTGTTTTTCAGGATGTTCGAAGTATTCTTTGTTTTGAACACGAAGAGGAAGCTTTACTTTTTTATATGTACGATTATGAGGGATGCCACGATCCCGATGTTCATATATGGATGGAACATATTCGTAGAAATCCGAAGGGTATTCGTTAGGAGGACATCTGTAAGCAAGAACTGTTGACGCGAAAAGCAGTTCTTGGTGATCAAAAGAAGGGAAATGGAAGGGGAAAGAGAAGGGGACTAAGAGGAAAAAGAGCGCGGGCGAAAAAATAATAGAGATTGAAGACTCAGAAGATGAAGGAAAGGTAGTTGTTGCTGAAACTGATGAAGAAAGAGATGGTGATGTGATGCGTTATCAAAGTTAAACAAATAACCTAAACTACCCGCAAGTGCACGGTACGTGTGTAGTACTTCAGGAGTCGATCCCACATGGACTACGCAACACAATTTAAACTCAAACTATGAATCAAACTTGCTAACGAACGGATATGGTTTTGAGAATGAAATACTAAAAAAAATAAACAATCTAGTTCTTAAGAATGAGACAAACGTTCCAGGAAACTAGTTTCACCACAAGACTACCGAAACCAACAATCAACCTATCTATCATGCAATCCCAGTTAAGTTATCTAAGGCAGACGATCCTAATATGATGATATCTACCATCTCTCAAGGCATAGACACGTGATCTAGTCAAGTTATCTCCTACTTTCGTGGCTAACACCTTGAACTAAACCCATAAGACATGTGATTCATCCGTTTTACCCTCAACCGCTGCTATCCTACTTTTATGGCCTAACCTTGGTTGTTTTAAACCTGATCTTCAAGGACTAGAATTCTCCTTTCGGTCCGTCTCCTAACCCCTAACACATGCATTTACTTGGCCTTCGTAAACACAAGTCATTCAAGCTCTCAGATAAAGTTTAGATAAACGAAAATGGGAAGATGCATTCAACGATAAATAAAAAGTGGTTCCGGGATAGCCATGGGTTAATCCCTTCTCCTAGAACAAACAAACTACTCGCTCATGCATCCGTAAACAAACATAAACGAAATAGAAGGTCTAAGGAACATGAAAAACAAACGAAATCGAAGTCTTGGGTTGATCTCCAATGCTCCTTGCAAGTCTCCTTCGTAAGAACCTTCTTCTTCTTTCTACTCTCTCCCTCGATCAAGAATTCGAAACTTGGTGAATGAGCTCGACCTCTCACTCCTCTGTTCTTCTTTCCTTCCTCTTTTCTTTCCTTTTCTCCCTTTCCTTCTGGACGTTCATTTCTTGCTTATGTTGCAGCAGCCACCGATTGTTGTCTTTTCATGAGTTTCCATTCTTGAATAAGTTGGGTGACGTTTCCATTAGTTCCTCCAGCGAAATATCACTTATTCCTCTTCTCTAAAGTCATTTTTTATTGTATAAGTCCCCAACAAACTCCCATTTGTTTTAAGTCAAATTAACTTATTTGGAGTTGCAGGTGACGGACGTGACCCGTGCGGGCAGGATAAGGGACCCGCTCGGTTACGGTGCGGAAGGTCGTGTGGGATCGCGATGAGAAAAGAGGCTGCCTGCTCGGGCTCATGGTCTGCTCGTTCGGGCTCATGGTCTGCCCGCTCGGGCTCATGGGCTGCCCGCTCGGGCTCAAGCCCCGGGCATGGTATTTCTTGCCTGACTCGTGCTCAATTCGCTGGACAAAATCACCGTAAAAAATGCCCGCTCGGCTAAGGAGCTACCCGCGTGGGTAGTGGCTATTCCATGCTGATTCTCGTCCCGTTTGTCCCATGGTGATCTTCGACGTTGGTACTTTGTCTCGTGCACGTTCTTTAGCTCCGAAATGAACCGAATACGCATAAAAACCTGTAAGAACATAAAAACACGAAAACAAGTAAAACGGATACGGAATCATACGTAAAGCATCGCATCTATATCATAAACATCTCTAAAATCGTGCAAGAAATACGTATGAAAACGAGATGATCATGATGCTGAAGGTGATGCTGAAGCTGAGGCTGAAAGAGAAGGTGAGGATGAAGCTGAAGGAGAAGAAGCTGTAGTATGTCTGAGACTGGAGCCGAAACTAATTTAGGAAATAAGAAGTCGGAGAAAAGAATCATCATTGCCGTAAGAGATCTTCTAAGGGGTGTCGGGTTTCATTGGCCTAATCCAAAAGCACAGGAGACAAATCCCAAAGGTGCTAAAAAGGCAAAATCGAAATCAGCCGAGAAAGATGCGGGCACTGCAAACCAATCTTCCGGCACTGTTAGAGATGATGATTTTGAATTCCTTCGACGTCCATATATAGTGTCTAGAAAAGAGCCGGTTGAGTCAGAGGCTAAAAATGACTCTGGAGATGGCTTAGAAGAGGATTTCGCAAATATTTCCTGATTAGTTGAAAATATCGCATCTGCTGCCACATCCCTCTAACTGAATACATTTTCGGAGAGGTTACTGCAGTCGTTGCTCCTGATGAAGTTCCACCAAGTAAGTAATAATTAGTGAAAAAGTTCATTCGAGTCAATTTCCATCGAGAGTCGGCATGGGTCGCAAGGGTCGCAAAAGACACATTAAAGGCATGGTAGTATAAGTCACACGATTGTATAAGTCACAGGGTCACATAAGTCGATGGGTCGCTAGAGTCGCATGGGTCGCATACCATGGGTCGCAAGGGTCGCATCAAGTAACGAACGATGAGTCTAATGAATAAAGTAATTTTATGCAGATGCTCCAGTGATACTGTCGATGAAGTCACTGATAAGGAGGATCCTGACGAGGAAACTACAGTGTGTCCTGTACCACCAAGTAAGTACGGTCTTTTGAGTCACAAAGGTCGCATGTCTGCATGGGTCGCATATTCCTATAGGTCCGCAAGGGTTGCATCAAGTAACGAACGATGAGTCTAATGAATGAAGTAATTTAATGCAGATGCTCTAGTGTTTACTCTCGATGAATTCGCCGACGAGGAAACTACAGTGGGTCTTAACGAAGAGGTTGTCCCTAAGGAGGTTCCTTCTGAGGATACTACAGTGCGTCATCGGAGAGGTCCCCTCTAAGGATAAGGAGGTTCCTTCCGAGGATACTACAGTGGATCCTGTCGAAGGGGTCCTCTCTAAGCATAAGGAGGTTCCTTCCGAGGATACTACAATGGATCTTGTCGAAGAGGTCCCCTCTAAGGATAAGGAGGTTCCTTCCGAGGATACTACAGTGGATCCTGTCGAAGGGGTCCCCTCTAAGAATAAGGAAGTTCCTTCCGAGGATACTACAGTGGATCCTATCAAAGAGGTCCCCTCTAAGGATAAGGAGGTTCCACCATGTAAGTACGGTATTTTGAGTCACAAAGGTCGCATTGGACGTATGAGTCGAATGGGTCACAAAAGGTCGCAGAGGTCGCATTAGTCACAGGGTCACATTGGTCGCCATATGTTTAATGAAGTAAATTTTATGCAGGTGCTGGACCTTTATCGAAGGAGTCTGCGCTATATGTTGAACCTCCGTCGGTACCTAAACGAGTTTTAAGACCACGAAAGGCATATGTTGAACCTCCACCGGTGAAAAGAGCAAGAATAGTGCAAGGGAGAGGGCGAGGGAAAGATGTTGGTGGAGTCCAAGAACCCGAAAAGAAGGTGGTTCAAGAACCCGAAAAAAAGGTGGTTCAAGAACCCGATAAAAAGGTGGTTGAAGAACCTTCGTTCTGGTGGAAGCCCAAGGGATTAGAAAAGGGCTTGATAACCCGAGAACCTTCGTTCATTGATGCAACGGGTGAAAGGTTGACTCCTCTATATATGTTCCTGACAACACCTAGACATGGGAGTTGGTGGAAATCTGATCTAGATATTCCCTGGGGGCCAGAGTTGTGGGAGATTATATTAAAGACCAACGTATGGCTTGAAGATGATGTAAGTTTTTTTAAACTTGAAGTCACAGAGGTCATTTTGTGTTATATGTATTCATGTGTGTTAAGTTTGTTTTGCAGTAATTGGATAAGGCGTTGTTGGTGCAGTATTATCGCATGAATACATTCCCCGCATATTTAAGGAAATTTACATTTGTCTTGTTGCTTTCATGCAGATCCTCAAGCTTTGTTCATACGAGGATATGGACACTTAGCCAGAATTTCTTAGTGATTGTTTGAATGGCAAGTATCCATTCAGAAGTACAGATCAAATGAGTGATTTCGAAGGCTTTGTCTCGGTTCTAAACATTCCATCGCTCAGTAGTATATATGTAGGATGTCATTGGGTAGCCATCAAACTGGATTTCAAAACCAGATGCATCACGGTTTACGACTGTTAGTGGAGGATTAAGGAAACACATATCGATCCGGTGATTGAGAAGCTAAGAAAACATGTCCCTAAGATGTTTATTCTCGAAGGTTTCCTTCTTTGGCTTCTGGAGAATATGAATGGAAATATGAGTATTATGAAAGTCTGACACAGAACAAAACCTCGAATGACTATAATGTTTACGCTACAAATTTGTAGAACCCTCGGTAATGAAAGCATGTAATGATTTGCACTGCATTTGTGACGAAATGTTCCTTCCATGCGTGAGAAGATTGCGGCTGAGATATTTAATAATGGAAAATGTATCTCTCCATCCCGAGATTAATTTGATATTTGGTACATTGTTATTTTTTTGGGAATGGAAGATGTAAATATGTGGTACATTGTATTTTTTTAAAGTTACTTTATAATAATAAAAAGAGTCGTAGGGGTAAAAGGGTCGTAGGGTCAAGGGTCCAACGGGTACAATGGTCCGAGGGTCGAAGGGATCCGAGGGTCTCAAAGGTACAAGGGTCGCAGAGATACAAGGGTCGCAGAGGTACAAGGGTCATTCGACGATTTTACCCGTTCGACCCTTGACCCTGCGACCCTTTTATCTCTTCAACCCTTGTATCTCTGCGACCCTCGGACCTCTGCCACCCTTATTATTTACAAATACAATTATTTACAAATAATATGACTAATTTATTATTTATTGTTTACAAATACAATTATTTACAAATAATATGAATAATATAATTTTTATTTACAAATAATATGAATAATATAATTTATTATTTACAAATACAATTATTTACAAATAATATGTATAAATTATTATTTATTATTTACAAATAGAATTATTTACAAATAATATGAATAATTTATTATTTATTAGTTACCAATACAATCATATACAAATAATTTACTCAAATCTCTACGACCCTTGTCCATCTGCGACCCTTGGATCCGTGTGACCCATGTCCCTCTGCGACCCTTGGACCCTTGCGACCTCTATCCCCTTTCGACCCTTCTCCATCGGTGACCCTTGTTACAATAATAGTAAATCCACAAAAACATCGATACGAACAATAATACTTACTATTGAATAATTGTAAAAAAAACCAAACAAATACAAACTGAAGTAGTGGTGTTGGTCCATCGGAATACAGTTCGACTTAGAGGGTACAGCCTTAGGTCAGTCCATGGTCGTGACAAAACTTTCTCCAACCCCTTCTGATGGTAGTGCCACGACATGCCACGGGCCTTAGATATGCCTCCCACGGCAGTCCGTATCCTATCATCAGATATATCTTACATCGTCTATGGAAAAGACCTCTCGAGCTTACAAACCCTATCGAAAGTGTATGCGACATCCATAGAAAGGAATAAATATCGTGAAAATTCTTAACCAAATCGCGACATCACCCAAGTCCGTATTGAGCTCACTTACCAATGCATCTACGCTTGATTCGAACGAGTGGCTGGTACCACCGTGACAATCCTCTGAGCAGGAGTGGCGAAGGTGACGTGAAAGACCATGTCACCGTCGTGACTGAAAAGTAAGTAATCCCCAACATGTAAGTGTAGATCGTTGGAGAAATCTTTCCACACTTGATTTCCCATGTTCTGTTAAACCCATTCCATTGAAGCGTTGTCGTGTTGTTGTCCCTCGTTTTCCCGTAAATATAATCATCGAAGAAGATCTTCGGGATGTCCTGTAACAAAAAATGAACAACAAAGTTAAATCTGTACATTCTCTACATGTAACATAGTGATAGATGAAGAATATTACAATGTAGTTCTCCATATAGCGCGGAAAAATCTCTGTGAAAAAATGAGGGAAATGTGGCATTTTCGGGAAAAAATTGATGGAAGATGATGAGAGTTAGAGAGAGAGTGTCGTTATTGTAAAAAAGAAAATTGATGGGACATGACCCTCATACCGAATCGTCGTTAGATGGAATTCGAAAAGACATGATTGCAGAAGTACAAGGTTCGCAGACGTTACGTTTTTTCAATTTTTTTCAAATTTGATGAAAATTTCGGCGGGAATTTTGGTGATTGCATGGGTCGCATATATGCAAACTTGACAGATTTACGGGTTAACAATGATAAAATGTTAAAAACCAATCAAAACAATACATTTACAACGTCAAACTAATTAATGCCAATTGAGGATCGCATAGGTCGCATGGTCACATATAAGGATCAATAAATTCGAAATCGACGAATTTACGGGTTTATAATGATAAAATGTCAAAAACCAATCAAAACAATACATTTACAATGTTAAACTAATTCATTCCAATTGAGGGTCACATGGGTCGCATGGGGTCCCTTGGTCGCATACATTGATCAATAGATGCGAACTCGACGAATTTATGGGTTTATAATGATAAAACAACAAAACAAAATCAAAACAAGATATTTACAACGTCAAACTAATTAATGCCAATTGAGGGTCGCATGGGTCGCATATATTGATCAATAGATGCGAACTCGAAGAATTTACGGTTTATAATGATAAAATGAAAAAACAAATCAAAACAATACATTTACAACATCAATCAATGGTTAAAACAGATTATGACCCATTTGTCCCTTATTCAGTTGTGTATAACCAATGCATGTGCTTCAAAAGCGATAGTAGTGTTTTAAAAACTCGTCGGATGAGTTTGACAAAATTTCAAAAAATACATTCAAGATTTTTTTCAAATGTCGATATTATTTATATTATTGTCTATATTGATTCTAAATTAGACGTATACAACTCAAATATATTGATAATGACATATTGATAATGGCATGGGTCGCATGGTTGCATATAAGGATTAATACATACGAAATCGATGAATTTATGGATTTATAATGATAAAATGTCAACAACCAATCAAAACAATATATTTACAACGTCAAACTAATTAATGCCAATTGAGGGTCGCATGGGTCGCTTGGTCGCATATATTGATCAATAGATGCAAACTCGACGAATTTACGGGGTTTATAATGATAAAATGACAAAAACAAATAAAAAAAATACATTTACAACGTCAATCAATGGTTAAAACAAATTATGACCCATGTGTCCCTAGTTGAGTTGTGTATAACCAATGTCTGTGTTTTAAAAAGCGATGATAGTGTTTTAAGAACTCGTCGGATGTCGATATTATTTATATTATTGTCTATATTGATTCTAAATTAGACATGGGTCAGAAGGGTCCCATGGGTCGGAAGGATCGCATTGGTCACATGAGTCATATTTGTTCGTATGAGGTCGCATGGATCGCCTGAGTCGCACAAGGGGTCATATTGGGTCGGATGAGTTTGGATGAATTCTAATTTAATCCAATTGAGGATCGCATGGGTTGAATTATAATGAATACTTTATCGAATTATAATGATGAAAGTCACAAAAGGTTTATTCAAAATAATACAAATAAGATAGTATTACATAATTACTAACTAACAAACCTTTCTTTTTTTAAGTCGGCTTTGTCTCAGTTGTCACGTTCCAAACACTGTCAGTGATGCTGGCTTTTGAAGATGGGGTTTGTCTCGACGAAGAAGATGATGGTTGTCTCGACAAAAATGGGGTTTTTATAGATGAAGAAGATGGGGTTTTTCTTGACAAAGATGGGATTTGTCTTGACGAAGAAAACAGGGTTTGTCTCGATGAAGATGGGGTACTTCTCCGAGCCTCACCGGATCCAGGATAATGATTCTTTTTAGGCCTTCCGCTTTGCCTTTTCTCAGCCAGCATAGAAGGTAGAACCGTAACTTCAGTATATTGAGGAGGAATGTCCCAATCACTGGAATTAGGAACCTGATACAGTGTTTCTTGGTAAGTCGAATGCCATGTTTCCCGAAGGTAGTATTTTGACATAGATATGGTATTTTATGACCTTTACCAACCTTATGTGCTGCTGCAATTGCGTGACTGCATGGATACTTATCCACGTCAAACATTTTGCATTCACACATTCTTTTTTGAAGATTCACTACAAATCTTCTATCCATCTCATTTCTCAACCCATACTCATCACTCAGACTGTTCAATTCACTAATATCATACTTGGATGCCCATCCAAACCGTTCATGTAATGTTTTCTCAACGTAAGGTGTTAACTTTTGAGAATCATCACCGGTAGTTGCTTCCAACCTATACCTACTGAACCATTCCACTGTCTTTCCCAAACAAATATCTAAAAGCCCTAGGATCGTAAATTTTTTTGACTTCTTCAACATTGAATTTATTGACTCGATGCCATTAGTGGTTAATAAGTTGTACCTTTCCCCCTTAAATTTACGTCTTGCCCACTTAACGAAATCAAGTTCCTCTTTCTCTAAATACTTTGCAACATTATGATACCTACGCAAAGGTCACAAAGGTAAAATATGGCCACAAATGTCACAACAGTCAAAAGGGTGGCAGAGGTACAAGGGTCGCAGAAATACAAGGGCAACAGGGGGTGAAAGGGTCGAAGGGATACAATGGTCGCAGGGGTACAAGGGTCTCAGGGGTACAAGGGTCGCAGGGGTCAAAGGGTCGTAGAGGGGTAAAAGGCTCGCAGAGGTGCAAGGGTCGGAGAGGGATTCAAGGGTAGAAGAGGTGCAAAGGGCGGAGAGGGATACAAGGGTGGCGAGGTGCAAGGGTCAGAGAGGGGTACAAGGGTGGCAGAGGTGCAAGGGTCGGAGAGGGGTACAGGGGTCGTAGAGGTCACAAAAGTCACAAAAGTCATTTTTGTACCTGTCCTTCAAATCATTCAATAGCACTTCAAATTCGTTCTCTATGTATGCTGCTGCACATTTGAAGAACATTTCCGCCATAGTATCACCCTTTGAAGTCTTTCTACCATGGCCTTTATTGACGTAGCTCTTTATATTTTGCGATATATGACGCGCAAAAAAAATGATCAACTTGTTTATACACTTGTTTGACTGCTTTGATTAAGCTTTTATGGCGATCAAATATCACAACGACATCACGTTCATCCGATATCACCTCTTTCAATCTTGACATAAACCATATCCATGATTCGTCCTTCTCTCTATCGACTATTCCCCATGCAATAGGATATTGGTGGTGTTCACCATCTTTTGCGGTCACCACAATCAATGCTCCCTTGTACACTCCTGTCAGAAATGTTGCATCCACAACAACCACTTTACGCATGTATTTCCATCCTCTTATAGCCGCTCCGACAGCCATAAAAAGGTATTTGAAGCTTTTTCCATCACTGTCGAGCTGAAGATTTGCAACAGATGCGGGATTTCTTTTTGTAAACATGTGCAACCACCCTTGAAACCTCATATAATGTTCAAAGTCATCACCACGAATCTTCTTTTAAGCACCGCATTTGCCTCTTAATGCCATCAAATACGATACATTGGCATCGTATTTTGCTTTTACACGAGCCATCAATTTTTTTTTGGAGGTGTTTCATAATTTCCGGTATATTCCTCTTTCAGATAATCCTTAACCATTTTCGATGTACCCTTTGTAGCTTTGGTCCACTTAGATACAGGTGAACAGTTATGAATGGGATGGTGTATTCTCACACTAAACCGTTTGGAATTCGGGATTGCTGCCACGCATAATTTTCATTTACAACCACTTCTGGCAAACTTGCATCGTACTTCCCACAGCTTTGTATCAGATCTCAATGTTGTATATCTAAATGAAGCTTCGATTGAACCCTTCCTTCCAAATACATGTACATCCTTCTTGCTATCAAACTCTTTCCTAATTTTAAGATTCAATCTATCTTCGAACTCAAAGATATTATTTTCGTTGTCGTAAACTACCATTTCCGAGTTTTTCTCACCATCACCATAGGTATGCTCTGTTCGAACATCAGAATCAAATTTATTACTACCACAAGCAACTCCATCAACTACCACATTCATGGCACACCCACCATCTTCTCTTAACCCGCTTGTATGTTCACTATCAGAATTATCAGAATCCAAAATATTTATTGTTTCTGGATTATTCTTTACTCTACTTTTGTTATTTGGACCTACAATAACACAATCATCATAATCTACAACACCTCGATCCTCACCTTCTTTAGCAATGCTTCCAAAATCAGGAGTTAGAGGCTCAATTTCCCTCTCAATTTCGATTTCACACTTTACACTTGTCGATTCTATCTCCATATACAACAATGGTCGAATTCTCTTATGCGATCGAACAAAGAACAAATAAGATGCTTGTCATTCATTATATATGTCATCTTCCTATTTTCACAAATATTGGGCAAATAGCTTAACTTCAACTTTATTGTATTATTTCCCACCATCATCTCTGCGCATAACTCATCAATCACTTGCTGGTATGTCAGACTAACCAGAGGACAATAGAAAAATACTCTATGGTTTTCTTGAACTCTACCAACCTATTCAGATTTTCTATTTGGGTTTTTTCCCCATTTACCATCATACACAAAATATATTAGTGTGATTTTCTCATCCACCGTACCCATTACACCTGTAACAAAAACATTAAAAGAGGGGTAAATTCTGTGACCCACTGCGACCTTGCGACTCGATGAGACTCTGTGACCCACTGCGATTGTACGACCCTTGTACCTCTATGACCCTTGTACCTCTTCGACCCTTGTACCCCTGCGACCCTTTGACTCCTCTGCAACCCTTGTACCCCTGCGACCCTTGTACCCCTCTGCGACCCTTGTACCCCTTTGCGACACTTGTACCTCTGTGACCCTTTTGCCTCTGCGACCCTTGTACCTCTGCGACCCTAGTACCCATGCGACCCTTTGACCCCTGCGACCCCTTTACCTCTGTGACCCTGGGACCCCTGCGACCCTTTGACATTTGATCCCTTTGACCCCTCGATGAGACTCTGTGACCCAGTACGACCGTGCGACTCTGTGACCCAGTCATTAATTGCAATTATTTGAAATTTTAATAAATATGACTCGTTTAGACTCGTTTTCAATAAACGAGTCTTATATTGACCTAGTGCTTCATAACTCACAAAAGAAACAAGAAAAGCACAAGAGAAACACGAAAAACTCACTATATGTAACTGATTTTTCTATGGTACGTGCTTAATTGCAAGCTTCTTTGGTGACAACAAACGATTTCAACCTATTGACAGCGAATCTGATGCCGATTTCAAGCTACTCTCGTCGAATCTGTTGTGGTGTGGGAGAACAGTTATTTTCGCGGAGAGAGAGAGTGAAATAGAGGTGCTCTGGAGGAGAGAAAAAAATTGTCGATAAGGGTAGTATGGGATTATCAATATTTGAAGGGTAGATTTGAAGTTGAAACTTCTTTTTTTCAGGGAAGGGTATTTTGAAGCACTTTAGCCTACAAAGGTATTTTTGAAGTTCTCCCAAATTAAAGTGTGTGGACGTTGAACGTTCTCACCTACTCATTTGGTGACTTGAACTCACAACGGGCTAACTTCAAAATACCCTTAAAATGCTATTTTGACTTAAAGTCCGCCCTTCTCTAAACAAAAGTTAGCTTAGAAAATACCTTATAATATTGATATTCCCAAAATACCTCTGCAACCCTGCAACCCAAAATCGCCGAACATCACTTGAAATTGCCGGAAATCGCTCGAGAATCACTAAAAATCACCAGAAATCGCTAAAAATCGCTGGAAATTGCTTTATATCACTGAAAATCGTTGGATACCATTGAAAATGGTTAAAATCGTTGGAAATCACTCAAACATTGCTGAAAAGCGCTCAAAATTGCTGGAAATCGCTCGAAAATGGAAGAAAATCGTTCGAAAATGGAAGGAAATCGCTCTCAACTTCGTCTCCGTCCTTTCAAATTTGAAATAAATTCCGTTTCACTAACAAAAATGTCAAAACCGTATGTGTTTTTCACTAACAAAATATAAAGGCACATAAATCTTTTTTCCTTTTTTCATTAGATTTATAAAGGTAGACGTGAAGCACTTCAACCCTACAAGGTATCTTTGATATTATGCCACTCACAGCTATCAGTTTACTGTTTAGTTTTAACGCAATTATATTATATTTATATCTTCAAAAACTGTATTTTAAACTATAAATGTCTCTTAACATATTAAGATATAAGACAGTTTTATCTCTTATTATTTTCTTATAACATTCTTTGTATTCTATTAGATTTTTAATGTCAATTTTAAATCTAATCTGTTATATTTTAGAATTTCCGTATTCTTTTTTCTGCAATATCGATCTTTACATGGTATTATAACCTACAGACCTCATAAACCAGAGACCTCCAGATCAAATCAAACTCTATTATCATGTAAAAATTGATATGGCATAAATAGAAATATAAAATTCAAAAAAAAATTATAAATTAAAATTCGAGATTAAGATTATACTATTAGACATTTAAATACAAAACAAGTGTGTGAAAACTAATTAAATGAAATAATTATGAATTCAAGTCATCGAATGAGTAGACGGGAAGAATTCGAAGTCCATACACTTTAATTTGAATTTTATGTGCTTTTCCTTGAGTTTTAAAGCATGAATGAGCTTCTTGCATCTCACACTATATTTACACCACATATAGTTATGATCACCCTATTTATCTCCAACAATCTTTATTTAAAATGGACAGAATGTTTAAAGTCCCTATAACAAGAATCTCGATCCAAATTTCTCTTAAATTGTCCAATAACCTTGTTAAACTTGAACTACAAATCTTAAATTCAGCCACTAACGTTGCAAACTCTCATGCTTAATGTTTTATAAGTAAGATGAACGTCATTATTAATGTTTTTTAGATTTTAAAAAAACGAAGAGAAAGCACTTTCATTTCATTATAATTTATTTTAAAATAATGGCAAAAGTAAGATATAAGTAATCTAGTACATGTAAAAAAAAATCCTAAAAAGAATTTCCTTCACAATTCAAAATTTTCTACATAGCAGATCTTTAAATTTTCTAATATAAATAATAAATTTTCTAAACTATGAAAAATTAAAATTTTCCTAACATTACTGGAAGATCTTCTAATAACCAATATTAGAACTAATTCTTAATTTTTAATATGAACAGAAGTCTTCTAATATAATAAATAAGATATATCTCACTTTAATTAATATTGAACTTCAATTTTATCATTTTCTTAGCTCCTGAGCGTGTCATTGGTTTTGACGACTTGAATTGAAGTGATCTTCACATTCCTTACTCTAAAGTATGCCCATTACATTTGGATGTATCTGAATCATCATCACTCTATACAAATTTTTAAAATATAATATATATCTTAATAAATAAAAAATACATAAAATTATATAAAAATGTGAAAATAATATATTGATTAACTTTTAATATATACACATAAATTATAATAATACGTATTTTATTATAATTATTTTCAAATTAATCTGGATATATTGTAGGGTTACTAGTTGGACGGTGGAAATCATTTTTAACAATCTAAATATGAAATCTAATCATTTTTAGAATTTTTGATTTTATGGGTTTCTTTTTTTAAAATCAAATTATTATGGATTCAAATTCACTAACCTTAAAGATTGAAGACAATGAGATACATAAATTCACATAACATCCACATATGATCCACGTTGAGATTGAAATCCTTTGTTACTGCTTTAACATGATCGGAATAGTAGAGAACTTTTATCTTTTGTTGTTTCTCTCTAAAACTCCATAAGTCCTTCCACTTTTGCTGATTGTGATAATTGTGTTGGTGGGTATATATTTATAATGCCAATGACGACTAAACTGAAATAATTAACAATTAATTATTTTTTAGATTATCTATAATTATTTAATACTTGTATTTTTAACTTAACGGATTCATCAATCTCTACTTGTCCAAGTGAACTATCTTATTATATGTATATTCATATATACACCATCATGCATATGCAAAGCTTAAAGAGATGTCCCTCCTCAAAGAACTGATTCTTTCATAAATTATGTATTCGGTTTTAGCAAAATATATAACTGATTACCACATATATTGTCTAACAATCATTAGTGAATCGAAACCATGATAAATGTAACGTCTCATGTTTCAACACTAAATTAGTAGTCGATCAATCAAATAATCAATTAATCAAGTTCGAAGTCTTTCAACACTCCTCAAAGGCTAATAGCATGAATGAACACCTTTAAACCATTGAACTAGAGTGAAATCAAATTATAGTATTTTCTTCAATCTTTCCAATTTTTAATAATCCTCGGTATGAGATGAATGTCAAACATACCAAATTACCATATGTTCTATGTTTATCATAAACGACTACCAAATGATCTCGAGAAAAGGTATGATCCTAGACTGATGCTCTATTATTAGATTAATAGATTTTGGATTAAAAACCTTTGCCCGGTAGTAGAACCTGGAACTTATTATGAATTCATTCGTTTGTTCTCATAAACAATGAATGCCCAAAACCCAATTATAAATTGACTAGAAAACCTCATATTTAATGACGATGTTACAACACTTATTATCTAGTATTGATAAGTCAGTTAATACTTAGTATACCTCAAATATTTCAAAATTAAATCTCAAGAATTGGAAAAAAAAAACACTCTCAATAGATAAAACGTACTTTTAAAATGTCATACAATAGGAGCCTTATTTATAAGGATAAAACTACAAAGGAATACTAATTAAAATTAGCCAACTAAAAAAACATGGGAAAATGCTCGATGGAGTGTTGGATAATGTTATAATTCTAAAAATACAACTAGTAAAGTATGATTGGTGTAGCACTACGATGCTCAGGCCATGTGAACCATGTCATCGAATTCTCCTTGAGCCCCACAAGTTTACTGAGGTCAAGCAAAGCATGAGGTCAAGCAAAGCATGAGGTCAAGCAAAGCATCTCTACAGTCGAACGACCGATTGGTGTCAAGGATTTGTTCGAGTCAAGTGAATCCCTACTCGAGCCAAGCATCGTCTGCTCCTCTAACGTTTTGCTCCTTTCAACATCTTCTACTTGTAGGCAACTCAAGTGTTAAGGAAAACACATAGCGTGTCCCTACAACTAGACTTTGGCCATTCCAAAATTAACATCTTCCACAAATGTGTTAAATATTTCTTTACAAGTGAGATTAGAAGAAATATTTTTGCAAAATGTACAAGGTTTTGGCCACTCTACCATGTGTCCAACGTAAGGGTGTCCAAATCAGGTTGTCCAAATCGACCTGATCTGAAACCAACCCGAACAACCCGAATCATTTGGAATATGGGTTACCCTAAGAATCTATATTGTTTCAAATTTCATAACTCGTTCGGGTTTGAGTTCGTTTGTTTTCGGGATAAGGTAAAACCTTAGGAAACCGAACAATCAAATTAAAAATAAAAAATATAAATACTAAAAATATTATAGATTTATTTTTATATATTCTTATGTTCAATATAATATTTTTTATTTTTTCTATTAAAAAAGCGAACTAATCAAAGAACCCTAATACAAAAAATAATCTAAATTAAGTATAATACCCAAAGAATCTAAAATCTAAATTATCCGAATAACTCAAACTACCCGATAAACCTAACTATTGAAATGTAATACGGATTATTTTGGGACCAATTATTCTAAAACCGAATAACCTGGACCAAACCGAACACAGACCGCAAATATTCAGGTTCAATTCAGATGCAATTATTAAAACCCGAGATACATGAATAGAAACCCGGATTGCACACCCCTAGCCTCAAGATTCAATAAATCCCTTATAGAACATTCAGTATGCAAAATCTAGTCTCATGAAAAAAATATTCTTTGAATCGATACAATACAGATCAAAGCATAACATCTAGATAATCCATCTGCCACGATATTTTCCCTATCTTTGCTTGAACTTAATGGTCTACGAAAAGATCATTATGAATTTCATCCACTTGGTGTGCCTACGGTTAAACTTCTATTATTCGTTGAGATGCTTGAGTATTCATGGTCAATATGAGCCAAAAATTGTTTGGACTATAAGTAGTGTTGCAATGTTTGAATCATCATACCAATGTGTATAATTCTTGTCATTTGTGGGGTACCTTATTTTTGCTCCATTAAGTTTCCACTGAAGTATAGATGGGTTTGTGTTCTTGCATAAACACTTCTTCAATTCCTACACTTGATGCATTACATTCAATCTCAAACATTTTAGTAAAGTCAGGTAACACTAATAAAGGAGCTTATGTTAGTTTATGTTGAAATGTTTGGAAATCCTTCTCTTGAGCTTGGCCTCTTTGAAATGTGATGCTCTTCTTGATCATCTAGATTAATGGCGCATGCAATGTACTGAAGTCATTTACAAATCGTTGGTATAAGTTATCTAATTCGTGAAATCTTTGGATATTTCCAACCATCTTACGGCTCGACCAATTATGTATGGCCTTGATCTTTCCATCATCAAAGTATCATGTTCACTTACAACGAATCCTAAGAAAACAAGCCTATTAGTACTAAAATTTATTTCTTAAGCTAACCATACAATTATTTGTTTCTCAACAAATCTAGAACCGATCTCAAATGCCCAACATGTTCTTATAAGGTCTTGATATACACTAAGATGTTGTCAAAATATGCTACCACAAACTTTCCTATGAATTTTCAAAGGAACATAATTCATTAGCCTTATAAAATTACTAGGTGAATAGGTTAATCGAAAGACATGACTAACCATTCGTAAAGTCCTAGTTTTATCTTCAATTCCGTTTTCCGTTCATTTCTATCCATCATACAAATTTGACGGTATCCACTCTTCAAATTTGTTAGAAAATAGAAGAACCATGTAATTCAACTAATATATAATCTAAACAAAGTATAGAGAGATGATACTTTACCGTAATGTTGTTGATTGCACAAAAATCAACACACATGTATCACATATCATTATTTTTAGGTATGAGTATCACCAATATATAATACGGTAACATGCTCTCTCACACGTATCCCTTCCATGAGCTAATTCACTTGCCTTTTGAGTATCTTAGTCTCTTCGAGAATGATTCAATATGCTGGACGATTTGAAATATTTGCACTTGGTAGGAAATTGATTTTGATATTCAATAGAACACATCGGAGGTAATTCTTTGGGTGGTCTTCTGGAAACATGTCTTTAAAACCCTGCATTATATCGAGAACAACACTAGGAAAAGAAGTGGTGACCTTTTCAGTGAAAAACGATTTCTTATACATAAGTACCACTATCGGTTGGTGTGAAAGCCAAGCCTTCTTAACCTCACACATTCTCATGGAAATAAAAGTATTGCTCACGAGTTGTGGCTGAAATCAGTGAACAACCTCATTTCACTCATAGAAAATTATTTCTTTATCGTACGATATTCGAATACTTCTTTTGATGTGAGTGGAGCTAGTCAAACGTGTCATCCGTTGAAATCAAATGAGTACTTGTTGTTGAACTCGTCGTGTTTTGTCCGAGTATCAAACTACCACGGTCATCCTAACAACAGGTGTCTCACTTGTATTGATACCATGTCACATAGCACACCATCTTGTAATTTCTATTGCAAAACTCAACCTTAACCTCATTGGCACCTTGGTTTTTCCACTATTGTCCAACAATTGTAGCTTGTATGATTTTAGATTAATGTAGTGGGCAATCCCAACTTCGACCCTAACACGTCAAACAATGAGTATCATAGTTTCATATTGAAGTATCAGTGGTACCTAGTGGTTTTGATTGTGTTGTTTTCACTTTCTACTCTACTTTGTGTCCCAATTTCAGTTTGTCAAATTGATTATCTTTAGATCAATAGACTGAAGAGTGTTCGTACTTCTAAAACGTTTGGCCCTTCCTATTCAATTATTTCTCAATCTTGATAGCCAAATGCAACAAGTTATCTATATGCATATAATGATGAGTCTTTACATAGTCATGTATGTCACAACTGAGACCACCTAGAAATCGATCCATTGTTGTCTCTCGATCTTCCTAGATGTTGATTCTACTCATGAAGACATCCATTTCCTATATTACTCTTCCACGCTCCGACTACATTGCACAAATCGCCTAAAATGTTGATTGAAATCTCGATGATAGTGAAAACATACAAATCGATACATCAAAACGGTATGCATCTCATCCCAAGTAGTGATGGAATGTTCTCCATTTCGCTTTCAAGAAGTGTCACTTTATCTCACATGCAAATGCGTAGTCACTGAATTTTGTTGATGACAATTTTACCTTCTTAAGTTTGGAGTATTGATGGCAATTAAAGACCATCTTATACTTCCATTACCATTCAAAATATGCTTCGGAATTTATCCAACCAATAAACACAAGAATTTTTTTCCTGATGTTATTGATGTCATTGTCAATTATTATCCTTGTCTAGACCTCATAGACTCATCCTCATATGTAGAGTATGGATTATGAGCTACATTCGGTCTCCTTTGCGGTTGTTATTAGCGAACTCCATGTGTCATGTATTCTACCCATTCAACAATCATCACTTGCATTTGCATCTGCAGCTAATCTACTCTTTAACCTTACAGTATTTTGCCACGATGGTTTCCTGAATTAGACATACAAAATAGCCATAAAATATAAAAAAATTGTTAGCAAAAATATAAACGATCAACGAAAGGAAGATGAATAAAGCTCACAATCACTTAGAAAAATGTTTTGCTCAAGTTCACTTGCACCCTAGCCTTTTCCCCGACTCCTCTTATTTTATAGTTTATAACTCAAGAAAATATTTGAAGTTAGTTTTCGATGAATTCAAAAGAAATCTTGACTACAAGTATATATTGTCACCACTATATCATAGTCTACTAATCTAGTTCTAAGGATTTTCTATTTTTTTAGTATGAATTTTCTATTTTTTTGCTATTTTTTTCTTTTTCTTCTTTTTTATTTGCTTTTCCTTTTCCTTTTTGTTCTTTTTTTCTCCTTTTTTTGTTTTTTCTTCTTTTTGTTTACCTCCTTTTATTCTATTAAACTGAGCTAAATGAAAAAAATAACAAAATAAGACTAAAAATGATAGTCTATCACAAAAATGAGGCTCTTATACCACTTTATATGATTCTAGAGAGATGCTATACTGATAACAGATGGAATTAGAAACGAAAGTCCCCTAGAAACCCTATAGTAAAGCCCATAATTTCCCTAAACCTAAATATAAATCGGCTTGAAAATCACAGGCTTAGCAAACAACGCCATAACACTTTTAATCTAGTGTTAATAACTCGGTGAATATGTAGAATATATAAAAGAGTTTGGTAGATAAAAATATCAAGAATTAATAAAGAAAAAAAACACACTCGATTTATAACACTTAGTTATAAAATATCATACAATATTTGCCTTATTTATAATGACCAAACCATGAAGAAATAAAAAATAAAACAATCCAAATAAATAAAAATGTGGAAAAAATGATCAGTCGGAGCAATGTAACCACTCGATCGAACATTGCATAAGGTTTTAACCTTAAACTACAGCTAGCAAAGTGTGATGACTCCACTGTTCAATCGAGTCCGCAAATACTCGATCGAGATATGTGGCCGAGTGATCGAATTTTTTGAATGCTATCTTAGCTCTGTAAGTTCTCTTGGGTCAAGCACACTGTCATTGGGTTGATTAATCAATTTTTTTCACATGTACATTGGTCTAAAAGGTTTGCTCGGATCAAACGAATCCTTGCTCTACATGTCGTCAACTCATCTAGCTATTTACTCCTCTCAACCTCTTCTACTTGTAGGAACTTCACGTGTTCTTATTAACGCCTCTTAATACCTTTGTGGTGTCATTGCAATCTCTTTCACAACCATCCGAGTGAACTTGTTCTACATCCTCTTTGCTCTAGCCCTCATGAGGGAACTTGCGATCGGTCAATCCTCATTCACACGTTCAACCAAGCATCACATCAATGGACCGATCTGTGTACTTGGTGTCCCATTCAGAGTCTCGTCCTCATCAAAAACTCAATTATCTCATAATTCTATTACTTAGACAAATACTTAATCAAGCATTATGATTAAGCATACATAGAACTCAACTCTTACCAAGAGTTGAAGAATCCTATATTGATAAAATATTAACTACACAAACACCTAATTTTACCCAATATCCTTTCAATAAACACTCTATAATGCATAGGGTTTCTATTGACATATTAATGATAACTTTTAAATTATATTGTTGATTTCATATCTTAGAAAAAAATTATGTCATTTAGTTTCTTTTTGAGAAATCCTATTGACATATTAATGGTAACTTAAACGCTAGAAATTCTCACTTTAGGTCAGTTGGATTATCACATCCCTATGTGTATAATCCATATAAAGAACTTAGTAAAAGAGATTTACTAATTTATATCCAATAGAAACAATCACATGCATGTGATACCAAAACTCATCTATCTGCATCATGATGTAGTTTCTAATATTAATAATGGAATATTACATATCTCTTATGCAATACATATATATACATATATACTCTTATATATATATATATATATATGCAAATCATCGTATGATAAACAAATTTCCATTTAATTAAAACAAATTGTTCAAATATTACATGACCTTATTCTAGTTCTACACAATTCCAACTCATGAAACTACACTATCACTAGTCTCAAAACGTTAAATTTCTCAATCCAATTTTATCTTATGTTAGTCAAACTCTTGTGAACAAAACGTCTTTTAGAGCGAATCAGTTATGTTTTTTTTTCATCTACTTTCTGGATTTGAACACCCCCATGCTCCATGATCTCTTGATTCTTGTGTTTCTTTCTTTGAACATGTTTTGATCTATGATGAGACCTTAGTTCCATCATTTGAGCTAGTACTCCAACATTATCACATAATAATAGGATGGGCTTTTTATCGAAGGCATGACACCAAGTTCACTAATGAAGTTTCTCATCCAGATCTTTTCCTTCACCACCTCACATGCAACAATATTTATTTTTTGGAAATCGAGTTGGCTACAGTAGCTTACTCTGAACTTCTCCAATTGATTGCTCGAACATTCAAGCAAAATAGAAAGTCTAACTTGGATTTGTTATCATCCTTATTCGATAAAAAACTCGCATCAGTGAACCCCTCTAACTCCAAGCTAGAGTCTCTATTGATAAAAAAAATTGATCTTTAGTCCTCCTCAAGTACTTACAAAAATTGTTTTCACCATGGTTAGCTTTTATAAAGAACTCTTTTTCCAAAAAAGATTTCTCCGCTAGTCATAAATATTTTGTTGTTAGAGGGGTGATAAAAATAGTATCCAATTGTTTCTTTAGGATATCCTATAAACTGACACTTATCAAATCTAACATCAAGCTTATTCGACTGTAGTCTCTAAACGAAAGCTGGATAACACCATATTCTTATGTGTTTTGAATTCAACTTATGTCCTTTTCATATCTCATTTGGAGTTCTAGACACTGCTTTAGTAGGAATGTTTTTAAGCAAATAGGTTGCTTCTAAAGCGTAACCCATAAAGACTAATTAGAAGATCATTAAACCCTATCATGGATCGTATCATATCTATTAAGGCTCATTTTCTCCTTCAAAAACTAGGTTATCTTGTGACGCTCCAGAAGAAATCCATTACGGCAAAATCTCATTTGCCTTAGATATTTCGTGAATTTGTGACTTGGGTATTCCCTCCATTGTCGGATCTCAACACTTTGATGATCTTTTCCATTTGCTTTACAAACTTATTGAAGAATCTTTTGAACAATTCAAAGTATTTAGATTTATGTTTCATAAGATACACAAATCCATATCTTTACATATCGTCAGTGAACATAATAAAGTAGAAATACCCTCCTCTAGAATGAACTCTCATGGATTACATACATCCATATGTATGAGTTCTAAGAGTTCCATAGCTCTTTCTCTCATTCTTGTAAAACATGATTCAATCATTTTCCCTCGTATAAATGATTAACAAGTTGTGTATGATTTATCATCATATTTTCACGGATAACCATCTCGGTGTAACAAGTTTATCATCTTCTCTTTGATATGATCGAGCCTACAATGCCAAAGTATATTTTCAATGATCATCTATCTCTATTTTATGACCATAAATATGCATGTTAGTCAAATTAATATTGACATCATGCAAGACATATACAACATGCTGTAGAAAACCGTTAGCAAATAATTTATCATTATGAATAATAAGATAACTATTATCACAGAAGATAGCTCGAAATCCATATCGATCCAACATAGAAATAGAAAGTATATTCGAAACAAATTTTGTAATATAATAAACAATTTCAAAAACAGGATCTTGCCCATAGGCATACCTAGAGAAATCAATCATACAACTAATATCGCAACACTTGCAGTATTCTCCACTTGTGGATTGAAATCTCATTTCCTCATTCTTCTCCTAATCTTTAGACCTTAAAATATATTATATATGTTAAAGCTATTGATGGTATCTAATACTCACATAGAAAAACCAATGGTGGCCAAAGAAATCATGAAAACATTATTCATATAGGTTACACAATTTTTTTTTATCTTTTTGAATTGTAAGATATCCCTCACAATTTCTCTTCCAGTTTCACGTCTTCTTACGGAAGATATACCCAACATTGATGTGGTCGGTCTTGCCCCCCTTCACTTTAATTTTGGTCACACCACCTTTAGTCGCGGTAGGCTTTCTCTTGGACCATTTCATTCTTTTTCTTGGAAGATAACTCGGCGATCATAACATCTCTAAATCTTGTAGACATTTCCGATGATTTTTCGATGATGTTTTATTGCTTTTCTCTTTTTAAGTTGTTATGTGAGATCAATCATCTTTAGAATGTGGGGTCCACCGTTGTGTCGAAAATCAAATTTGACTTGAAAGTCTTGGACAATTGACATTATAGTGTCCTACTTTTTGAATCATACATTTTTTAATATGCTCAATTATGTATGATTGATTCATATCCTCATGTTTTTGCTTGATTTTTGAACTTATCGAAGCCACGATGATACACTGAGTAGTGGCCATATACTTTAAATGCTTGAAATGAGCACTGGTGGTATCAACATCATTTGTAGAGGGACTGTCTGACTGGCTTATATATCATATTGATTAGTTTCTCGTGTTGCCTTGGGGTACAATATCAATCATCAATGTTTATCCCAAAAATCTTGTGGACATTTAAGATGGAGCACAACGAGATGGAAGACATTCTTCCTTATACTACTTGAGAGATATTGAAATACAAAAAAAAATGCAGTAATATAAGAACAATTAATAAACATCATTAGACATGGAATTAAGCCTAACAATGTCAACTAATGCTACAATAACACTAGAAATCATATTTCTTATTACAGTCTTTTAACCCATCTAATATGCATGAGCCCCTGGTTATCAGGTTGGTTCTCAAACGTACTAAATCGGTTCACATGTAATATTAGTAGCCCTACATCACATAGTCCCCTGAATGTCATATTGCTTCTATCGATATAATTGAGTTCATCCATCACTCATGGTTAGTAAAAAAGTTACGATATGTATTCTCGGGATATTCTAAGCATATATACAATCAAATTATTCAATTTTATTATGAATCTCACAGAATAGACCTACATTTGTTAATCCTCAAACTATAGTCTCTAGGTTTTCAGGTTGTACGATATAAGTGAGAGTTCAACTCATATGTCTACTTTGATGGGAAATCCATTATTTTTAACCATTTTCACCATTCGAAACTCAATACTTTGGTATGTTTCTCTTATATATTTCTCGATCGCACAATCATACTGCTCGAACAAAGTTATATAAAAAAAGAAATCGTTAGGTTCGAGCAATCACATTACTCGGCCCGAGCAACCAGTAAGCATTCTTCGAGAGATTTAACTTGATCCAAACAACCTATTATTCGGTCGAAGAATCGTCACATCTGCTTGAATTGTGTAACAATTATTTGCATGATCCTCTCTCTCTATATATATATATATATATATTCACACTTTGAAACAAGTTTATGTATTTTTGAAAAATTTTCTTTTACACGGACAACTTAAAATAATTCGAATTTTATTATTTTTATTCTTTCGTACTTATTATGTATCCAAATTAGGAATATATAATGAGCTACTCGTTCACGAGCCAGCTCTAGTTCGGATCATATTTGAGCGAACTGAGCTGGGTATTTTTCAGCTCGTTTAAAAAACGAGCTCACAAGTTGAGCCGGAAACAAAATAGAGCTTAAGCGAGCTGGTTCGCGAGCTAGCTCAGGAGATAAGTACAAAAGTACATATTTTCCTATTTTTACATAATATACATATTCTTTGCATTATTAAATATTATTTAAAGAAAAAAATAATATATTATTTACATATAATAATAATAATAATAATATTATTATTATTATTTTCCTATTTATACCAAATTAATATAATTTTTTAACAAATAAAAAATAAAATATTTTAATAACTATTGTAAAAAATAAGTTTATATATTCAATATTTTATTTAATTTTTTATAGATTTATTTTCCAATTAATATTTTTTATATGTATTCAAATTAATGTTTTAATATTCTATATATTTTATTTGGTCTGTGGAATATATATATATATTATAATTCTTTTAAATTAAATAGTCTAATTCACGAGCAAATTCGTTTTTAGATGAACTAAAGTCGAACTGAGCTGAGATTTCGTAGTTCTTTTTGAAACGAGCCGAGTGAACCAGCTCATTTTTTGATGAGCTCAGAATTGAACCGAGTCAACTCATTTTATATCTCTAATAAAATTTAAGGTAAATTGAAATAAATTAAACCAAAATAAACTTTCATCCATTTCAAGAAGACTTAAACTAAATTGAATACTATTCCAAACTTGATTATTCTTGTTTAAATTGTTTTTATTCCACACAATATGAACCAATATAAATTTCAAATAAATCAAACTTACCACAATTCATCAACATCTTATTGATTCATATTAAATAAAATCAAACTAAATTGGTAACATACAATAAAATTATATTACTCCATATGTTAATGCATATTTCGTTTTTCATTTTTACACTAGTTAAATAACCAATGACGTTTCTTGTAAATTTGTCTTACAAAAAATTCTTATCTTCGTGTATATTTTTGTATTTTAATTGTTATCTTTGAAAAAAATTAATGTTTTCATATTAAAGTATTAAAATAAATATTGTAGAAAAATTTGGGTAACAAATAAGAAATTAAAAGTTAGAGTGATAAAAGGGAGAACTTCAAAAATACCCTCGTAGGGCTAAAGTGCTTCAAAAATATCCTTCCCTGAAAAAAAAAAGTTTCAACATGTTACCCTTGTCGACAATTTTTGTCTCTCCTCAAGAGCACCTCTAGTTCTCTCTCTCCTGTGGCGCGAAAATTACTGTTCTCCCACACCACAACAGATTTGGCGAGAGTAGCTTGAAATCGACATCAGATTCAGTGCCAATAGGTTGAAATCGTTTGTTGTCAACAAAGAAGCTTGCAATTAAGCACGTACCGCAGAAAAACCAGGTATGTGTAGTGAGTTTTTCAGGTTTCTTTTGTGTTTTTTTGTTTGTTTCTTTTGCGAGTTTTGAAGCACTGGGTCAATATAAGACTCATTTATTGAAAACGAGTCTAAACGAGTCATATTTATTGAAATGTCAAATAATCGCAATTAGTGACTGGGTCACAGAGTCGTATGGTCGCACTGGGTCATAGAGTCTCATCGAGGGATCAAAGGGATCAAAAGTCGTCGCAGGGGTCCAAGGGCCGCAGAGGAAAAGGGGTCGCAAACGGGTCCAAGGGTCGCATGATAAAACGGTCGCAAAGGGTTTAAAGGGTCGCTGGGGTCCAAGGGTCGCATGGGTACAAGGGTCGCAGAGGTACAAGGGTCGCAAAGGGGTATAAGGGTCGCAGAAGTACAAGGGTGGCAGAGGGGTACAAGGGTCACAAAGAGGTACAAGGGTCGCAAAGGTACAAGGGTGTAAGAGGGGTACAAGGGTCGCAGAGGGGTCAAAAGGTCGCAGGGGTACAAGGGTCGCACGGTCGCACTGGGTCATAGAGTCTCATCGAGTCGCACGGTCGCAGCGGTTCACAGAATTTACCCCTCTATTTATGTTTTTTGTTACAGGTGTAATGGATACGGTGGATGAGAAAATCACACTAATTTATTTTTTGTATGATGGTAAATGGGAAAAACCACAAATGGAGAATCTGAATGGGTTGGTAGAGTTCAGGAAAACCAGAGAGTATTTTTCTTATGTCCTCCAGTTAGTCTGACATACCAGCAACTGATTGATGAGTTATGCGCAGAGATGATGGTGGGCATACCAGCAACAATCCAACTTTCTGTATGTCATATAGTGTATGGATGCTCAATGTAACAAAATAGATCCGCTTGTGACAGAAGAATACTATATTATTTGTATTATTTTGATTAAACCTTTTGTGACTTTCATCATTATAATTCGATAAATTATTCATTATAATTCGACCCATGCGTCCCACAATTGGATTTAATTAGAACATATCAAACTCATGCGACCTCATGTGAACAATTATGACTCATGCGACCAATGCGACCAATATAGACAATAATATAACTAATATCGACATTTGAAAGCAATGTTGAATGTATTTTTTGAAATTTTTTCAAACTCATCTGACGAGTTCTTAAAACACTACTATCGCATTTGAAGCACATGCATTGGTTATACACAACTCAACTAGGGAAACAAGGGTCATAATCTGTTTTAACCATTGATTGACGTTGTAAATGTATTGTTTTGATTGGTTTTTGACATTTTATCATTGTTAATCGTAAATTCGTCGATTTCGTATGTATTGATCCTTATATGCGACCAAACGAACCATGCTATTATCAATGTTTGAGTTGTATACGTCTAATTTAGAATCAATATAGACAATATTATAAATAATATCGACATTTGAAAACAATGTTGAATGTATTTTTTGAAATTTTGTCAAACTCATCCCACGAGTTCTTAAAACACTACTATCGCTTTTGAAGCACAAGCATTGGTTATACACAACTCAACTATGGAAACATGGGTCATAATTTGTTTTAACCATTGATTGACGTTGTAAATGTATTGTTTTGATTGGTTTTTGACATTTTATCATTGTTAATCCATAAATTCGTCAATTTCATATGTATTGATCCTTATATGTGACCATGCAACCCATGCGACCCTCATTTGGCTTTAATTAGTTTGACGTTTTAAATGTATTGTTTTGATTGGTTTTTGACATTTTATCATTATAAACCCGTAAATTCGTCGATTTCGCATGTATTAATCCTTATATGTGACCATGCGATCCATGTGACCCATGCGACCATCATTCGACATTAATGAGTTTGACATTTTAAATGTATTGTTTTGACTGGTTTTTAACATTTTATCATTATTAACCCGTAAATCCGTCGATTTCGCATGTATTGATCCTTATATATGACCATGCGACCCTCATTTGGCATTAATGAGTTTGACGTTTTAAATGTATTGTTTTGATTGGTTTTTGATATTTTATCATTGTTAACTCGTAAATCCGTCGATTTCGCATATGTGTGACCCATACAACCCGTCGAAAATTCCTCACCAAAATTCCCGCCGAACTTTTCATCATATTTGAAAAAATTGAAAAAAATAACAGTCGTTTCGAATTCTGCAATCATGTCTTTTCGAATTCCATCTGACGACGATTCGATATCCAAGTCATGTCTTTTCGAATTACAGTCGTTTCCTTTTTTACAATAACGACACACTCTCTCTCCCTCTAACTCTCATCGTCTTCCATTAATTTTTACGAAAATGCCACATTTCCCTTCTTTCTTCAGAGAGATTTTTCCGTGCTATCTGGATAACTACATTGTAATCTTCTTCATATGTCTCTCTTTCCATATGTTACATGTAGAGAATTACAGATTTGACTTTGTTTTTCATTTTTTGTTACAAGACATCCCGAAGATATTCTTCGATGATTAAATTTACGGGAAAATGAGGGACAACAACACGTCAACGCTTAAATCGAATGGGTCTAAGAGAAGATGGGAAGCCAAGTTGGATGGCTCCATATTCACTGATGATTGGAAAGATTTTTCCAACGACCTAAACTTAAGTATTGGGGATTACTTACTTTTCACCCACGAAGGTGACATGGTCTTTCACGTCACCTTCACCACTCCTGCTCAGAGGATTTTACCACTCGCTGTTGTACCAGTCACTCATTCGAATCTAGAAGTAGATTCATTGGGAAGTGACTTCAATACGGACTTGGGTGATGTCGCGACTTAGGTAAGGATTTTCACGATTTTTATTCCTTTCTACATATGTCGCATACACTTCCAATAGGGTTCGCGAGGTCGAGAGGTCTTTGCCATAAACCATGTTAGATATATATGATGATAGGATTACGAACTGCCGTGGGAGGCATATCTAAGGCCCGTGGCACGTGGTGGCGCTTCCATCAAGAGGGGTTCGAGAAAGTTTTGTCTTGATCATCGATTGACCGAGGGTTGTACCCTCGCAGTCGAAATATATGCGAGTGCACCAACACATGTGCTTCAGTTTTTCCCTCAAACAGGGCCTCACAATAGCAGTGTTTGATTTTCAGTTGTATTTTGATTACTCTAAACCTCCTTGAACAAGAACATTAATTCGAACTTGAACTACATGTTCTCTTTTGGATGGTTTTTTTACAATGATTCAATAGTAAGTATTATTGTTAGTATCACTATTTTTGTGGAATGACTATTATGTAACAAGGTTCGCGAGGAACAAGGGTGGCAGAGGGACAAGGGTCGCAGGGATCCAAGGGTCGCAGAGGGACAAGGGTCGTAAAGGGACAAGGGTCGCAGAGATAAAAGGGTCACAGATATAAAAGGGTCGCAAGGGTCCAAGGGTCGCACGGGTCCGAGGGTCGTAGATGGACAAGGGTCGCAGAGATTCGAGTCAATTATTTGTAAATAATTGTATTTGTAAATAAGAAATAATAAATTATTCATATTATTTGTAAAATTGTAAATAATTGTATTTGTAAATAAGAAATAAGAAATTATTTATATTATTTTTAAATAATTGTATTTGTAAATAAGAAATAAGAAATTTTTCATATTATTTGTAAATAATTGTATTTGTAAATATAAGGGGTCCGAGGGTCGCAGAGATACCATGGTCGCAGAGATAAAAGGGTCGTAGGGTCAAGGGCCGAACGGGTAAAATTATCGAACGACCCTTGTACCTCTGTGACCCTTGTACCTCTGCGACCCTCGGATCTCTGCGACCCTCGGATCCCTTCGACCATGACCCTGCGACCCTTTTACCACTGCAACTCCTTTTATTTTAAAAATGTAGCAAATAAAATAATATTGTACCAAATATTTAAAAATAACAATGTCCCAAATATTTTAAAAAATAATAATGTACCAAATATCAAGTTAATTTCAGGGTGGAGGGATACATTTTCCATCACTAAATACCTCCGCCGCAATCTTCTCACGCATGGAAAGAACATTTTCGTCGCAAATGCAGTGCAAATCATTACGAGCTTTCATTACCGAGGCTTCTACGAATTTGTAGGAGAAAACACCACAGTCATTCCCGCTTTGATTCTGTACACCTTCATAATACTCATATTTCCATTTACCTTCTCCAGAAGCCAAAGAAGGAAAATCCTCCCAGAATGAACATCTTGGGGATAGCTTTTCTTAGATTCTCAATCACCGGAACGATATGCGTTTTCTTAAGCCTCGTCTGGCAGTCGTATACCGTGATGCATCGGGTTTTGAAATCCGCTTTGATGGCTACCCAATGACATCCTACATATATACTCTCGATCGACGGAATGTTTAAAACCGCGACAAAGCCTTCAAAATAACTCATTCGTTCCATACTTCTGAATGCATACTTGCCATTCAAGCAATCACTAAGAACTTCCGGCAAAGTGTCCAAATTCTCGTACGACCACATATTGAAGATCTGCAAGAAAAGAACAGGACAAACGTAAAGTTTCTTAAATATCGCGGGGAATGTCTTCATGCGATAATACTGCATCAACAATGCCTCCTCCAATTGCTGCAAAAAATAAAAAAATTTAACACACATGAATACATATGACAAAAAATGACCTCTATGACTTCGGGTTTAAAATAACTTACATCATCTTCAAGCCATACGTTGGGCGTTAATATAATCTTCCAAAACTCTGGCCCCCGGGGAGTATCTAGATCAAACTTCCACCAACTCTCATGTCCAGGTTTCGTCGGGAATATATATAGAGCAGTCAACCTTTCACCGTTTGCGTCAATGAACGAAGTTTCTCGGGTTATCGAGCCTTTTTCTAATCCCTTCGGCTTCCACCAGAACAAAGGTTCTTCATCCAACTTTTTATCGGGTTCTTGAACCACCTTTTTTCGGGTTCTTGAACAACCTTCTTTTCGGGTTCTTGGACTCCACCATCATCTTTCCCTCGCCCTCTCTCTCGCACTGTTCTTGCTCATTTCGCCAGTGGAGGTTCAACATATGCCTTCCGTGGTCTTAAAATTCGTTTAGGTACCGACAGAGGTTCAACATATGTCGTAGACTCCTTCGATAAAGGTCCAGTACCTGCATATAATTTACTTCATTCATTAAAGATATGACGACCAATGTGACCCTGCGACCTATGCGACCTATGCATGACCTACGACCTATGTGACCTTTTGTGACCCATTCGACCCATACGACTCATTCGACCTTTTGTGACCCATTCGATCCATACGACCAATTCGACCTTTGTGACTCAAAAGACCATACGTACTTGGTGGAACCTCCTTAACCTTAGAGGGGGCCTCTTCGACAGGATCCACTTTAGTTTCCTTGGAAGGAACCTCCTTATCTTTAGAGGGGACCTCTTCGACAGGATCCACTGTAGTTTCCTCGGCAGGAACCTCCTTATCCTTAGAGGGGGCCTCTTCGACTGGACCGATTGTAGTTTCCTCGGAAGGAACCTCCTTATCCTTAGGGACCACCTCTTCGACTGGACCGACTATAGTTTCCTCGTATGCGACTTCATCGACAGTAAACACTAGAGCATCTGCATAAAATTACTTCATTCATTAGATGCGACCCTTGTGACCCATGGGACTTATACGATCGTGCGACATATATGCGACCCTTGGACTTATACGACCGTGTGACTTATGCAACCCATGTGATTCTAGCGACCCATCGACTTATGCGACCCTTCAAATTATATGACCGTGTGACTTATACGACCATGCGACTTATGCATCTTTTGCAACCCATGAGACTCTTGCGACCCATGCTGACTCTCGATGGAAGTTGACTCAAATGAACTTTTTCACTATTTATTACTTACTTTGTGGAACTTCAACAGGAGCAATGACTGCAGTAACTTCTCCGGAAATGTATTCAGTTAGAGGAATGGTGGCGCCAGATGCGATATTTTCAACTAATCTCGAAATGTTTGCCAAATCCTCTTCTGAGCCATCTCCAGAGTTTTTTCCAGACTCTCACTCAACCGGCTCTTCGCTTGGCTCTTTTCTTGACACTGGATATGGACGTTGAAGGAATTCGAAATCATCCTCTCTAACAGTGCCAAAAGATTGGTTTGCCGCCTGTGCTTTTGGATTAGGCAAATGAAACCTGACATCCCTTAGAAGATCTCTTACGACGTTGATGATTCTTTTCTCCGACTCCTTCATTTCCTTCATTAATTTCTGCTCTAGTGTCAGACGGACTGCAGCTTCTTCTCCTTCAACTTCATCCTCACCTTCTCTTTCAGCTTGAGCATCAGCTTCAGCATCACCATCTCTTTCTTCATCAGCTTCATGAACACCTACCCTTCCTTCATCTTCTGTGTCTTCAATCTCTATCATTTTTTCGCCCACGCTCTTTTTCCTCTTCATCCCCTTCCCTTTCCCCTTCTTTTTATCACCAAGAACTGCTTTTCGCGTCAGCAATTCTTGCTTACGGATGTCCTTCCAACAAATACCCTTCGGATTTCTACGAATATGTTCTATTCATATCTGAACATTGGGATCGTGGAATCCCTCATAATCGTATAGATCAAAAACTAAACCTTCATCTTCGTGTTCAGCACGAAGAATACTTCGAATATCCTAAAAAACAAAATTTAACCATTGATACCCTTGTTTTCCTTGTGACCCTTGTGTAATTGTTACTTTAGAATCTCTGATCAGCCTTATCACATCTACATACTTCAGGTTAATACTAGATTTAACCATCTTCTTGCACATTCTTGGGCATGATGGATCCGCATCCATAACAACAACATACCATCCATTTCTGCCCAAACTAAGGATGGTTTCGAATGGAAGTAACTGAAACATTAAAACAAAATGATAAGAACGCAAAAAGTACGAAAACATTCAAGTTATTCGAATAATATATCACTACAAAAAAACCCGCGATTTCCAACGGACGGGGCAACGGATCCGTCCGTTGGAAACGCGTACCAATGGATTGCAACGGATGTGGTGAAATTGCAACGGGCAAAAATCCGTTACAAATCCGTTGCAAAACCTCCGTTGGAATGACCGTTGGAAATCCATCGCAAATTTTAATGGATGGCAATGGAAACCATCCGTTGGCAATGTCCGTTGGAATATCCGTTAGAAAACATTCCAACGGTCGTCCATTGCAACTTCTAATGGATGCCCGTTAGAAATTGTAATGGATGACCGTTGATGTTGTGAATTTCGAGGCCACCGGTCTAAATAAACTCACGTGAACCTCCAACGGGTATCCATTTTGATTTCCAACGGATGTCCGTTGGAACGTTCACTATTTAGATCATACCAAAGAGTGCATCAAACCATCAATAACAAAAACATTTTCGAAAAAATTTCGTCGTCTTCAAATCGATATATATATATAGATCAAGAGAGTGGATGTATAGAAGAAAAGATCCTGTAACCGAAGTGATTACGCAAGAATTCTTACATGGATTAGAGCAATTCATGAGTTTTGCATCGATGTAGCCTTTGTGTCAAGAACGTGGGACAATGTTATGTCCATGCAAAAGATGCAAAAACATGAAGTTTCGAAGTCAAGAAATTGTTTGCAAACATCTGTATAAGGTGGGTTTCGTTGAAAATTACGAAATTTGGTTTTTTCACGGCGAAGATTGCGGTGTTAGAGATAGTGTGCAAGATGCACAAGTACAACGAAATGAAGAAGTTATTTATGAAGAATCAACGACCAATCCATATGTGGAAATGGTGTCAGATGCTTTTCCTGGAGTTGTTAATGAACCAACGCATGAAGAGATGCCGAACATCGATGCACGTCGATTCTTCAACCTATTGGATTCGGCGAAACAACCTATATATGAAGGTTGTCGTGAAGGTCACTCTCGTTTATCTTTATCTTCAAGATTCATGAGTATTAAAACAGACTACAATGTGGCTGAAAATTGCATGGATTGATTTTGTAAAATGATGCGGGAATATTTACCGGAAAATAATCAAGCTCCCGAGACATACTACGAAACAAAGAATGTGTTAAAAGATTTGGGAATGCCACATGAGAAAATTGATGTTTGTAGAAGCAGTTGCATGTTGTTTTGGGGAAATGATAAAGACTTGTTGGAATGCAAGTTTTGCGGTGCAAGCAGATTTCGACCTAAAAAACCATCTTCACGGAAATACGTACCATACAAGAAAATGTTTTATATGCCTGTAGCAAACATGTTGAGAAGGTTATATGAATAAAAAAAACCGCTGCAGCAATGAGATGGCACGCCGAACACTCCACGACCGAAGGTGTAATGCAACATCCATTGGATGGTCAGGCTTGGAAAGATTTCAATGTAATATTTCCCGAGTTTGCACGTGAAACGAGAAATGTTTATCTTTGCATGTGCACGGATGGTTTTAGTCCTTATGGACAATCGGGAAGTCAATATTCCCTCTGGCTGGTGATTTTGTCTCCTTATAATTTACCTCCCGAGATGTGTTTGAAAAGAGAGGTAATGTTTCTGACGTTGCTTATTCCAGGACCAGAACATCCGAAGAAAAGTTTCGATGTATTTTTTCAGCCCTTAATTTATGAATTACGCCAGTTGTGGAACGAAGGAATCCTTGCTTATGACGTTAGTACTAAGCAAAATTTCAAATTGAAAGCGGTCTTGTTGTGGACAATTAGCGATTTTCCTGCGTATGGAATGTTATCTGGATGGAGCACGCACGAAATAATAGCATGTCCTTATTGTACGGAGGATACAGATTCATTTCGACTAGTACATGGTAAGAAACCATGTTGGTTTGATTGTCATAGAAGATTTCTTCCTCGTGGTCATGCTTTCAGGAGAGATAAAAAACATTTTCGGAAGAACGTGGTTCAAAAAAAAGAGGCACCGTGCATGCAAACCGGAACACAAATCCTTTACGAAAGATTGAACACAATGGAGGATTTACAAGAATCAGTAGAATGCGGTGGAGATCGTGGGCATCGTAAACCAAAAGGTCAAGGTGAATGGCATAACTGGTATAAACGTAGTATCTTTTGGGAACTACCATACTGGAAATCATTGATATTACGTCATAATTTAGATGTTATGCATATCGAGAAGAACTTTTTCGATAACATCATAAATACTGTTTTGAATGTGACGGGTAAAACCAAGGATAATATACAATCGAGAAAAGATTTGAAGTCAATATGCCGACGATCTGAGTTGGAATTACGAGATTGTTTGGTCCGGCGAAAACAGCATTATTAAAGTGGTTAAAAGAGGACGTTAAGTTTCCCGATGGATATGCATCGAACATTGCTCGGTGTGTGGATATTGTTGGTTCAAGGCTGATCGGATTGAAAAGTCACGATTGTCACGTTTTCATGCAGGGGCTAATTCCAATCGCATTTGCTAAGCTCTTACCACGGAATGTTCACCATGTGTTATGCGGAATCGGCATATTTTTCAGAGATATATGTTCGAGGAATTTAAAAGGTGATGACTTGGAAGTAATGAAAAACAATATCTCTGAAGTATTATGTGCATTGGAAAAAGTTTTTCCACCTTCATTCTTCGATGTCATGGAGCATTTTCCAATACATTTACCAGATGAGGCAATACTCAGTGGGCCAGTTCAATTCAGATGGATGTATCCTTTCTAAAGGTTTTTCTTTCATTTAACGAAAAAAGCAAAAAACAAAGCAGCGGTCGAAGGATCTATTGTCAAACAATATTTGCTGGAAGAAATCACATATTTCAGCACATTTTATTTCGAGTCGCATATTCAGACGAAAGAGCGACGTGCAGCGGATGATCACACAAATTATCTGTATCAATATAATCCGCAGTTTGACACAATTCCTGAGCTGTTTACACCGATTGGACGTACAGGAGGTAAATCCGATGAATATTGGTTAACACCAGAGGAGTATAATCATGTTCACACATATATACTACTTAATTGTCAAGAGTTATTACCGTTCGAAAGGTACGTACATGGTACATATTATGATTTCAATCTTTATATATATCTATATATATTAAAATGTAACGTATTTTCATTATTCGGGATATTTGACGAAGAAGTGCTTGGTACATATCCTCATCTAAATGCAAATGAACTCACATATATGAAAGTTCAACATTATGAATCGTGGTTTAGAGACTACGTAAGTACTCGTATACACATCTATGTAAATTAATTGCATATAAGATTATTAATTTGTTTTTTTATACATACAGGTGAAATGTTCTGATGAAAGACTTCCTACGTGGATAAAAGATTTGGCTAGTGGTCCCGCACGAAATGTCATGTGTTGGCCAATCTTGTTTACTCTCGGCTACACGTTCCACACGTACGAACACGGAAAACATAGAAACACATACAACTATATGGCGTTTGCGTTAATAGTGATATAGAGGGTGATAACTTCTACGGTATTTTGCACCAAATCATACAACTGGAATATTCCGGTCTCGTTGGGTTGAAGGTTGTGCTTTTTAAATGTCAGTGGTTTGACCCAACCGTAGGACGTGGAATACGAAACAACCGTTAGGGAGGAATTGACGTCAACCCGGCACGACAATATGGTAAATATGATCCATTCATCACAATAGATCAAGCAGATCATGTATGTTACGTGCAATATCCTTCTTGAAGTGGTATTAGAAACCCATACAAAGAAGAAGTCGGTTGTCGGGGAAGAGGCCGACGAACCGGAACTCGTCTATCCTCTAGCAGAGTGAATCGTGAGAGCTGTGACAGAGAAGATCACACAGCAATCTCAGACTTGCGGTTCAAGCCCTGACGACCTCAGTCCTTTACAAAAGGACCAAATTTATTTAGAGGTAAAAGGTTATTATTTTATTTCTAAATTATTAATCAAATAATTTGTGAAAATCTAACGTCACTTTTGTTTGTCTTGTAGTCGGTGAGACCGTATAAGGGACGTCTATACGGTCTCGGGGGGCTTCAAAAGGATATAATTGAGGACGTCAGGATGGTACCTCCCGCGGTGCAAGAGAGTTTTTCGCAACAACGGCGGATCGAAGATCTCGGAGCACAACTTCGAGAAACTCGAGCCCAAGTGGCGCGACAAACATCCCAAATACAACACTCGGAGAGCGTCATTGAGTTGATGTCCGACCAGGTGAGGGGATCAACACCGCAGCAAGAACCGGGACTCGATTCGGATGCAACTCCGTCTAGAGGTGGTGGTGATCGTGGCGGAGATGATATGGACGCAACTGATCTTAATGATTTGTAATAGAAAATAGTTTTAATTTTAATATTTTTTGTAAAATAATTTTAATATTTTAATTAAAAACCTTTTTAGTTTAAAAAATATTTTTATTTTTATTTTATTTTTTTTTCAAAAGTTCCAACGGGCATCCGTTGGAACGTTTTTCTCGCCAAATCTTTTCCCGTCATTTTGCAACGGACGTCCATTGCTATTTCCCGCCAAGTGGCAACGGATGCCCGTTGGAAAGAGAATTTTCCCCCGCCTAATTTGCAACGGACAGCCATTGCGTTCCAACGGCCGTCCGTTGCAAGGTTGCAACGGTGATCCGTTACAAATGTTTGCAACGGGCGTCCTTTACCATTCTTCCAACGGAAAATTCCGTTGCCAAGTCTGTTGCAAATCTAGAGCGGATACAATCTGTTGGATGAGCGTTGTAAATTGCAAGGGATCCTCATTTGCAACGAACTATTCGCAACGGACTGGAATCCGTTGGCGTCCGTAGGAAACACCGATTTCCAACGGATTTTTGGCACTTTCCAACGGATATGTCCATTGGAAAATGCCAGTTTTTTTGTAGTGTATACAACTTACCATTAGTGGGATCATGAAACCGCCACAATACCATTTTGGTTTCGGTGATTCCCCGCTAACGTGCTTGCGACAAGTATCCACAATCTTCTCGAATGTGTAACGCCCCCATGGAAATTCTTCACAAAATTTCAAGTCATCAACCATGTCAATGAGATCATGGCTGATAGAATTGTCTGATGAAGGCTTGTGAGCCATAACTTGCGACAACAACATCAAAGTTGCCAATCTCTTCCAGTCCCCGACATTCTCCGCCTTCACAAGCTTTCCAATTATTTGTACGGGGGTCACTTTTTCACGGCCGAAATTCTTCTGCCTGAATGTATCACCCCTTTTGGACTCCCATCCTTTGGGATATGGTCCGTCAATCCGAAAATTAGTGCGTGCTCCACTATAGAGTACCGGATGGGAACACCGTTTAAGACGAACCATAACTCCTTCTTGTCCCGTACAATCACGGAGTGATTTAGGAGGATAGACATTTGAACCTTAGTCAATGTGGAGTCACATTGGAAATGGAATAAATGCTTAAATTGTGACTCCTTCTCGAAGTGATGAACCTCGTATTCATATAAGATTCCTCTCAGCTTCGTCATTGTCTCGTGAGGATAACACTTGGTGGTGATCTTTGGCATTTTGTCCATGTGCTTAAATACATACACAAACTTCGGCTTTGGCGCCACCTGCAGAATGACCAATCAATTAAGAATACATTGCACTTCTACCGACTCAAGCGACCCATGCGACTCAACCGATCAATACGACTCAACCGACCAATGCCACTCAAACGACCCTCGGACCCTCTGCGACACTCAACCGACTCACTGAGACTCATGCGACTCAACCGACTAGTGTCGACTCAACCGGCACATGCGACTCAAGTGACCATTGCGACCCAAATCGACTCACTGAGACAACGGACTCAAACGACCCTTAGACCCCCTGCGATGCTCAAGCGACCATTGCGACCCAAACCGACTCAATGAGACAACCAAGTCAAACGACCGTCACACACCTTGCGACGCTCAAGCGACCATTGCGACTCAAATCGACTCACTGAGACAACCGACTCAAACGACCCTTAGACCCCCTGCGACGCTCAAGCAACCATTGCGACCCAAATCGACTCAGTGAGACATTCGACTCAAACGACACTTTGAACCCCTGCGACGCTCAAGCGACCATTGCGACCCAAACCGACTCACTGAGACAACCGAATCTTGCGACTCAACCGACTCACTTAGACTCAACAGACTCACTGACACTCACACCATTTCAAATCAATAAACCATTTTGCGACTCGAAAACCTGCAAAACCCTTGAAATCGATCTACTTACACTTATTGACGCCATTGATGATTGACTCGTGCTCTCTTCTTCACTACTGTGGCTGATTCTAGCCATTTCCTTCTTGCCAACTTCAAATCGATCCCTCGCAACTTCGAAATCACTTATTCTTTCTTGCTTTTGACACGGTTTGACAGTTATTCACGTCGAAAAACTGCAGAACGTGGGTTTCTTCACGTTCGAAATTTAAGGGCAAATTTTTATTTTCTCCACTTTTTTTCCCGATTAAATAATTATTTTAGGGAATGGTATTTTTGAAACGGTTTAGCCCTATGAGGGTATATCTGATATTCCGCCATGATAAAATGCAAATAATGTTTTGGGTTTTAAATTGTGCAATTTTTCCTATTTGGTCATGAATAATAAGGAAGGATTAGCTACGAGTGAAAAATGATAAGTAAACAAAAAGATTTGAATTTTAACTTTAGAAGACATGAACTTTTGTGTGTGTTTAAAGTTCCATCTCTTAAATTTCGATTATATAAAGAAATTAAAAAAAATCAGTCGTATAACCCTTTATTATAAAGCTACCTAATCACTTATTTTTCCAGAAAATTCAAATTGAATGGTCATTTTATTCGATTTTACGTTATTTAAGAAACAATTTGCATTAAAAATGAAGAAAATTCACTAACATTATTATAAATCCATCAAAATATTTAATTTAAATCTTCCATTACACAAATTTCTGAATTTGATTTAAGACTAGTAAAAGCCTCCATGTTTATTTGTTAAAGTTTTTACATGATTATTATTAAATTTTTTTATTTATTGTTGTTGGGTTGCTTATCGGGTGCAGAAGCGTGTTTTACAACCCAATTTATTGATCTAGTCATGTTCGAGAATAGTTTCAATTGGTTTCAACGAAGAACAGAATTTAGGAACAATTCTTATGTTATCTGTCTCGTTGAATTTGACGGCAAACGGATGTGAGACTTGATCGTACAAGCCCCTACTCGCATCCACGCCGAGATCAGAATCTGATGTCAACGGTTGGCACGGATTTTTGGTTGGGAACGGAAAAATTATTTTTTGTTCTTTGTTTTCTCTAATGTCTTAGGATTTCGATTTGCGTGAAATGAAAATCGTTAATGAAAAACTCTTTTTCTCCGTATATATATTATTGAACTTTTCAATAATTATGCTTTGACCCTATGACTATGTAATATTACATAGATGCATTCAGCTTTCAATCTCCCACTTGCCTTTACGTAATATCTCAAATAGTCGAAGTACATGTATCTCCATACACATACTTGCTCGTACATCTAATGTACTAACCCCAAAAGAGAACCAAGTACAATTATATTCTTCGGTGCTAGCGGATGAATATAATTGCATTCAACACTGATTATCAAACAATCACAAGCAAATACTGAGACACTCGTAAGCGTGTGACCTCGTAGGTTAATACTAAACCGGTAGCCAATTAGTCTCCACTAATTAACTAATCGAGGTTGGCATCTAGCAACACTCCCCGACTGGATAGCGCGAAGCAACACCCTTACTCATTTGAGTAACAATCTTACTCAAAATGAACCAGAGTGAAGTTGACGTTAGTATTTCCTTCAATCTTTACAGCTCCGGCTGCATCCTAGGCATGGTCATAACTGTCAGCCTTACGGATCATCAACTATGTTTCATATCAATCACAACTGACTAGTGAATGAACCTAAGAAATACCTTTCTTCATTCATTCAGTGTACTCTGGCCACAGATTCGTACAGTTATTGTGATTACTGATAACATAGAGCTCAAACTCTTACCAAGAGTTGACGAATCCCATCTTGATCAGTCACCAACTACGCAAACATCTAGTTATTCCCAATATATATCCATCTAGTACTCTAAGATCCTAGGTGTCCAGAATTAAATAATAATAGATATGATGCTAGTTACTATGCTGATCTCAGGTCTTAGGAAAAACTAACAATCTAACTTTATGGAGAAATCTTAATGACAGTTCATTAGTGATTCAACCATTTATCATTTCTCCCTTTAGGTCAGTTCATTGATCACATCATTATGTGTATCACCCACATATGTAATTTAGTAAAAGAGATCTACTAATTTCTATCAACATAGAAACTTATCACATATATCTTGTTCTTTCCGGATCACTATAGTCCGAATAGTGATCCTACGAACAAGAATGTTTTCGGATTAAATCATACCAAAAATTGACTCTCTCTATTATGATCTCTAACATAATGTCAAATTTTAGATTTCATCTCGGACTCTATCATACACTTATGAAATTCATCAAATGAAAAATAATTTAATATATTATTAAATAAAATCGACGTCGAAAAATACATAACTCGCTATTAGTCTTCAAACTAATCCCAGCTCATCATGTCCGATCCTCAGCTTATGCTTGTCAAACTCCTTTGACCCAAGCGCCTTCATGGATCTACTCTGTTTTCCTTTCCATCAACCTTTTGGATTTGCACGTCCCCACGCATAATGATCTCTTGTATCAGGTGATACTTTCGTAGAACATGTTTTGATTTTTTATGAGACCTTGGTTCCTTTACCTGAGCAATAGCTCCGGTATTTTCACACAATAAAGGAACCGCTTCTTTTATCGAAGGAACCACACCAAGTTCATCTATGAACTTTCTCATCCAAACCGCTTATGTAGTTTCTTCACAAGCCACTATGTATTCTGCTTCAGTCACCGAATCAGCTATAGTAGCCTGCTTGGAACTTTTCCAATTTATTGCTCCTCCATTCAGACAAAATACATAGCTTGACATGGATCGGCTATCATCCTTGTCTGTCGAGAAACTCGCATTGTGACAATCCAAGCAACCTCTTTGATTTATCCCTATAGATCTTTATTCCTACAATATAGGCTGGTTCTCCTAGATCGTTCATGGAGAACTGATTCGAAAACCATGACTTTTTCTCTTGCAACGCAAGAATATCATTCCCTATGAGCAATATGTCATTCACATAAAGCACAAGGAAGACAACCGCACTCCCACTAAACTTCTTGTACACACAAGGTTCTTCATCGCATCTAACGAAGTTGAACTTTTCAACTGCCTTGTTAAAGCGAATGTTCCAGCTACGAGAAGCTTGCTTGAGTCCATAAATGGACCTTTGAAGCTTGCATACCATATGACTGAGTTGGCAACGTGAAACCCTCTGGTTGAGCCATGAATACCTCTTCCTGGAGCTCTCCGTTAAGGAAAGTTGTTTTCACGTCCATTTCCCAAATCTCATAGTCATAGTACGCCGCTATTGCAAGCAGAATCCGAATAGATTTGAGCATTTCCACAGGGGAGAACGTTTCTTCATAGTCGATACATTCTCGTTGACTATACCCCTTGGCAACTAGACCAGCTTTATAGGTCTCTACCTGCACATCTACTCCAATCTTTCTCTTGTAAACTCATTTACAACCAATTGGTATAGAAGTCTCTTAAGGATCAACTAAATTCCACACTTCGTTGACCTTCATAGATTCCATCTCGGATTCCATGGCTTTCCACCATTTCTTAGAATCTAGACCTTGTATAGCTTCTTGGAAAGTCAACGGATCGTCATCTCTATGACCGATCACGTCTTCTTGCACCATCAGATTAAGTCTTTCAGGTGCACGTCGAGAACGTGTTGACCTTCTCAAAGAAGCATGTGTAGCAGGTCCAACCTACAATGGAATATCTTGTTGAACTTGTTCCTGCACAGGTTCTTGAACTAGTTCCTAAACTTGTTCTTGAACTTGTTCCTGAATGGGCACTGTGACTTCAACGCTTGAAGATGAAGCCCTGGAGCCTAACAATATATCACCCAACCAAGATCGCTCATTTGACATATCATGTCCGTGAGCTTGTGTTGGTTCGCCGGGTTCTTGAATTTCGTCAGGAATTATTTCTCCACCATAAATTCCCTCCTCAAGGAACTCCCTTTCAAGAAAGGTTGCAGTTCTGGCCACAAACACTTTGTGCTCAGACGGGTGGTAGAAATAATATCCCATAGTTTCCTTGGGATAACCAAAAAATCTACATCTATTAGACCTAGCATCTAGCTTGTCTAGCTGAAGTCTCTTAACGAAAGCCGGACAACCCCAAACCTTGAGATGTTTCAGGTTAGGTTTCCGTCCCTTCCATATCTCATATGGAGTCTTAGAGACTGCTTTAGTGGGAACTTTGTTTGAAATGTATGTGGTTGCTTCTAAAGCATAACCCCACAAGTTGATTGGAAGATCTGTGAACCCCATCATGGGTCGAACCCTATCCAATAAAGTCTGATTTCTCCTTTCGGACACACCATTATGCTGCGGTGTTCTAGGAGAAGTCCACTGAGACAAAATCCCATTTTGCCTTAGATAATCGACAAACTCATGACTTAGATATTCACCATCTTGGTCTGATCTCAACATCTTGATACTCTTTCCGGTTTGTTTCTCCATTTCACTACGGAATGTCTTGAACATTTGAAAAGATTCGGATTTGTGTTTGATCAAGAACACAAATCCATATCTTGACATATCATCACTGAATGTGATGAAATATGAATATCCATCCTTGGCTTGAACTCGCATAGGTCCACATACATCAGTATGTATGAGTCCTAGAAGTTCTGTAGCTCTCTCTGGCTCCACTAAACGGAGATTTGGTCATCTTACCAATGAGACAAGATTCACAAGTTGCATATGATTCATAATCAAAATTGCCTAGAAAGCCATCCTTATGCAACCTATTGGTTCTCTTCTCACCGATATGACCAAGTCTAAAATGCCAGAGATACGTCTATTTTTTACGATCATCTATCTTTCTCTTTTGACCCGAAACATGCATGTTTATTAATTCAACATTGACATCAGGTAAGACATAAATTCCTTGTTGTAAATAACCATTCACATATACATCATCACCATGATAAATAGAGCAAATGTTATTATAAATACTTTTCGAAATCCATGTCTATCAAGCATAGAAATAGAAATTATGTTCGAAACAAACTTTGGAATATAATAACAGTCGTCTAACAACAAAGTCTTGCCCGTAGGCATTACAAGAGAAATCGATCCTACGGCTAGAGCAGCAACACTTGCGCCATTTCCAACCTTGAGACTGAATTTTCCCTTCTTGAACCTCCTATTGATCCTCAGCCCCTGCAACATGTTGCAGATGTTAAAATTGCTACCGGTATCCAATACCTATCTAGATGAATCAACAGTAGTCAAGGAAACCATGAAAACATTGTCCATGGAAGTCTTACCTTGTTTTTTGCCCTTCAGAGACTGAAGGTATTCCTTGCAGTTCCTTTTCCAATGCCTCTTCTTCTTGCAGAAGAAACACTCAGCATCTGACTGGTCAACCTTACCAACACTGCCTTTTGCCCGGCTCATACCAGCCTTGGGCGTGCTTTGCCTAGTCCTGGGCCTTTTCTTGCCATTCCTCTTCTGCTGAGAGGACTGCCCAACCATCAGAACAGATCCTGATCCCTTCTTCCTGATGGACATATGCTTCTCATACTCAGTGAGCATGTTAGGCATTTCATGCAACTTGACATCCAGCTTGTTCATGTTGTAGTTAACAACGAACGGGGAGAAGGAGTCCGGAAGTGAATGCAGAATCATCTCCTGTTGTATCTCCTTATAGAAGGTGCACCCCAGCTTCTCAAGCTATTCTATCAGACTAATTATCCTCAGAACATGGGGTCCTACAGGAGAGCCCTCACTCAAGGCAGACTTGAACAAATTCCCCGAACCTTTCCGCGTGACTCTGTTCACCGAACACCTTCTTAAGATGTTCCATGATCTGTTTGGCATCCATATGCTCATGCTGCTTGTGGAGTTCGCCACTCATTGATGCCAGAATGAGGCACTTCACAGTGATGCACTTCTCCTCACACTTGGTGAAGTCATTGAAAGCTTCATCATTAGCTGGATCGGGTGTCGGAGGAGCTGGCTTATCAATCACATCGATCAGCTTCTCATTGGACAGCACAAGACGCAAGTTGCGTTGTCATTCATCGAAGTTTTCTCCAATAAGCTTGTTGGTCTGGAGAATAAGACGCAGGTTGAATTGCGACATTCTCAAGAGATCTGAAAAATAAAGGAAAATAAACAGCAGAGAGTTAGACATCGTAAATATCATAAAGACATGGACTTCATCTAAATGATATGCTCGCTGATCAATGCTATAATAACATCAGAAACCTCAGCCCCTGCAACATGTTGCAGATGTTAAAATTGCTACCGGTATCCAATACCTATCTAGATGAATCAACAGTAGTCAAGGAAACCATGAAAACATTGTCCATGGAAGTCTTACCTTGTTTTTTGCCCTTCAGAGACTGAAGGTATTCCTTGCAGTTCCTTTTCCAATGCCTTTTCTTCTTGCAGAAGAAACACTCAGCATCTGACTGGTCAACCTTACCAACACTGCCTTTTGCCCGGCTCATACCAGCCTTGGGCGTGCTTTGCCTAGTCCTGGGCCTTTTCTTGCCATTCCTCTTCTGCTGAGAGGACTGCCCAACCATCAGAACAGATCCTGATCCCTTCTTCCTGATGGACATATGCTTCTCATACTCAGTGAGCATGTTAGGCATTTCATGCAACTTGACATCCAGCTTGTTCATGTTGTAGTTAACAACGAACGGGGAGAAGGAGTCCGGAAGTGAATGCAGAATCATCTCCTGTTGTATCTCCTTATAGAAGGTGCACCCCAGCTTCTCAAGCTATTCTATCAGACTAATTATCCTCAGAACATGGGGTCCTACAGGAGAGCCCTCACTCAAGGCAGACTTGAACAAATTCCCCGAACCTTTCCGCGTGACTCTGTTCACCGAACACCTTCTTAAGATGTTCCATGATCTGTTTGGCATCCATATGCTCATGCTGCTTGTGGAGTTCGCCACTCATTGATGCCAGAATGAGGCACTTCACAGTGATGCACTTCTCCTCACACTTGGTGAAGTCATTGAAAGCTTCATCATTAGCTGGATCGGGTGTCGGAGGAGCTGGCTTATCAATCACATCGATCAGCTTCTCATTGGACAGCACAAGACGCAAGTTGCGTTGTCATTCATCGAAGTTTTCTCCAATAAGCTTGTTGGTCTGGAGAATAAGACGCAGGTTGAATTGCGACATTCTCAAGAGATCTGAAAAATAAAGGAAAATAAACAGCAGAGAGTTAGACATCGTAAATATCATAAAGACATGGACTTCATCTAAATGATATGCTCGCTGATCAATGCTATAATAACATCAGAAATCTTATTTCTCATTAGCATTAATCTACAACTATATGCCTGAGCCCCTTGGTAGTCAAGACGTTACCCAAACATATAATATAGATTCTTTGCAAATTTTATCCCCATAAAATTCGTAGTGAATTAAAATGCGGCTCTGTATCACATAGTCACCTGGTAGTCATGTCGTCCCAATTGATATAGTTGAGTTCATCCTTCAACTCATGGTCGGATAACAATTATGTTCATGTCCCCGGGTAGTCCAAACGTCTAAAGAACTAATTTTTCCCTCCCACTAGACATCTAATGTCATAGACATATGAATCAAATCCTTCAACTACATGCCTCCTAGTAGTCAGGCCGTACCATGTATACAAGAGCCTATTCATATGTCTACGATGAAAGAAAAGACGAATGATAAACAATTTATCATATTTGAACTCAATTATTTTTAAATTTTTTTCTCGAAACAACATGACCCGCGCGGGCTGTTACATTAGCACGTGTGGGCTGCATTTCTAGAAATTTTCACACGAGCGAGCTTGCTGTGCATGCCCGCTGAGGCTACAGCGCTCGCCCGCTCGGGCTGAATGCATTTGCCCGCTCAGGCTAGGGTTTGAAACCCTACACAGTGCCACCGCCCAAACTGTTGCCCGCTCGAGCTCGCGGGGATCGAATGCTCGGGCACGACATGTTGGCACTCTCGAGCTAGGGTTTTTGCCATTTGCCCAGCGTCGCTCGCTCGCTAGCCCACGTATGTTGGTCGTCCCTCGCCCGCACGCACTGCCCCCTTCGTGCACGCTCGCTCGTCGGCCTCTTACTCATGCTTGCTCGGTTGCCTCCCACTCGCTCGGCTATCGCCCGCTCACCTACAGCGCACCGTCCTCGCTCGTTCGTGTCGGGATGCATGCGACGTTCGCCCGTTCCCTGTTGGGGTGTCTATAACGTTCGCTCGTTCGCGGTTGCCCAGGTGTGCGCGTCGTCACGTCGCCAGTCCCGGCGACCCTCGCTCGGCCGGCTAGGGTTTCGACCGTCTTCTGTTCGACCGCACGTGTCTGGGGATGCTTCCGCGCATTCCTTTGCGTGCTCACCGCGCGCACCGCCATTGATGGATTTCGATTTGTTTTTCACCAAAAATAAAAAAATAATCTAGAAGAGACAACCAGACGTTGTTATACCACTGTTGGGTTGCTTATCGGGTGCGGAAGCATGTTTAACAACCCAATTTATTGATCTAATTATGTTCGAGAATAGTTTCGATTGGTTTCAATGAAAAATAGAATTTAGGAACGATTCCGATGTTACTTGTTTCATTGAATTTGACGACAAACGGATGTGAGACTTGATTGTACAAGCCCTCTACTCGTATCCACGCCGAGATCGGAATCTGCGATCAACGGTTGGCGCGGAATTTTTGTCGGGAACGGAAAAACTGTTTTTTAGTTCTTCATTTCTCTAATGGCTTAGGGTTTCGATTTGCATGAAATGAAAAGCTTTAATGAAAACTTGTTTTCTTTGTATATATTACTGAACTTTTCAATAATTACGCTTTGACCCTATGAGTATTTAATAATACATAACATGCATCCAACTTTCAATTTTTATTTGTAGCATGATGTTTTCGGGTTGATTCTATATAGGTGGCATCGATCTGAAATTCCTGTTTGAATAAAACTAGTTTTTGAGTTACATATATACTATTTATTACGTAACGGATTTTAAAATTATTAAAATTGAAATTAATAAATAGTTTAAATACAATATAATATGTATAATTTATAATTATTATGAAAGATATATAGTTGTAGTGGTTAATTATTTAGTTTATAGGAATTATATATTAACATTTAGATATATTTAACATTACATGAAAATAAAAAATGAATATATTCAAAGTTAGATGAAAATGAAGATTGAAAAGTATTTAGTTGAAGTAATTTAAATAATTTTTAATAATTTTTGAAGGTATCTTTATTTGTCTTTATAAAAATTTTTATGAAAATATATATAGTAATATAAGTTTTTTAAAATATTGTTCAATAAATTTATCAAGGGTTAGAGTGATTTAATGAACAAAAACATTAAATTGTTTATTGCGATATTATTATATGTTTTTCTTATTTTATATAAATTAAAATAATATTTCACTTTAAAGTAATTAAAACATAATATGTACATGGATAATATATTCACTAATAAAAATAAAAATTAAAAGTTTATAATTGAAGATACATATATAAAACGAATTGTAACGAAGAATCAACAAACAATTATTTATTAATAATAGTGGTAATAATAATAACCACCAAATAATAGAATTTATGAACTATTCTTAATGTATATATATATATATATTAAAGTTTATATATTTCAAAAAAATTCTTAGTTGAAAAATTTCGAAATTTATAAGGCGAGCCTATAGAATCACAAGGTTAAATAAATATTGTAGAATAAAAATTAATCATAAATGGTTGGTCTGATGACTTATGTAAACCAAGGTTAGGACGAAATTAAAATTGAAAATGTTGCAACATTCTCCTTCATTAATTAGATTCTTGAATTTCGGAACATCATGAGATTTTATATACACTTGAATTATATCATCATGAAAAAATATTAGTATAATTAAGGAAAAAAGTTTAAAATTCAAAAGATCAAACTAAGAAATTTTATACCATTCATATTATCTTTTCATCCATAAGAACCATTATTTGATTTTTAAAATAAAAAATAATTAGTTATAAATTATAAATGAAATGAAATGATTTATTTTTAAACATAATTTTTTTAAAATAAAATTTAAATTAATTTTTGGATTCAAAAAATATAATATAAACATTAAAAAGTATTTATATTTTGTTTTGAAATACATTAATAATAATTTATTTAACATTTGTGATTAAAATTATTTCTATTTTTAAAATAAATTAAATAAATGTTATTTGAAACTTTTTAAAAAGTAGTTATATTTTTTGAAAAATAATATTAAAGGTTATTTTATATATATATATAATAAATAGTTTTTAAGATATTAGAAACTTTTTATTTTAAAAATGGTTTATACTTAATTTGTGAAATAAAAATAAATGATTTTAAAATTATATTCTTAATTATTTATAATAATAAAATTAAATTAAATTAAATTAAAATATGGGATACGATTTGATTATTTAAATTAACTATTATTTTTGGATGGAACAAAAAATATGTTAATTTTAAATGCTTTATATTTTATTTGAAAATTAATTAAAAATTAATTGTTTTATATTTGGATACAAAAAATATCATATTAAAATTTAACCGTGTCTAAATAAAATATTAAAAAGTTACATAGATAAAAATTATATTAAATTTAGAAATAATTTATATTTTATTTGAAATGAATTAAATGTTGATTATTTTATATTTGGAAATAAAAATATCATATGAAAATTTTTGTTTTGATTTTATTTCTATTTTTAATTTTACATTTTTATAAAAAAATATAGTTATATTTTTTTTAACTAATATTAAAAAATTAAAAATTAAAAAACATTATAATTCAAAAATTAATTTTCTAAATTCTCTCTCTGGTTTTTGTTTTAGTAATATCAAGATTTTGACATTCCTAGACTTTGAAAGAACGTTCAAAATCACATCCAATATTATAGATAATAATCGAAGAGGGAAATCTATATTGTCTTGATTCCATGACTGACAAGATACATTCATTCCTTAAGGAATGGTTGGACATATTCTTTTGTTTTTTTAGTTTTAAAGTGAATATCCATACTAAATATATATATATATATATCCATATATATATTTAGAAGGAAGCAAAACTAAATATATATATATATATATCCATATGAATAAACAAATGGATTAAACAAGAGATTTGATTAAGTCAATAACTTGAATTATTTGGACTTATTTTTAGTAAGTCAAATAACAAAGTGAAAGTGAAAGAGAATAGATCATCGCTCAAATCAAGTAACAACATATATGTCAGGTGGAATGGCTATAAGAGGAGGAGAATGCAATAACATTGAGTGCAACTAACAAGTAACAGAAAAAGAGCTATTAAGCACAAAATGTTATAAGAGTTGAACCTAAACAAATGTCTCTAAATACAAAATATTGTGAGTGTTGGGTTGGTGAGTGTAAATACTCACTTACAAGGTTCATACACGTGTGGTGTGGTGAACTGAAGAAGAGTAAATGTTGAGGTTTATGATTAGATAAAGTCTGAAAATAACTCTGTGTAGTAAGATGCATTCTAAGTGTGTTCAAGTGTACTTGAGTGATATATACTTGTAACCGAACATACTGCAACGTAAATATACAGTTTAATTTGTGCAATGGTGGAACATCACCGCGTTTTAAAGCTTCGTGTTTAATTGAGATCTATACAAAATTTCAATTTGTATCAGAGTGGGTCACAAAAATCCTTGTTTTTATGCAAAATCTAGGTAAAATATATGAACTCATATCGAGAACTTGTTTCAATTTCAAAACCTCTTTAAATGGATTCCAAAAATTATGCCTATTGGAAAGTCAAGGCAACAGTTATTGATGAAGATGCTTGGAAAGCCGTGGAGTCAGGTTGGAGTCCTCCATTCCAAGTAGACATGGAAAGAAAGGCATTTCTCAAACCAAAGTCATTGTGGACACCAGAAGAAAACCGTCTTTCAACTTACAAAAGGCGTTGTCAGCCATATTCACTTCTGTTGACATGAATCAATTCAACCATATTCAATCGTTTGAGTTAGCAAAAGATACTTGGGAAAACCTGCAAATTCAACACGAAGGAATAACTAGCGTGGGAAGAATTCGTCGACACATTGTTGCCTTACAATTTAAAAACATGAGGATAAATTATGATGAGATGATTACTAAACTCGGTGCAAAGTTGAATGCACTAGAAAATGAAATACAAAATCTGGAAAAAACTTACAAAGAAAAGAAGTTGATAAGAGACTTATATAGTGTTTCTAAAAGATTCGAAGCTAAGAAGGTTGTGATGAACATTGCAATGAATACTGATACTACAAGCTTTACAAAAATAGTTAATTCTCTCACTACATTTGATGAGTTTGGAGCATGATAATGAACCAAAGAATAACGAAATTCTGTTAAAAGTAACAGACAAGTGAAGTTAACTTAGTGCATTACAAGAAAGCATTGCATACATTGAAAAAGCTTTCGGAAAATTTGCAAAGAAAATAAATAATGGATTTCAAAGTTTCGTCTAGAAACAAAGGAGTGAAAAACATCAAATAGTGTCAAGAATGCAAATGCTATGAACATTTTAAAGCCAAATAACCAAATGCATTAAAGAGGAAAGTAGTGCTAAAAAATTTAAAGGAAATGTAGTGCTTCGAATGCAAAGGATACGGTCACACGAAGGATTAGTGTAGAGAAATTAAAAAGAAATAGGAGAAATCTTTTATAACTTGAAATGAATCTGATACCGATGATCATTATGATGAGCTTAATGTTGAGCTATTGTAAGAATCATAGATGAAGATTAGCAAGCAGAATATTGAATTGGTCAAAAAATATACACCTTGAAAAAGGACGAAATAGAAAAAGGACCCAAAGAAAATATACACCTTGAAAAAGGACCCAAACAAAACGAAGAAATGATGTTAATCAAACATCAAATCTGGAAGAAACTCAAAAGCAACTGTGAATGTTTAATAAAAATGGTACTCAAAAGTTGGATCATCTTTTGACCATCGAAAAAAATAGATTAGCATCACTATGGAATTGGTTTTAAGAGAGAAACACCGACAATGGGGATGGTGCTGAGAAAAATGAATTTTTTTTATTGGTGGCTTATTGGAATATTCAATTTAAGTTGTTCAACCTATAGTACAATCAAAGCAAACGGTTGTACATACTATCTGATCTAAAGTGAAATCAAAGAAAATTGCTACATAGATTGTCCGTTCTACAATGCAATCCAAACGAGTTGCTTCAAAGACTGTTCAAACTACATATCAATCAAAGAAAGCTACAGGACAGGTTGTTTGAACTGTTGTTCAAACAAAGAAGGCTGTAGTCAGACATTTACCTACAATCTAAAAAAACAAAAACCTCTGAAAAGGTGTTACTCCTACAGACAACCAAGATATCTTCGGAGATGGTATCCATACTACGAGAGGAGACACTCTATATATAAGTTTTCTTATTGTAAATCCAAGAATAAGAAACGAATTTGGGTAAAAATTCATATTTATACTAGAAACCAAAGAAAATTAAACAAGTTAGTGTTAACAATCTGATTTACGATGTCATGTTGTTTATACTTCAATACACAATGAACATAATGTCACGTGGTATTGATAGCGAGTGTTCTAGGCATATGATAGGAAGGAAAAAGTTACTTTTAGATTTTTTGGAAAAAAATTGGACATATGACGTTAGGAGATAAAGGGAAAAACAAAGATTATGCATAAGAATCATTTAGAAGAGATAGATAACCACAATTGGTTGATGTGAATTATGTGAAAAATATTTAAGAAAATTTAATCAAATTATGCTTGATGCTAGATCCGATAAGTGTTGTTTCATTGGATATCCCAAAAAAGCAATGAGATGTTATTTCTTTCACCATTCTCGACACAAAATGTTAGTGGGTAGAGGTGCGACCTTTTCAAAAATGAAATTCCTTATGGAAGAAAATCATGGTGGTCAAATACTTCATGGAGCAGCTTGTACCAAAGGTTATATCTCATATATTGAACGTCTCGTTTTAATAAATATTTCTCGCATGATTTTAGAGATGTTTATGATGATAGATGCAATGTTTACGTGTGATTTTGTATCCGTTTTACTTGTTTTCATGTTTTCATGTTCTTACAGGTTATAATGCATATTTGGTTCGTTTTGGAGCTAAAGAACGTACACGGGATAAAGTATTAGCATCGAGGATCATAACGGAACAAACGGGACGAGAAACATCATAGGTCGAGGAAGACTTCAGGCCACACGGACCTTGAAGCACCATCACAACCCACGCGGGGCACTCAACGTATCTCGTGCGGGGCACTCAACGTAGCCCGCACGGGGCACTCAACGTAGCCCGCGCGGGGCCATTGGTCCAGCACGTCCAGCAGCTTCAGCACGGGTAGGTCAAGTCTTCAGCACGCGTGGGTGAAGTTTCAGCAAGGGAGCCCGCATGGGCCACACTCTCCAGCCCGTGCGGGTCGCGTGCATCACCTGCAGAAACAAGAAAAGGAAACTCGGTGAAAGAGGAAAAGAAAGTGGTTAGTTGTCTACACAAAAAGAAAACATTGTTAGAGAAGAGAAATGAGAGTTATATGGCTGGAAAATAGAAATGAAACGTACCCACTTACTCAAGAATTGAAACTAATGCAAAGAGGAATGAAAAACACACGTAAAAGTAAAACTACAGCAAGTTTCAACAAAGAGGACGAAAGAGGGAAAGGAAGTGAATGGCCAAAGAGGAAAAAGAGGAGAAAAGGAAAGAAAGAAAAGAGGAAAGACAGAGCTAGGGATTCGTTCACTTCAGTTTGGGATGAAGAACACACACGTTAGAGAGGGAAAGTTGCAGAGAGAGAGTAGAGAGAGGAGATGTTCGTGAGTCCTTGCGGAGGAGACATTCAAGGGGCATTGGAGATCAATTCAGGACTTCGGTTTCATTTGCTTTTTACGTTCTTTAGAATTTCTAGTTTGATTATTTTGTTTGCTTTTGAACGCATGAGCGAGTAGTCGTTTTGTTCTAGGAGAAGGGATTAGCCCATGGCTATCCCGGAACCACTTTTGATTTATCTTTGAATGCAACTTCCCGTTTTCGTTTATCTATTCTTTGTCTGAGTATTTCATTGACTTGTATTTGCGATGGCCACATAGATACATATTTTAGGAACGTAGGAGAAGGACCGAAAGGAGATTTCTAATTCCGGATAATCGGGTTTAGAATAACCGAGGTTAATCCATGAAAGTAGGGTGGAAACGGTTGAGGGTAAAACGGATGAATCACATAACTTATGGGTTTAGCTTAAGGTGTCAGCCATGAAAGTAGGGGATAACTTGACTAGATCACGTGTCTATGCCTTGAGAGAGGATAGATATCACATTAGGATCGTCTGTCTTAGATAACTTAATTGGGATTGCATGATTAGATAGATTGATTGTTGGTTTCGATAGTCTTGTGGTGAAACTGGATTCCTAGAACGTTTGTCTCACTTTTAAGAACTCATTAGTTTATTTGTTTTTAGTATTTCATTCTCAAAACCCATATTTTGTTCGTTTGCAAGTTTGATTCGTAGTTTAAGTTTAGGTTGTGTCGCGTAGTCCCTGTGGGATCGACACCTAGAGTACTACACACGTGTCGTGCACTTGCGGGTAGTTTAGGTTAATATTTTTTAAACTTTGAATCGCATCAAGTTTTTGGCGTCGTTGCTGGGGACTAATGTCAACACGTCTTAGATTCGAGCCTAGAGTCATTCTTGTTTTGTTTTCTTTTTGTTTTATTTTATTTCGTTCTTTCTACCTAAATCGTTTTTATTTGTCCTTCGCAGAGCCATCATATCAACGAGAGATGGATAATCAGAACGGTCATGGACAACCTCAATTACCTATCGGTAATTTGAGGCATATGCAGCAACAGCAACTTGCACCTCAATCGCAAGAACCACAGGCTCCTCCACCATGTCGCCTCAGAGATTACGTGGTGCCGAATATGAACAACGTGAAGACAGCCATACGGATGTTTTCTGTTGCTAGAGAACAGTTTGAGATTAAGTCGGAGATGATAAACATGCTTTATCAGAAGCAATTCATGGGTGGAAATCACGAGGATCCCTATCAGCACCTCAGAGACTTCCAGGAGTTTTCCGGTATGTTCAAAATATATAGAGTCTCGGAGGACGCGATCTTACTGCATCTCTTCACGTTCTCAATTGGGGGACGAGTGAAAACATGGCTGCAATCGCTCTCCGCTGGTTGAATCACTACTTGGGACCAGCTCTGCACATTGTTCTTATCACGGTTCTTTCCTACGAGGGAAACGATTCAGATGAGGGGGGAAATCACAATGTTTAAATGCAGAGTTGGAGAAACATTGTTCAAAGCGTGGGGAAGATTTAAGGATCTTCTACAGATATGTCCACACCATGGTCTTGAGCAATGGTATGTAATCCAAACTTTCTATAACGGAATTGTAGACGAACACCTAACGACGTTGGATAACGCTGCTAGAGGATCGTTTATGGATCTGAGTGTTGAGGAGGTATTCAAGCCGATTGATAACCTCGCCATGAACCACACCATGTGGTCCACACCGAGAGGTATGCCTTACAGCACTCGACACCTATATGAGCCGAATCAGTTCAGAGCGACAGGCAACGCGGTGAATATCGTGTATTGTATGAATTGTGGAGGTACAAAACACATGGCTTATCAATGCAAGGTGCAAGAGAATATGGAATACATGAATTATGCCAAGCAGAAAGGAAACACGCAATTCGGGAATACCTACAACCCAAATTAGAGGAACCACCCGAATCTTTCGTATCGAACGACTCAACCAGTGAAGTATTCGGGATTCCAGAAATTTCAGCATGCTCAGCAAGTTCCGCAAGCTCTTCAACCTCCTCAAGCCCCTTCGTCGAACCTTGAGGCGGTAATGCTCGAATTTATCAAAAAGCAAAGGCAACAACAATCGACTTAAGCCAAATTCAATGCTGACGTGGGGACAGCGATTAGCGAGCTCAAAACTCATATGGAATCCTTGAGCACACATATGAAGATGTTAAAAAAACTCCATATCATAGCAAGCTGCCTCATCCTCTCAGAATCCCGGACAGCTTTCCGGAAAACCCGATCCAAACCCGAGAGAGTACGTGAACGCTATTAGCTTGTGCAACACCGATATGATCGAGCATTCGCCCTCAAAGAGCAAGAGAAAGCTGCTGGAACGTCCATGGAAAAAAGGAAAAGGTACCATCGCGATTATGGAAGGAGTCAAACCAGATTTGGATAAACCATACATTGCTCCACCGGCATACCAACCTCCAATATCGTTTTCTCAACGGGTTGTGAGCAGCAAGAATGAAAAACGAGTGGGCAGATTTATAGAGGGCCTCAAGAAGCTTGACATCAACATCCCATTCGTGGAAGCCCTCCAAAAGATGCCTAATCATGCCAAACTCTTCAAAGAGTCCTTTCCAATGGAAAACGTATCGAAGAGAGTGAGACGGTAGCACTCACCGAGGAATGCAGCGCCATCCTTCAAAACACGCTACCCCTGAAGTTGAAGGACCCAGGAAGCTTCTCCATTCCATGCACAATAGGTAATATTGACATTAAAAATGCTTTGTGTGGTTTAGGAGCAAGCGTGAGCATCATGCCACACTCGGTCTTCAAGAGGATGGACTTCGGGAATCTCAAACCTACAAAAATGTGTCTACGCCTCACGGATCGTTCAGTGAGATATCCGGTGGGAGATTTTTAAAACAATCCCACCAAGGTAGGTAATATTTTAATTCCCGTTGATTTTTTTGTGCTTGACATAAAGGAAGATGCTAGGATACCTATTATTTTTGGTAGACCGTTCTTAGCTATTTGGAATGGTTATTTACTTGTGCAATTGATGTTTGTCAATATGGAATTCATCAACTTTTGGTAAAAAAAAAATAAATGATAAGAGAATAAATTTTTCGAGTTCATTCACAATCGATTACGATAAACATAAAATATAGTTGGTAATCTATTGGGGATTGATAGCCAAACCATACCCTATGATTATCCGAATCTGAACGGACAAATGGAAGTATTGAATTTTCTTTCATTGCGGTTCATCGGAATAAATTATGTTAATTCACGCTATCTGGTTGTCACTAGATATCAACCTCGATTAGACAATTAGTAAGACTAATTGGTTTCCAGCTTAATGTTGAAATCATGAGATCACACACTAAGGAGTGATAATTGGTTATGTTTTCCACTAGTATAGAAAAACATATTGATGAAAGGAATCGGTCATTTGAGAATGAACATCTCTCTTACATGATATGCATCTCTCTTAATATATATATATATATGATATACATGGTGACGTATATAATTGACAAATTGGACAAGTGAGAGATTGAAATATAAATCTGAATGTAATTAAAAGGTACATATAAGGTTGATTAGATAATTTATTAAAAGTTAATTAATTACATTATCGGTGTTACATTTTGTGTGACAAACAATACCAAATGTTAGTAAATCAAACTGTTGGTTATGTAGTTTTAAACAAAACAAAAACTATGAAACTGGAATCACAAAATGGACTAAATTTCTATTATATTATCAATAAAATGTTTCTGCCTCCAAACTACAACTCTACAATAGTAATTAATAGGATAACCACCTTTTTAAAACAGTGGTAAAGAATAGCTCTTAACCAAGAGAGTTGGAGTTCATGAAATTGTAAACCCTCTTTATACAAACATCATTCTTCAATTGAAGTAAAAAATGTGACATTTACATTAACATACTTCTTTTTTATTAGATTATACTACAGTATGGACTATCAATTATATTGAAATTTTGTAATTATAGAAAACAATGTATAGATTGGAAAAAATGTTGGATTATATAAAAATTCATTATTTTAAACAGTTATATGACAAAATAGATAAAATCGTCTGAAAACTTATCTCATTTTTTTGGGAATCTACGAACCCTATATCTAAATTCAATGAACTAAAGAAAAATTGTTGCTAAGTACATGAATGCGATCCAAATTTTCTGAAAAAACCTGAATACCAGGTTATCACCACATATAAAAATTTATTATTTTAAACATTTATATGAAAGAGGAATTATATATTTTTTCAATTATTTATTTTAAATATCCTGTGGTAAATCGCAAATCGGAATTGAAACCGAAATCAGAACCGAACTCGTTAAGACCTGGATGGGTTTGTTTTGATTGGACCAAGTCTTTAGACATATAAAATTGACGAAGTTTGACCCCAATACATACGGCAAGAACGAGAACTTACATATCTCAGTCTTTTAAAAATAAATATATTAGAATTTTTTTGCTCTGGCTACGCTACAAATATATGAGAATATAATTAAGAAATAAAAAACATAGTTTTTATTGTAATAATAAACCGTTTAATTATTATTATTTCGGTGTATTAATATAACTGTTGTATTATAAATTTAAGAAATTTTAAATTAATTGAATTATCTATATACTTTTTAATAAAGTCGTATTTTTATATAATTTTAGAAATTGCTTAGGTGTCACCATCATAAAATAAAAACTAAATCGAAGACTTTGACTCATTAATTTTTGTCCTCGTCTAACAAAAAAATAATAATAATCAACCAATGAGTCCCGCAATTATAATACGATAGAGATGCTTCTATGTTTCTTCCAGGAACCTGAATAGTTCGATCCTGGTAGATCACATGCTTACCTACTATATATTGTTACATAAATATATATATATATATATATATTATGCTAAAAGCATATAATATAAATCTTTTGTGCGTTTTGAGAATAGGCAACAAGATGAGCATGGAGATCTATGGAGCTCAAATGCTCTCACCTTCATTGTCTAATTACAAGAACCTTTATTTGGTACGTCGATCAATTATTCTTATTATATAAACGCTTCATATAATTAAAAAAATCATCAAATTACATTAATTTATTTCAAAATGCTAAAACTATATATTGACGTATATATAATATACATTTATGGTTTAATTTGTAAACAATAATCATTTGTGTATTGTTTAAAAGTAATATCATAGTTCAAATATAAATATAAAAAAATAGTTCATTTATAATTTTGAAACTTTGAAACAAATTCATATATATTTTAATTAATTAATGATATATATAAATAACTTTGCTTTGTAAATTCTGAGATATTGAAGTATCAAAACTTACTTATATTGCATGAAATGTATGAAGTTGAGACATGCACAAGGAGTTCACAATGTAGAATTAGAAGAGAAACGAGAGAGTGCTTTATCACCAAAGCTTTTCGACCCCGAGCTCTCTCCAAAGGGCTTGCAACAGGTGAGAAACACATTTTATTACCTTTAAAAAAAGTTATTTATTATGTAGATACGTAGGACTTAAAAAAATTTGTGAAAAATATTAAAAAAATGTCTTATATATGACTTGATTTTGAATCATCTAGACAAAGTATTTAACAGAATACAATATTTTAAGTTCAATTATCATCTATATTCTTTGATATTTGCTTTTAGGTTAATGAACAACGTAAACGAATCAGTCAATCAGGATTGCTGAACAAGATTGAATTAGTCATTACTTCGCCACTTCAGAGGTACCATATATATATATATATATTGAACAAAGATTAAATTTAAAGTATTTAACCTTTTTTTAAAGGTTTACGTGAAACAAATATCATTTTTTCAACTGATCATCTACTAAAATAAAGTGAAATCAGTTATGTGTCCATAAGCATTTTGATACCAGAGATTTCAAACTCAAATTATATATAAAAATCTCTCATAGATTAGATTAACATCTAAAATGTTGATTACAAGTATATGCATGAGGTTTGAATATTAGGTTTAAGAACAATGTAATGTTTACCTCGTTTTGAATTTTTTTGTTTCACATTCTAAAATTCTATTAAGCTACATTGAGATGATCAATATTTTGGTGTATACATTCACCTTTCATCAAACCCATTAAGACAAATTAACTCATAAAAAGATAGCAACAGTATATTCTTTATCCAATTCGAGCTTTTACGAATGAAGGAAATAGATTTCACATTATTTTATTTTAATATTTATCCGTTTGTAATCCGTTGAGATTCTCAATATATTTTCAACTGGTATAGATTAAAGATATCAATGACTTTTCGAAAATTATCTATAGATGATTTCAATTACATTTTAAATTGATATCATTTACAAATATTTAATATTAAATTGAAAATTTTCCAATAATGCATACACAATTAAAGAGTATAAAAAGACATAACAAATCTAAAAACCTTATAACATTCACCATTCTTAAATTTAAATATAATAAACTAATGGATCTATAAATTCCAAATCTAAATTAATTTATATATATAACTGAAATTTTAGGAAATTATAAAGAAATCGACGGAAAATGTTACAAAAATGAAGTATAGTCCACTATAAAAAATCAATATTTTCAATAGATTGTCCTAGAAATTTTAATATATATCTATATAGAAAAAAAAATAGTCATAAAACATGTTTTAATTTTTTTATATATTTTTTTATATTTTTCGGTTTCAATGTATATCCATTAAAAATATGAAATAAATGTTAGAAACCTCATTTCAATTATTTTATGTTTATTGTTTATTTTCCTTTTTCAACGGTAATTTGTCCATTGAAATTATTAATATTCAATATTACATTATATATATATATATATATATTTCTCATACAGAACAATGCAAACAGCTACTGGAATTTTTGGGAAAGAAAATGAAACAAATTATGAAGAGTCAAGAGACATTAGTAAGAAGGGCCAATCAGAAACATCAACCGCCAAATTCCCACCCATTTTGGCTATTGAACTATGCAGAGAACGAACGGTAACACCTTACCAAAACAACAACGATAACATCATCGTCATTATTATTGTTATTGTTATTTTTTATGGCTATCTGAAATATATATATAAATAAATAATTTAATGTCATTATGCTTTATTCATAAATCCTAATAAAATAGATCAAACCTGGATGCACATTCTTAGTTTAATATTAAATAAAAATGCTATAAAAAAATACAACAGATTTCAACGTAGATTTTCAATGCATACCAATATATATCAACAAAAATATATCTTTTAAAATTTTTAATCGATAAAAATCGTTTGAAAATCCGTTAAAAATTGTAACATAAATATATGATAAAAATATATATGAAAATTCAATCGAAAATTGGTCAAATTGTTGCAAAGCATGGAAAATCCAATTGCAAATCGTCATGAAATTTTTGTTGCAATAGATCAGATAATCACAATGATATAATGGGTCACAATATATATCAAATGATGATTGGTATTTGTAAGATAATCTTTGGCAATAACATAATGAATCTTCATGTTAATCTCACTTCGGATTGCAATTTCAGGGACTCTATCCGTGCGACCAAAGAAGAAGTATTAGTAAATACATGGACCGTTTTCCGGAAGTCGATTTTTCCATGGTAATAATAATAATTTAATTCATTATAACTCAATATATCATGTGTTTATGGCCTAATTCAGTAGTATTTTATCAATATTTTTATTTTTGGAATACATATATGTGTGTATATATATAGATAGAGAACGACAATGATGTTTCATGGCAATCGGAGATTCGTGAAGATTTGGAAGAAGTTGCTGCAAGGGGTTTGAAGTTCTTCAAATGGTGAACACAATTTTTTTTAAATATATTTATGTCACAAATTAATTTTTTATATTATTAAGAAATATATTCGTAATTATCAATTGCAAGTAAAAAATATATAATTTTGAAGTAATGGGAAACCCTTCGACAATGATTGTTTTTATAAAGTGGATAATGTCCCAATGGACATAACATTATAAGCTACATAGCTATCTAATTCTATTTTTATTAAAACATATAGACATTAAATTTCATGTGATTGTAATCATAGGTTTAGTAATTGATTTCATTTAAATAACGTGAGAATGATGATGTTTTATAATTTAAACTAAGTATTTAATGAATAATATATGATTATATGATTATAGGTGAAATTTCGATGATATCTTAAACAAAATAAAAAAAAAATAGAGAAATCCATTATTTATATATTTTTATCATGTGGGATTTCTTTATATATAACAATAGTCATAAATCCCACTAAATAATCAATACTTATATATACACACAAATTATGTTACATATACATATAATTCACACTCAATATTAATTTTTTTCTTGTTTTCAAACTTTGTCAAAATATTTAGGATTTGCGATCGAACGGAAAATGAAATTGCGATAGTCAGCCATGGAATTTTCTTGCAACAAACACTTCATGCGTTACGAGATAAATTTGGCATACTTCTGAACGACAAAGTCCTTACAAGGTTATTCAAATATTCTATTTAAATGCCAATAATTAGTCATTACGTCTTTTTTATTAATGATCATTTAATTTTTTAGGTTTGGTAATTGCGAACTTCGTTCCATACAAATAGACAAGAGGTACGTAAATACAAACATGAATGTTTGTTTACCTAAATAGAGTTCAATAATACTCTAATTGCTTATTTTGATTACCCTCCTCATCACAATGTGCAGAGCTATGGAAGAAGATTTATTATCGACCTCTAATTGTAGAAAGTTCCTCGATCCACCAACGTCGCAACGGTCCCATTCGATAATAGAGGCATTTATGAACTAAGAATATTTACATATATATGATGAAATGCGGAGATCCGAAGAAATGTTTGTATCGAGGATAACAAACTCTAAAACGAGTGGTTCATGAGACGCTAAGTGTTGATGAATCGCCATTGAAACATGATACTTTAACTTTTGCAAACTTAAAATTTTCTTTTGTACCAATTATTATATGTACAATGAAGCTTTCCGCTCTTAATAGAAAGATTGAAAAAAAGAAAACCCAAGTCTGTAAGAATTTATAATTGGGTCTCACATGTTCTAAAGATAATGTGTTGATCATCATTATAAGGCTAATATAAAAGTGGTTTACTAAAGTAAATAACTAGTCTTAAAGCTAATAAGTTATGAACATAATATTATATGGATACCATAGTAATATCTTTATTTTGGTGATTGGGACGAATTAAAGATATTACATTAAAGTGAATAATTAGTGGTTACGGCTCGTTGTATGTTATCTAAGTGATGCTCGTAAAGGTTTAAGTGATATCAATGAAGAGTTGCAGCTTTTTGTTCGTCTCTCTTCGCCTTAAGAACGATTATTTTCTAGTTCTTTATATATCTCATCAATGAAGAACTAGTGGGCATGACAAAACTGTGAACGCAGTAAAAAAATTGGATCGAAGTTTGTATGTGTTGTTTCAGGTGGTTGAGCAAATTAAGGGAGCTAAATTCAAATTGAAAGAGACTGGAGCGAGTCAACGAGAAGACCAAGGAGAAGAATGAGGGATCAAGAGAATCGGGCGGATTCAAAGCTGAAGAGATTTCAGCATGACGGCGCGGCGAAAGAACCGGAGGTGGTTGCTGAGCCGAGAGCTAGGCAGATAAATTGATCTGGAAATCAAGAAAGAAGGTCAACGAATCTGTAGTGCAAAATTGAAGTACACAAAACAGAGAACAAGGGAGTTCAGAGTTTATGTGTACTTAATTGGTCAGTATCATTAAGGTACATAAAACAGAGAA
>CM071864.1:10041090-10077825 GCA_036759665.1 Gynandropsis gynandra
CTAATTGCTGCCAATTACCCCCGTAGCTTTGCACGACTTGGGCTCAAGTATCACACGATCGGGCATGGTGCCCGCTCGGGCTCAATTGTGTGCACACGGTTGGGCAAGTGACCTGCACGAGCGGGTACCAGCTGTGCCCGCTCGGGCCCTTGATTTTTTCAACTAATTCCCAAGATTTCTAACAACCAAATCAGATCTATAAAAAGGGGATTCGAACCAGATTAGAAAAGGGGGGACGGAAGGACGATTGAGAGACATAGAGGACACACTTGGAAGGATCGAGAAGGACGGAACGAAGGATCCGGAGCATGGAGGATCTATTGAAGACATCGGTTGATGAATAGGGAGCATTCTTATTCTCTTTCTATGTTGAATTTAGATTTCTTTTGTGTTTCGTTTCCTGAGTTCATGTCTAAGTAGATCTATTGCCATAGGTAGAGAGTATTGCCAATATGTAATGAAGTCTTGTGCTTAATGAATGCTGAATCTTAATGCTTTCATACTTGTACGCCATTCGATATGAATGAATTTGGTATTTGATCATGTTTTCAGATTGATTGGTTGATCTTAATGCTTCAATACTTGTACGCCACTCGATTGATGATGTTAGAAGTCTAATAAATCTACGCCAGGGCATTAGACTTTGGAACTTAGCCATGATTTAGGGTTTAATCGGTTTAGAATCTACGACAGGTCAATCGATTGGATCTAGGGATTAGGATAGCGGTCGTAATGCGTCTATGTATGTAAGATGCGCAATGGATACATTGGTATATGCATGCTAGATAGTGGACAAGTCTACGGCAGTCAGTTCCTATAGGAGAGCTTGAATTCCCTGAACTCATGATAGTATCTAAGACCAATTATCTTGTTAGAACTTCGTTACATTGTCGTGCAACTCTCGATACTTATGGTGATTAGTCTTTGAGTCATCCCTATCATTAGTTTAGTTTAGTTAGTTTGCATTTGCATTTGTATTCCATCACTATTTGATTCATCACGTCTTATTCATTAGTCTAATAGCTTATAAGTCGCATCAATTCCTTGTGTTCGACCCTAGTTGCTACACGATCCGTATCCTTGCGGAAGCGTTAGTCTAGATAATTTATTACTTGATATAATGCACATCAACTTGTTTAAATTTTTTGGTTTTTTATCTCTTTAGGCCCGAGGCCCGGTCAGAGCCCCCAAAGCTCGCTGGGCCGGGTTTCGGGCTGGACCGTCCCGGTCTGCAAAAATTAAGGCTTTTCGGGCTCGGGCCGAGCTTGGGCTGGCTCGGCCCGTATCACATCACTAGTTTTCGTTGTTAAATCATTTTGAAATATGAGATAATACAAGAGTATATAGAATCTGCAAGACCTTTTTTTTAATTGAATAAAAAATGGCCTATATTGCCTCTAATGGTACACTTTGAAAATTTGAAGCCAATCTAAGGGCAGTTTTGTCTTTGTTGTGCCGTAATCGTTTTTAAATTTTAAAAAAATTACAAAACCATTAGACGTTCGTATGTATATGTACATATGAGTGTATATATATATATAATGATATCAGATAAAAAAATAACACCTTATTGGTTTTAAACAAAACCAAAAGACACCACACACGTATGTACATATATATACATAACCCTCCCTCGATGACCTATGTCCGCCGATGACCATCGAAACCCTCTATCCGCCGATGACCTCGCCGTCGAAAACTTAAGGGAATGAACGACGGTAGATCACGGTGATGAATCCGTTCATCTCGTATGGACATGTCGGTTATCGACGTCGATTCGTTCGCATCGTTTCGCCGCTCGTCCGTGTCAGAGGACGGTATCGTCGGCGATATCGTCCATCGGTGTTGGTCACCGTCATGGTGGTCAAATTCCAAAGCATGGTTTCGTCGATTAATCGGCATCGATTTCGGTTGGTTTCGGAGGAATTTGGTAACTTAAATCGAAGAGGGAGATACATACACCATGAATGTATCTGTTAAAAAAATTTTGAGAAATATATATATAGAGTATCCTTGTATGTGTTTTGGTGTGTGTATATATTTAAATATATTTATATATATATGGAGGAATATCAGAAATACCCTCGTAGGACTAAAACATTTTAAAATACCCTCGTAAATTTGGTGGAAAAAATGGAGAAAAGATATATGTGCCCTTATATTTTATTAGTGGAAAACACATATGGAGGAGGGAAAGGCAAATTTGAGAGGAGGGAAACGAAGTTGAGAGCTATTTCCTTCCATTTTTGAACGATTTCTTTCCATTTTGTTCGTTTTTCAACAATTTACGAGTGATTTCCAACGATATTTTAGCCATTTTTTGTGATTTCGGGCAATTTCCAGCGATTTTTTAGCGATTTCCGGTGATTTTCAGCGATTTCCAGCGATTTTGAACGAATCCGGCGATTTCTGGCAATTTCCGACGATTTCTGGCGGTTTTCGACGATTTCTGGCGGTTTCCGGCGATTTCTGGCGATTTCCGACGATTTTGAGTCGCATTGTGTCACAGTGTCGAACTGGGTCATAGGGTCGAGCTGGATCGCAGGGTCACAGAGTCGAACTGGATCGCAGAGTCGAACTGGGTCGCAGAATCGAACTGGGTCGCAGGGTCACAGAATCGCACTGGGTCGCAGGGTCGAACTAGGTCGCAGGGTCAGACAGGGTCGCAGAGTCGAACTGGGTCGCAAGGTCATAGAGTCGTAGGATCGGGTTGGGTTGCTGGGTCGCAAGGTCGGACTGGATCGCTAGGTCGAACTGGTTAACAGAGTCGCACGGATATGCACGGATATTTTGGAAATATCAAAATTTATAAGGATATATTTGAAGTTAAAATTTATTTTTCGAAAATGTATTTTTGAAATGTTTTAATCGTACGAGGATATTTTTGAAGTTGTCTATATATAAATAAAGCAGTAGCACTTGTACATGTTTCGGTGTGTATATATTTAGAAATATATATATAATGCATTTTGATATATATATATATATATAAACTACAAATAAATATATAAATATATAAATATATAATGCGATAGAAACATCATGTAAACACTTTTACGGGTATGTCTCGCGTATATATTAATATGTATATAATGCGATAGAAACATCATGTAAACACTTTTACGCGTATGTCTCCCGTATATATTAATATATATATATATAATGCAATAGAATCATGTATGCACTTGTACCTGTATGTTTTTGTGTTTATATATTTAATATATATATATATATATATTATGCGCTAGAATGATCATATATGTATGTTTTGGTGCGTGTATATTAAATATATATATATAATTTAAATAATAGATGTTTTTTATTTAAATTGAGTGTATTGAAACAAAATATCACCAAGATCTCTATTGTGTAAATTGCTCATGATAAATATCGAATATTATGTGTATATATAATTCTATGTGAATCTTAGTCGATCCAAAGATAGGCTAATTTTTGGTCATATTATATATATATATACTTGTAGTGATAAACATGTAATGATTATAAAGTTATATTTGATTAATAAATCAATCCAAATGAGGATTTATTTTTGCCCCATATGTTATCGTTAGTGTTTGATCATTACAACAATAGTATCACTAGCAATTAATATTACTGTCCAAAAACATGATATTAATCGTGCATTTGGTATCTTGTGATAAGATTGTCTATTATTTGAATTACTAAAGTTTTTTTTCTCGTGAGCGTATATTTATTAGTTTATCTTGTTCATTTCTTTTTCAGTTAACTCATCGAATATATCGGCCGATATGAACTCCATTTCAATCCTAAACGGCTCTAATTTTAAGGTGAAAATAAAATGTTCATATTACTTTTGAATGCATGGATCTTGATTTAGCATTAAGAGTAGAGCAACCACATTCTCTTACAGCTGCAAGTACTGCAGATGAAAAAAGTACTATGAGAAGTGGGATCGTTCGAATCGCTTAAGTCTTATGATTATAAAGCGTAGCATCCCAGAATCTTTTAGGGGTGCTGTATCCGATGAGGATACTAATGCCAAGGAATTCCTTGCCGAAACTGAGAAACGCTTTGTTAAAGCGATAAGGAGGAAATAAGCATGTTGTTAAACAACTTTACTTCCAAAAGGTCTTTAAGCAGAGGAAGTATAAGGGAGTACATTATGGAGATGTCTCATATTTTTTCAAGGCTCAAGACAGTAAAGATTGAGATATCGGAAGATGTTCTCGTGCATATAATCTTGAACTCTCTTCCTCATGTTTATGACTCTTTTAAGGTCAGTTACAACTGCCAAAAGGAGAAGTGGACTCTAAATGAGCTCATTTCATATTGCGTACAAGAGGAAGAGAGACTGAAACAAAGTAAGACAGAAACTGCTCACTTGGCTAGTACTTTTAAACAAAACGGCAAAAAAAGGACGAAAAGTGCCTATAAGGATGAAGTTGTAAAAGGTCAAGTACAAAAGAAACATAAGGTTGGTGAAACCGTATGTTTCTTTTGTAAAAAGTCGGGGCATTTAAAGAAGGATTGTATCAAATACAAGGCATGGAAAGAAAAGAAGGGTATGATTCTTACTTTCTATTGTTCCGAAAGTAATTTAGGTTCAGTACCTAGAAACACTTGGTGGTTAGACTCCGGTGCAACATCTAACATCAGTATTTCTATACAGGGTTGTCTGAGCCACCGCAAACCAAATGATGGTGAAAGATACATCTATGTAGGCGATGGTAAAGCGGTGGAGGTTCAAACTATCGGGCATTTCAGATTGTTATTATCATCTGGTTTCTATTTGGATTTAAAAAACACATTTATTGTTTTCCTATTCAGATAAATCAGGTTATCATTGTTCTTTTGGAAATTATGAAGTTATTTTGTCTTTAAATTCAAATAAGGTGGGAACAGGATCATTTAATGCTTATGACAATCTATACATGCTTGATACTATAGTATCTTATCAAGAAAATTTAAATGTGGAAACCCGAGGTACTATAATGCACAATAAAGAGAATTATGGCACAAACGTTAGGTCACATCTCTAGAAATAGAGTTGAACATTTAGTGTCTGATGGGATCATCGACCCCATAATTTTCACAGATTATCAAGTCTGTGTTGCATGCATTAAAGGTAAACAAACCAGAATAAGAAATCAAGAGCGTATAGAGCTACAGAGGTCCTAGAATTGATACATACAGACATTTATGGGCCTTTTCCTATTCCATCATGGAATGGTCAACAATATTTTGTATCGTTCATAGACAATTACTCACGATATGCATACTTATTTCTTATTAATGAGAAATCTCAAGTCTTGGATGTGTTCAAAGCATATAAAGCTGAAGTTGAGAACCAACTTAACAAACGAATAAAGAACGTCAGATCCGACCTTGGTGGTGAATACTATGGTAGGAATGATGGAACGGGAGAAAAACGTCTAGGACCCTTTGCTATATACCTAGAGGGATGTGGGATCGTCCCGCAGTACACCATGCCAGGTTCGCCTAGCATAAATAGTATAGCTGAACCACGAAAGAGAACCCTTCAAGATATGGCAAGAAGTATGATTTGTCATTCGATCTTACCAGAATCAATCTGGGGTGAGGCACGCAAGACTGCAACTTACATTCTTAATCGAGTTCCAACTAAAGCAGTTGCTAAAACACCTTACGAGATTTGGACTAGACGTAAGCCCAGTTTAAAACATTTCCGCGTATGGGGTTGTCCAGCTGATGCAAGGCCTTATAGGCCACATGAAAAGAAATTAGACCCCAAAACAATTAGCAACTACTTCATTGGTTACTCAGAAAAATCAAGAGGCTATAAATTTTATGATCTCACTACTAAGACTATTTTTGAGATAGGGAACTGTTGTGTTCTTTGAGGATGTATCGTTTGGGGGGTATAATGAGGTAAGAGACATTGTCTTTGAGGAAGAATCGTTCTCAATTTCGGAACCAATTTATACGGATGTTTTTAAGGAAATATATGAGGAGCCTCATCAAGATAATGTTGTTAATTCTCCTGATCGTACAGAAGACAATGTTCATAATGAACAAACTCAACAATCTCAAGAACAAATGCAACAATTACAAATGCCATTACGTCGTTCCATTAGAAAAAAGAGAACTGCAATTCCAGGTGATTACATCGTCTATCTCCAAGAACATGTGCCAAACATGGAAACGGTAGACAATGTTCTCGTATTTCTCCAAGAACATGAGGAAAGTAGTGGTCTAATAGAAGATGAACCAATCAATTTCTATAAAGCCATGAAAAGTTCCTATTCGAAAAATTGGATTGATGCACTGAACGAGGAGTATGAATCTATGCAAGAGAATAAAGTTTGGGAACTTGTCCCATTACCAGAAGGTGTAAAACCTATCGGTTGTAAATGGATATTTAAAATCAAAAGGGATTCACAAGGTAATGTGATAAAGTATAAGGCATGTCTTGTTGCTAAAGGTTATACTCAAAAGGAAGGCATTGACTATGAAGAGACTTTTTCTCCGGTATCATCAAAGGACTCTTTTAGGATAATTATGGCACTTGTTGCACATTTTGACCTTGAGCTACATCAGATGGATGTAAAGTCGGCGTTTCTCCATGGTGACATTGATGAAACAATCTATATGGTGTAACCAGAAAACTTTGTTTCAGGAGATCCAAAGAATATGGTTTGTAAATTAAACAAATACATCTATGGGCTTAAGCAAGCATCTCTTCAATTGTATTACAAGTTCCATCAAGTCATTCTCTCATTTGGTTTCGAAGTGAATGTCGTTGATGATTGTGTATATCATAAGTTCAGTGGGAATAAAATTATTTTTCTGGTTTTGTATGTTGATGATATTTTGTTGGCAACTAATGATATAGGCATGCTTAATGCAACCGAGAAATTTCTATCAAAACATTTTCAAATGAAAGATCTTGGTAAAGCCTCCTTTGTATTAGGAATTGAGTTATTGCGTGATAGATCACAAAGAACTCTAAAGTTATCACAAACGAATTATATCGATAAAATCTTGAAAAGATTTGACATGCAAGAATGCAAGCCAGGAGGTACCCTATCTCTAAGGGAGACAAGTTTAGTCTCAATCAGTGCCCTAAGACTCATCTCAGAAGGCAAGAGATGCAGAAGATTCCTTATGCATCATGTGTAGGAAGTCTAATGTATGCTCAAGTTTGTACTCGTCCGGTTATAGCATTCATCGTTGGAATGTTAGGTCGATATCTTAGTAACCCAGGAATGGATCATTGGAAAGCAGCCAAAAGGGTGATGCGATAGCTCCGAAGAACAAGAAATTACATGCTCACATATAAAAGATCAGATAACTTAGAGTTGGATACTCCGATTCTGATTTTGAGGGATGTCAAGACACCGATAAATCTACATCAGCTTATGTATATCTATTAGCTGGTGGTGCTATTTCATGGAAGAGTGCTAAACAGGAGATTATAGCATCTTCTACCATGAAATCAGAATTAATCGCTTGTTTTACTGCATCAAACCAAGCAATATGGTTACATAACTTTATCACAGGGCTGCGGATTATAAACGAGGTCGAAAGACCTATAAAGATCTACTGTGACAATAGGTCTGCGGTACTATATTCAAACGACAATGGTAGTTCGATCAAGTCAAAGCACATCAGGATCAAGTACCGAGCTACTAGAGAAAGAGTTCAACTTAAGGAAATCTTTATTGTAAAGATAGACACAAACTCTGTGTTAGCGGATCCTCTAACAAAAGGGCTCCCACCTAATATCTTTCATAAGCACACTGCTCAAATGGGAGTCATAGAGTCCGAGAAAACTATGGATTAGTGGGAGCTTGTTGATGTTAAGACTAAATACATGTTGAACTTTATATATATATATATATACACATTTCTAATCATAATAAAGTTATGTGTTTAGAGTTTGTTTGCTGAACAATTAAATGATTAAACTTGTTTTGAAGAAAGTGCCACTTGAAAAATGACATATATATAAGCCACATTTATGTAATTTTCATGCTACATATTTCATAATTGACCTATGTCGTCTGGTTATGTTGATATTTGTGAGCATTGATGGTCGAGTTGTGATTATCATGATAAACGCTACATTGGTCCTATATTGATATAGCTAAATGGACGAGATTGTATTGCCCGAAGATATGATGATATATTTGAGCTCATAAGGTATGACACGTTTTAAAAAAAACATATGTGACCCAGTGGGAGATTGTAAGAATTCATAATTGGGTCTCACATGTTCTAAAGACAATGTGGTGATCATTATTATAAGACTAATATAAAAGTAGTTTACTAAAGTAAATAACTATTCTTAAAGGCAATAACGTTATGAAAATAATATTATGTAGATATCATAGTAATATCTTTATTTTGGTGGTTGAGGCGAATTAAAGATATTACATTAAAGTGAATAATTAGCGGTTATGACCCCATTGCATGTTTTCTAAGTGATGCTCGTAAAGGTTTAAGTGATATCTATGAAGAGTTGCGACTTTTTGTTCGTATCTCTTCACCTTAGGAGCGGTTATTTCTAGTTCTTTATATATCCCATCAATGAAAAACTAGTGGAATGACAAAACAATAGAAGGCATAGTAAAGGAAGCCATAATTTAGCGAACGAGAAACATAATATATCGGAATCATCAAAAGGAGGATTACCGAGAGACTAAGGGCTGTAACCAGCGACGAAGACAAAGGAAGGACTGATTTCTGAAGTGCTATGTTTTGGTTTGCCCACATCTCAACCATAGATTCACAAGGTATGTATTTCATGGCTTAACATATTTTTTTTTTCTGCAAAGAGTTACATGGTTTTAGGGCATTAAAAAGAGATGTATCTCATCAAATTCATACACACAACATACACACAAAATGTAGATCACACCATCTCTCTCGTGAATTCTTCCAATGGTCGAAATCAAATTGATCGAAGAAGATTTTTTATTTTATTTTAATTTTGAGATTTTACAAACTTTACGACCTAAATATATCTATTTGAAAAAAGAATAATAAAAAATTATATGTTTTAGAGTGTTTGGAATTTAGGGAAATTTTTCCAAAATTATTCAATTAATTATTTTTAAGAAAATATTTCAATTTGTATAATTGCATTTTGAAAAAAAAAACATAATAATTTACTTTATCTAAAAAACTATCAACTCTCAAAAATTTGTCAAAAGATGTGATCCACTAAAGATTTGATTACAACCACATCTAAACAACAAGTTCGAGCTCAATATTCCATTGTATATATTATATATATATAATTGTTGTATATAAATATGTATGTGTATATTCAAATGAAGTAGGTACATGCAAATTTGCAAGAGCTTGGGGCAAAGAGTTAGACTAGGCCCTCAATTATAGTTGGGCTTTATGGTCCATGAAGTAAGGCCCAATAATTATGTGAGTGTAGTTACGCGGTCATTGAAGAGCGTGGAGTGGGAAGAGTGTTTGAACAATTAATTTGGGCTGACACGAATTATCTATCTATCTCTCTTTCATTTTCTACATCGGAAAATTCTGGGAAAGATTGAGGAAGCTCCGTGTTTGGTTCGTGATTCTGAAAATTTTTCTTCTCCGTCATGAGGGTTTAGATCCCCTTACCTGGTCCATTGCTTCCTTCCTTATTTCCTGTCTGATCTGTGATTTTTTTTTTAAATTTTGATCAATTTCACCGTCGTTAGTTGCCGATGATGTCGACTGCAACCGGAGAGATCACCATCGTTTGCAGCCACTGGTAAAGTTTTCCGGATTTAATTTTATTGTTTTGACTATGATATTTTTTGTTTCAATCGGTTCGTTCTTCGGACACGAACTGGGCGATCGTTTGTTAGCCCAGTTGAGTTTAAAAAAATTCGAGGAGCTGACAGAACTTTTTCTAGATTTGAGTTTTGAAATGCTTGGTGATTGTAAACACTATGTGATTTTATTCAATTCATTAGATCCTCTTTGGCCATCTTTTATGGGTTGAATCGTACATTAAGGTTAAGCTAGGTTTGTCTGTGTTTGTAGAGTATAATAAGAGATCGGGTTTTGTCCCTGCTTCAATTTCTGTCCTGCTGATGATGATACGTTTGAATTCACTAGGAAAAAATGATATTATTTTCCTGGTTTGAGTTCATGAACTATTGATTTCGCATGGAGTTTGAAAAACTGCGTGTTGAGTTATTGTTTATGAGCAGTGTTTTGTGTTGGCCCACCCCGGATATAACATGAATATATATGATGAATATATATAATCTTGGTCACTTCTGAATTTTTTATCCAACTTTTTTTAGTTAGATTCCAGTCTATTTTGTCATGGTATTAGGATCAAATTCGTTCTGATTTGAATATTCTAATAAATGGGTTCTCGATTGTGATGTGCACACTCAAACACCGAAGTTGGACGTGAGGGTTATGTTGTATTGTCACAAATTGGTTAGAACATGATTCATGACTCTTAATATTAGGTTGAATTAGGTCTAAACCCATTTGTCAAGCAGTTTTCAGATTGGTTTCACATTTCTAAATGTGTATGTTTAGAGATTGGACAACTCTTAACACTTGATTTAACTTTTAGGTTGAATTAGGTCTAAACCCATTTGTCAAGCAGTTTTCAGATTGGTTTCACATTTCTAAATGTGTATGTTTAGAGATTGGACAACTCTTAACACTTGATTTAACTTTTAGGTTGAATTAGGTCTAAACCCTTTTGTCAAACAGTAATTCAGATTAGTTTCCCACATTCTAAATGTGTATGTTTAGAGATTGGTCTGGCAGCTGATCAAAACCTTATTATGGTGCTGAAATTGATTAGGGGTCATGGTAACTTTCGGTTGATAGAAATTAGGGAATATATGTATGGATCAAGAGTCCTTTTGGATGGAGACTGCCCTTTATTAACAGCCTTAGATTTGCTTAATCGAATTTTTTAGTTTTTCTTTTAGAGTTCCCCTAGCTGTGATTTATTCATTAATTGCCTTGGCTGGTTAGATTATTTTCGTGTTCATATTGGGGAGATACCAGAGGATCAGGCGTTCTTTGTCTTGTCAATTAAGTAATTCGAGTTTGGAAAATTAAGAACTTATTTTGGAATTAGCTGACCGATTTCTTTTCTTTGTAAAAATTGATGCATTTACTTGGAAGATTGATCCTGTATCCTACTACGAGTGTGCTAAATGCTATAATTTTCAGTGACAGAGATATTCCATCGGCAAATATAGATTTGCACCAAGTGCATTGTGCTCGGAATCTGGAAAAATGTAAGATTTGTGGTGATATGGTTCCTAAAAAGTATGCGGATGAACATTTCTCCAACACACATGCCCCGGTATGCCAAATTTCATATTTTTCATGTTGTTCATATTGAAACTATGTTATATTTGATATAAATCTACACCTTTCTATATCTTGATTTCATAATTTTCATCAGTGATCTGCTAATAAAATTAGACTTTAATTTTAACAATTTCTTAGACGTTTGCATTTGATAACTTCGGTGGCTTTTACATCAATCTCTCTTCAAGATAGCCATCAAATGCAGCCATTAAGGTTTTCACGTAGTGTCTGGGTGTTGTTGTTGTACTTTTAGAGTGTTTTAGGAATCTCTGGTTGTTGCTGTTATGGCCTCAAATTTTGTCTTTGGGTGTTGCTAAATGGGTAAAAGTATGTTTTAATCGACAAAGACACTGAAATAGTGGTACCTGAACCGCGAGTCGACAACTTGAATAATAAAAAAAATTATTTAAGAAGAAATATAAATTTTGTATTCTATTTTGTATTTTATAGATTTTTTTTGAGAATTTATTTTATGTACTTTTAGTACCCGGAAATCCCAATAAACCTTAAACTTAAACAAACCCCGAAAAACCTGAACCAAAAGCCGAATTATCCGAACTTGAATTGAATTTAGGTGTCTTTCGGTTGAATTAGTCTTAAACACGCATTATCTGAACACAATCCAAAACCCAAAAAATCCGAACCAAAACATTTGGGTCCAATTCGATTTTCGCAAAACCTAAACAACCGAATCGAACCAATACTGGAAATCACCAACTCGAGTTAAGCATTCTACTTTGATGATGATTCACTTATGCTACATTGTGAAGGTAGCGTGCACATTGTGCAATGAGAGCATAGAGCGTGAGATTTTTGCCATTCATAAAGGTGAAAAGTGCCCACAAAGGATCGTGACATGTGAGTTTTGTGAGTTTCCATTGCCTGCTATTGACTTGGCTGAGCATCAGGTACTCACCATAACTCAATTTTATTGATTTTCATGTTTTATATCTTATGAATAAACCTAATCATTTTGTTTTTTTTTTCTGATTTTAGGAAGTATGTGGTAACAGAACAGAACTTTGCTATCAATGCAATTGCTATATTAGATTAAGAGAAAGATATAACCATGAGAGTAGATGCCCTGGTTTCGTCGATAACAATGTTGAATCCTCCAGGTAATCTAATTACCTTCAATTTACATCATTTGTAATGGAGATACTACTTTGTTCCTTTAGCTAAATACACAATTGAGGGGTGAGCATTTCGGGTTTCGGTATGGGTTTATTGGTTTTGGTTCAGTATGGATTGTTCGGATTCTAGAGAACTGAATCCGAATTGGACCCAAATGGTTTTTGGTTAGGATTGTTCGAGTCTCGGTTCAGATTCAGATTGTTCGAGTTCTGAAATAGTGAGACTGAAAAAATCTGAATTCCATTCGGATAATTAGGGTTAATCGGGTTAGGTAATTAGGACGTTTTATTCGGATAATTCGGGTAATTTTAGGTTCTAAAATTAATGGACTCTAATTTGGTTTCTAACTTCAATGGGTTATTTGGATTCTAATTTGAGTCGAGTTGTTCGGGTTTTATGAGTAATTCAGGTAACGATGTTTTTCTATTTCGGGTGTCCGAGTTTTTTCGGGTTCTCTTGAACATGAACCGAATCAAACCCTCATGGATTTGGGATTTTGGATTCGAACGTGAGTTCTATGGGTAATTCATGTTGAATGTGAGTCGGGTTTTTTAACGGTCGGGTCGGTTCGGGTTGGGTCGGGTCGAGTAAACCGAAATGCCCAACCTACACAATGTATCGCATGACGTTAATGTGTTTTTCTCTGATCAGAAGTACCTTGAGAGCGGCTGAAGGAGAGACAAATGGAAGGAGAAGACACGGAAATGATGTCTCACACAAACGGCTTCTCTTCACGATAGCAATAACGGGAATAGCCGTTTTTTTAGGATCGCTTTTCTTTCAGAGGAAATCGGACGGGAGCCAAGTAGTGTAGAAGAACTATCATTCCTCATTGTGTATTTGTTTTGTGTATATCTGTTGGCCAAAGCTCTTTACCAATATCTGTATCTGAAGAGATTCTCTTAGATTTGTCCGAAAGCTCTCTGTGTAATAAATCTTATCCGAAATGTTGTATTGAAAGTATATATTATTTCTCTTTAAAGCACATGTTGAGAGATCATCGCTTCCTCTGTATTGTTCTTATTTCCAATCTCAAAATACTGCAACAATGTTTTTATGCTTTTTTTTATTTTAATATTTAATTTAAAATTATTTTAAATTGTGTAATTTATGATTATTGAGTTTAAAATAATTATTTTCGGATTTAAAATCAGTTTTTTAGACTTTCAATAAAGTTTAATGGAAAATAGGTTTTGGTGAAGTTTGAATAATTTATGAGAATAGTGATTAACGTTAAAATCAATGGAAGAATAGGATGGCAATGGAAGAATTGGATGAGAATTAAAATAGAAAATGAATCGAATTAAAATAGTATTTTCGATGGAATCATATAGTTTATCAAAGTATTAAAAAATTAAATTTAATTCGAATTTTAGATTTTCAATTTATTTTAACATTTATCAAACCACAAAACATTTTTTTGATAGCATTGAAAAACTTACAACTCAGATTGTGATGATCAATTCATTTATCACAATCAATAAGGGTTAAAAGAATTTTCAAAACAAATATGCATACTAACCTGCTTATTTGGCTTATTATGAATTATACCGCTTGTTTCATGAAACACGGTTCGGTTTGTTTTTATTTTTTATATGATTCTCGCTTGGTTTATTTGTCCGATGTAAAAAAGAAAGCCGCGAGCCTAATCGAAAAATATTTAATATCAATCATATTATAGCAAATTAGTTGTCCACATAATATAAATAACAGAGATAAGAAGAAAATACAATAAGCAGATAAACTATGAAAGGGGAAAATATAATTTGATTTCTAGTATTTGTTGTGTACAGTAGAAGTAAAATGCTTATATTTATTGATAGAAATAGGATGTAAACGGATTCATTTCTAGTCCACTTCAACTCGTTGTGTGTTTACGTAATAAAGAATTTATTTGTTTTGATCTATCTTGTTATACGAATTATAAATATAAAATACTAAATCGAATACAAATTTAAAAATATAAAAGTATATCAAATTAAAAAATATAATAATATTAACTATTCGATCCTCCTAACACTTTTTTTTAACATCAATTTCGTCGTCTTAAAATTTATATCAATCAAAACATTAAACAAATTTTATAATCATTACAAAATTTATGAACTCGGAGGTTGGCTTGCGTCCTCATGGATGGGTCTAGTTCAAGTTTATCTCATTTTAGAACAGGGCCGGCTCAACTAGAGAAGAAAGTCTTTGCCATAAAATCAAAATAGATCCTTTTGAAATGAAATATTCGATACAAAAAAATTTCTTTTATATATAATAAATATTTAGAATATTCAATTGAAAAGAGCTATTCTATTTGCATGTTTTGAAACGAAATATTCGATCAACCTTTCCACATCTAAATTCTCTAGGAGACTACTTTCAATTGCCACTAAAACTAATCCATTCAACATTTATTGTGATATAGTGGTTCGTAAGTACGACTTCAATAATTTGAGCTTCGAAAAGCTTTTTTCTGCAGAAACAACACTAATTGAAATAGTCAATAAGATTCTTTACGCAAGTATTGCATTCGGAAAACAATTATACTGTTTCAATAATTCTAATAAAACAATTGTACCTATCTTTTCATTTGGTAAAAATTCTCTAAATAACTTTAGCTCAACAAAAAGCTCATATCCATTTCTAGTCTTTTTTCTATTTCTACAGATAGCATATCACAAACTAACCACAAGGATCAAACAAAAAAGTTGATCCATCCGATTACGCAACAAAATGAAAAGAAAGACGACAAGAGACCAGAAACATATACCAACGAAATTGAAGATCTCACATGGCTGAAGTTCAGAAATCGAGAGAACAAAAACCGTTTAAATCCTCAAACATAAACCTTTGGAAGAGAGAGAAAAAAGATAATTTTTGGATTTCTAAAAAGGATTTTCAGGGAACCGTGAAAAGAGTTTCTAAATTTTTTAGAGGTAAAGATTTTTAGGAATAATAGGAAAAATTTCTGTATTTTTTAAAGTAACTATTAAATGTTTTTTAAATGGACCCTCAATGAGCTGAGGGCCCTGTGGAACATGCTCACAACCGCCCCTGTTTTAGAACTAGCCCAAAACCTCGTTGTCTAAACAAGTCGAAAAATCAAGTGAATCCGTAACAAAACGAGTTGTGATAAAATTAATTCGTTCGCTAAGCCTATTTTACAGCCATATATATATATATATATATATAAAGAAGATCAAACGTCAAATGAATCATAATTATATTGAAATAAATATTAATAAAATGTGAGAATAAATTTGAAGAAAGTGATAGACGTGAAAGAAGATAGATAATTGGAATTTAAAAAAATGTTCATCTTAATTAGGGGTGGGCAAATAGCGAATATCCGTAAATATTCGACTATTCGTATTCGTATTCGTCGAATATTCGATTTTACTATTCGTATTCGTATTCGTGTCGTAAATTCGAATATCCGTAAATATTCGGATATTCGTCGGATATCAGTATCCGTAATAAATCAATTTTTTTAAAAAATTAATAAAAAAATTCTAAATAATTTACATTTTAATCTTTAAATTAGGGTTAAAACTTTTACAATTTACATTTTAATCCTTAAATTTTAAATATAATAACTATTTCTTTATATATTTTATATTTGATCTGAAAATCAATTATAATAATGTTTTTTATTTATAATTTGATCATTAAAATTAATTAATTATATATAAATATATATATCTATATATTAAATAAATTATATATTTAGTACTTACGAATACGAATACTTACGAATAATTGACTATATTATTTGTATTTGTATTTGTATTTTTCGAATATCTAAATCCCGGTATTTGTATTTGTATTTGTTCCTAAGGATATTTGCTTTTTCGGATCGAATACGGTTCGAATACGAATAGGATACGATTACTTCAAATATTTTGCCCAGCCCTAATCTTAATATGATAATTTTTTACTGAGAATGAATAAAAATATGGTCGTCAAAACTTTTATTAGAGAAAATATCAGAAAAATAAAGCTAAATATTTACGTGATTATTTTATTATTATAAAAGCCCAATTTAGAGATGGAAAAATTCATCTATAAATAATTTGAAAATTATTTCTACACGCATTCTAGACGGATAAAATTTGTTCATAATTGGTCATTCGAAATTGATATTTGTCTGGAATTAAAGATAGAATCTTATTCGAATCTGACTATCATTAGAAATGTTCGAAATTTAAAAAAATTGCTTGCTAGTTTGTCAAATCGTATATGTTCCATTGCTAGAAATTTAAAGATTTCAAACGGAATTTGTGGACTGACCAGATTATCCCTAAATTTGCGGATGGATTATAGACAGAATAGGGACGGGAACAAAAATCCGTCCGTAAATTTGCAGAAGGAGAAACAGTCCCTAAATCGTCCGTATTTGCGGACGAATTGGAGACGGATGTGGTGGTTGTCTCGGATTAGGAACTGTTTCTCCACAAATTTCCGGACGGAGTATAGACAGATTTTTGTTCTCGTCCCTATTCCTTCTGTAATCCGTCTCAAATTATAAGATGGTCTGGTCAGTTAGTAAATTCCGTTTGGAATCTTTAAATTTCTAGTAATGGAACATATACGATTTTGGCTAATTAGCAAACATTTTTTTTTTAATTTCGAACATTTCTAACGATATTCGAATTCGAATAAAAAATTTTATCTTGAATTTCGGACAAATATCAGTTACGAATGACCAACTATGGACAAATTTCATCCGTCTAGAATGTGTGTAAAAATATTAACACGAAAATATTTAACTTTATTTTTCTGATATTTTCTCTAATAAAAGTTTTAGCGATCATATTTTTATTTATTCTCAGTAAAAAATATAATATTAATATGAATAATTTTTTGAAATTCCAATTATCTATCTTTTCTTCACATTCTATCACTTTCTTCAAATTTATTCTCACATTTTAATAATATATATTTCAATATAATTATGATTCATTTGACGTTTGATCTTCTTTATATATATATATATATATGGCTGTAAAATAGGCTTAGCGAACGAATTAATTTTATCACAACTCGTTTTGTTACGGATTGACTTGATTTTTCTACACGTTTAGACAGCGAGGTTTTGGGCTAGTTCTAAAATGAGATAAAATTGAACTAGACCAATCCATGAGGACGCAAGCCAACCTCCGAGTTCATAAATTTTGTAATAATTATAAAATTTGTTTAATGGTTTGATTGATATAAATTTTAAGACGATGAAATTGATATTAAAAAAAGTGTAAGGAGCATCGAATTGGTTAATATTATTATATTTTTCGATTTGATATATTTTTATATTTTTATATTTGTATTCGATTTAGTATTTGTAAAAAAGTATAGCAATTCGGGGACACTCCTGGATTGTGGTGCCTAATCCGGGACGTTCACATATCCGTTTAGGGACGGTTTCGGGATGACCGTTGACAAATATTTGTCTTAGTCCGTAATCAGTCCAGAAATTATCTCTTAAACCCCTCAAATTTTCATACATTTTCCATACACAATTCTCATATATGTGATTATAATGGCATCATCGTCGAGATCGAATATTATGTGACTAAATGCATTAAGCTACGTTCCAAAATCTAATCCACCTCTCGATGCAATCAGAATTTTATAATCATTCATTCAAGTGGTCAATAAGCATAAAAACATTAAGAACAACTAATCAATCTAAAATATGATCAAATATTATAACCAAGCATTAAGCACAACCTTTTTACATGTCGACAAAACTCTAACCCGTGGCAACGGATCTACTCGGACACGAGAAGACCGCAAGCGATATGAGATGTGTCATCCTTCAGATGGTAAGGCATGGAAACACTTTAATAAGGTATATTCTGATTTTGCAGCTGAGATTCGAAATGTTTATTTAGGCCTTTTATATTGATGGTTGTACTAGTTTATGCTATGTTATCTGGATGGATAATGCATGGTCAATTGACTTGTCGATATTGCATGTCCAATAATAGATCGCGGAACAAGAGTAAACAAATTAGACATTGTAAAAGTTAACTCCACACGGACAGACGGTGTCGGATCACGGATGGAGAAGGTTCGGGACGGACAAACGGTGTCGGGTCACCGATGGAGAAGGCTTGAGACTGATGGACTGTGTCGGGTCATGGATGGAAAAGGCTCGGGAGGGACGGACAATGTCGGGTCACGGATGGAGAAGGCTCGCATCGTTGCATTCCGCGATGGCGAACGCCCCATACAGTCCCTAATTATGGATGCCTCGTACAGTCTCTATTTGCGGATGCCCCGTGCACTTCCTAATTGCGGACACCCGTGTAGTCCGCAATTATGGGCGCTTCGTTTCAGTTCGCAATTGCGGACGATCATTCGCTTTTCGTCCGCAATTGCGGACGACCGTTCGCTTTTCGTTCGCAATTGCGGACGACCGTTTGCTTTTCGTCCGTAATTGTGGACCTCCCATTTTCTTTGTGTCTGCAATTGCGGACAGCCATGTTCCTTCATTCTGTACTTGCCGACGGTATAAGAACGGTTTTACTCGACTGTCCGGAAAAGGGCTATAAATTCCATTTCATACCCCTATTGTTCATTTCATCTCACCTCTACCCCTACTCATTTCTCCTGCATGTTTAGGCGGTCATCCGAGTTCTGATGGCGGTCCGAGTTCCATCGTCCGTCCAGTATCTCGTCGCTGTATATCCTTCTCCTCCACGCCGTCCCGAAACCGTCTGTCCTGCTCTCCATGGTGTCCCGACGCCATCTCCATGGTGTCCCGACGCCATCTCCACGGAAATACCTTCTACGACTTTGTAATATATATATTAATTATGTATGAATTTTATTTAATCATTGTTATTTGTAAACATTTAAAGTTTAATGAAAAATAAATTTTATTTTAATTTTTTAATTTTTTTCAAAATTATAGACGGATCGGGCATCCCCAATTGCGGACGGATCAGGCGTCTGCAATTTTGGTAAAAATAATTGAAATCGTGACCCGTCCGTTAATAAGTGATTTTTCCCGTCGTTTTGCGGACGACGTGTGGTCTGAAATGACGGACGGTTAAGGGACTAAAATTTTCGTCCGTATTTGGGGACGAATTACGGACGATATTTAATTGGCGACGCTCGTTTGCGTACTACTTTTTTCTGTCCCTAAATCTTCATTTTCTAGTAATGTTCAGATTGACACGACCAGTTATGGACCTCAAGAATCTGATTGCAAAACTATGTCACATAGATATCCCGTACCTTCAAATCAATCGATGCAGATACCCATTTGTAGCAGCAGTATCCTGCAGAGGCATCGCAACAAGAGACCTTAAAGACCTACGATCATCCCCAGGAAGTAATGCCACGAAGCAACAACATTTATAGAGGTAGAGGTCATGAAGCTAAGAAAGATAATTGTCATGATAAATGAATGTATAAATTCATAACGGAAATTTCTTTTTATTTAGGCAAAATTATCAAATTTATTTAATTACGAATTCAATTTTTTGTACATGTCGATATAACATTAAATGATAATATCAAACATGGATGATAAAAATTCTAAGAATAATATATGTTTAGTTTTTTAAAAATAATTCTCTTATATTTTTTATAGGTTTGATATAGATATTATAGTCGGATCTATTTTACCTAATTGATCAATATCAACTATTTTAGCCTCTATAGAAACTAAATATCTACTCTCGAGCCTACTGGTGGATTGTTTTAGTGATATCTGATCACAAGCCCAAAGGGAAACTTATTCATTGATCCGCATTTCGAAAAATGTCCTCTAGATTTTATCATGCTAGAGATCTAAAGAGCCACATTTCGTCCACTAGTCGAGTCTAGAGTTTCTTGAGATGAGCGAGGAAGCAAACACTACAAAACAATGTCATTTTCACGAACATATCCATTGGAAATGATTACATTTTAATTTGGAAGGACCATTTCCAACAGATTTTGAGTCGTTGGGAATCGATCGTTGAAAATCCAAATCCATTGCGATTTGCAACGGCGGTGCAATGGATAATATCCGATGATAACGGTCAACAGAGTGCATCTGATATATCCATTGAAATATTGCAACCCGTCGGAACGATGCAACGGATGCTCGTTGACAGCGTGTAATGTATGCATGTTGACCGACGATTGCAGGAGTTTAAAACATTTCAACAGATACCAGTTGACAAAAAATGGCAGGAGCTATCAACGGATACCCGTTGGAAAAAAAATGGTGGAATTTAAAATAATCCAATGGATTCCCGTTGAAAATGTTGAAACTTTTCAACGGGCGTCCATTCAGAAGCTGATGAAAAAAATAAAAAAATTCAAAAAACGAATTAAATTTTTTTAAAAAAGTTTGATATAGATAAAATTTATACAAATTAAAAACTAATTTAATACATATCATCTAAACCGGTAAATTCGTCTTCATCCCCGTTCTCACCAACGCCTCGTGAAGGGGTTGCATCAGCGTCGATGATCGGTTCTTGTCTCGGCATGGTTGCTCCCCTCGGTGGGTGTGGTTGATATGCTCGTCTAGTAATCAATTGGATGATACTCTCCATGTGACGCATCTGTGCTTGAGTATCTCGAAGCTCATCTTGCGTTGCTCGAAGTGTAGTCTCGAGCTGCTCGATGCGTCGTTCTTGCGTGTAAGTCTCTTGGACCGCAGGAGGTACCGTCGTGGCGTCCTCGACGATATCATTTTGTAGCGAACCTAGACCGTATAACGCCACTTATACGGTCTAACATACTGCAATGTAAAACACGTTAAAGTTAGTATATCGTTAGAAAATATATTATGAAACTAAAGAATTATAATGCAATGATCTTATTATATACATCTAAATATTTTTTTCCTTTTGTTAAAGACTAAGATCGTCGGGAGTTGAACCGATGGCTTGTGATTGCTGTGTGATCTTCTCCATCACAACTTTCACGGTCCGTTCTGCCCGAGGGTCGACCAGTTCAAATTCGTCGACCTCTTCCTCGGCGACGGATTTCTTATTGGCGTGGGTCTCTACAACCAACTCAAACAGAGTCGGTTCTCTTTCCATCCTCTGCATCTATAACATTATAGTAATATGATCAATTAACAATTTTATATAGCAAATCATTCATTGAAATAACTTTTACCAAATCTTTCTTTCATTTCAAGAATGACTTCGATCCCGAGATATGGTGATGTGGACCATCCCCGGGAATCTTCTCGATGTATCGACATTTCTTGGCCTTCTTGCTTTTGGTCTTGAAGTCCTTAGACTCCCAATGTTGGATGAGTTGGTTGAATACCTTGTTCGTTGGCCATGTCGGTTTGGTGTTCTTCTTCTAATAGTTGCACTTGGAATTGTTCATCATCAAGCGATACCAGACTTACATATCGTTTATCCAAGCGGTATAGATACATGATGTATCCTTCTTCCGCCATCTATATACTTGCTGCAAATTAAATATCAATAAACTAGTTTATAAATAAAATTATATAATAATTTAAAAATTAAATTTTTTATTAAAAATAATTAGATAAATGTACAGCACCATCGTCAACATATAAGTTTTGGCGTCACCTGCCAAGAGTAATAGAGTCGATTTTGTAGCTAACCTTGGATGATGTTTTTGTTCGTGTATTTTAGAACATCATCCACATCAAACCTGCATGTGTAAATCAAATAATTAGATAGTATTTATAATTAATTTCAATATAAATATTTCTAACTAATATCTTACCATAACATCCCGTCATCATGTTCCGAATCAAGAATATGGACGAAAGGACGCTCATCGAAACTATTAATGCGTCTATATCCATCATATCATCTTCTTAATCAAATATCAATGATACCAATATAGGTGAAGGAGACCGATATGGTGGCGGTGGAGGCGGTGGCAGGGTTCCTACAGAACCGGCCAACATACCACCACGACAGATAAATCGTCAAGCTCTCATTGTTTTTTAGTGTTTATAGATTACTTTTGAGAGAAATTGGTAATTTGGTTTTGAGATTGTGTTGGAAAAGAACTGTTTCACGGTTGAAATATAGATATTTCCAATGGACATCCGTTGGAAATAACGTACATCAACGGATGGAATTAATTGACATGACTGTTGTTTATTCCACGGGTATCTGTTAGAATTTCCAACAGATACTCATTTTCAAAGCGTGTTCCCGAGGAAACAGACTACGTAATGACGATATGTTTGTTTCTCAACGGGCATCCGTTGGAAATTCCAACAGATATCCATTTACAAACCAGTAGTCGTAGCATAGCCATGATGACTGTTTTCAACGGACATCCGTTGCTAGCATGCAACGGATACATGTTGGTAGCTGCCAATGAGCGTCCGTTGCAAAGTACCAACGGGCATCCGTTGGTGACTGCAAATGATAATTTGTTGGTAATATAAACCTTGGCAACATGCATCTTTTGGGGGTTTGCAACGGATGCCTATTGAAAAATGAAGAACCTTGAAAATTTTCGAAGTATCGAACAAAGTTAAATGGTTCAACGGGTTTCTGTTGCTGTTCCCAATGGATGCCCCTTCAAACTTAAATATATGATGTTAATTTTTTCACAAAAGTTAGATATTACAATTACACAATTCACATTTGTTCTTTCGTTGATTCTTCGATTGGCGAGTCTTCCTTCAATTAATCATTGTATTCATCGTCGTGGTCATCTTCTGCATCTCCCGCTTCAACATATTCATAATGACGAATGTATTCTCCCTCTATATCACTTTTTTGCGAGAATCTCCTCCCGATTGTTTATATCAATTAACTGCATCGGTTCAAGGTGATCGGTTTTGTAATGGATCTTCTTTTTCGTCTGTGTTTATAACTCTGCGCGGCTTGATCTTAACTACGACCTTCAATTCCTCTCTTCCACGTTTCAATGTTGTTGGATATTGCACGTAACATACTTGATCTTCTTGACCTATTGTTATGAATGGATCATACTTACCATATTGTCGTGCCGGATTGATGTCGATTCCTCCCCATCAATTTTTTCGTGTACCACGTCCTACTGTTGGGTCGAACCATTGACATTTAAAATGCATTACCTTCAATCCAACGAGATCAAGATATTCTACCTGAAGGATTTAGTGCAAAATGCCGTAGAAATTATCACCATTTATTTCATTATTAACACCAACAACATAATTGTACATGCTTCTATGTTCTCCGTGTTCGTAAATGTGGATTGTGTATCCACGAGTAAACAAAATTGTCCAACAAAAAATATTTTTTGCAGGACCATTAGCCAAATCTTTTAACCAGTTAGGATGTCTTTTATTGGAACCTTTAACCTATATCAGATAAAAAGAAATTAATACCATTATAACATAACATTTTGTTCATATATACATATATACGAATATATATGTACTTACGCACTTTCTCAACCACGAGCCATAATGTTGAACTTTCATTTTCGTGAGTTCATCTCCAATTAGATGAGGATATGTACCCATTGCTTCTTCATCAAATATCTTGTAATGAAAGTACGTTAACACACATATAAATTATATATATATATATATTCTTAAAAGATCAATTTTCATTGTTTTGTAACATATATGTGTGGACGTGATTATACTCCTCTAGTGTTAGCCAATATTCTTTGAATTTCCATCGTGTACGTCCCATTGATGTAAAGATATCAGGAATTGTGCCAAATTAAGTATTATATTGATATAGATAGTTTGTGTGATCTTTTGCTGAGCACCTTTGTTTTGTTGGAATATTCGACTCGAAATAAAATGTGCTGAAATATGTGATTTCTTCCAACAAGTACTGTTTAACAATAGATCCTTCAACCGTTGCTTTGTTTTTGCTTCTTTCTTTAGATGAAAGAAATCCCTTTCGAAAGGATACATCCATCTAAACGGAACTGGCCCACCGAGTATTGCCTCATCTAGTAAATGTATTGGCACATGTTCCATGACATCGAAGAAGAAAGACGAAAAAACTTTTTTCAATGAGCATAATACTTCAGAGATATTGTTTTTAGTAATTCCAAGACATCCCTTTTTAAATTTCTTGAACATATATCTATGAAAAAATTGCTAATTCGCATAGCACATTGTGAATGTTTCGTGGTAAGAGCTCAACAAATGCAATTGGAATGAGTCGCTGCATGAAAACGTGACAATCGTGACTTTTCAACCCGATCAACCTCAAACCCGTAATATCCGCACACTGAGCAATGTTCGACGCATATCCATCTAGAAATTTAACTTCTTATTTTAACCACCTTAATAATGTGGTTTTCGCTGGCCCAGACAATTTGAATATTGGGATATGTGTCGTTCCATCTCGTAATTCCAACTCAAGTCTTCTACATATTGTCTTCAAATATTTTTTTATTGTATATTATCCTTCGTTTTCCCTATCACATTCAAAATAGTGTCGTTGATGTTATCAAAAAAGTTCTTTTTGATATGCATAACATCCAAATTATGACGCAACATCAGTGATTTCCAATATGGTAGTTCCCAAAAAATACTTTGAAAGTTATTTCATTCACCTTGGCCTTTTGGTTTTCTATGCCCATGATCTCCCACTACTAATTTAAACATTCCAAATGCCTTTTGGCCTTGTGGACACATTCTGGATGGAATATGGACGGGAAGACAAATATGTCCGTAATCCGTCCACAAATTTCCATACATAAAAACACTATAGAAGTCATCTATATTTGCAGATGGATTGGAGAAAAATTTGGTGGAAGTTACGGATTAGGGACGATATCCAAGACCATCCACAATTTGTGGACGACAAAAATGTCCGTATGCAAATTTGCGGTTGGTCTTGGACGTCATCCCTAATCCGCAACGTCCACCAAATTTGTTTTCGGGACGAATTCGGGATGGCTCATTGGAAAATACTTTGTCTTAATTTTTAATCCATCCTTAATCAATCTAGAAATTATCTATTTAACCCCTCCTACTTTCATCTATTTCTCAACTAAAATTCGCATATATTTCACTACATATCTTTTTATTGTTTCTGATTATAATGACATCATCGTCGAGATCAAATATTTTTGTTTCTAGACAATGGATATAAAGAAGAATTGATCCAGAAACTCAAGGTGTATCGAAAGAGTTTATAGAAGACGTTATACTATTTATGATGATGTCGAAAAATCAACAATGAAAATATTTTTAATGAGAGAACCATTTGGAATCATCTTTATTTAAGATGTTTTACTCTGAATTATTTCATGTGGTTAACTCAGGGAGAGATTTTGCACCACGACCTAGTAATGTTGTGAAGATTTTAGTAGGGGTATTGTACATCATGAAGTGTTTTAGACTTCTCAAGATGTAGAAATAAACCCTTATGTGAAAATTGTGCAAAATGTATTTGGTGAACAAATGAAGAAAATATTGAAGAAGATCCGAATGAAGAAGCAATTTTTTTTGAAATGTTAGAAAGTACTCGGCATCCACTTTATGATGGTTGTAGAATGAGTCTTTCACATTTGTCTCTATCTGCACGTTTGATGAATTTGAAGATTGAAATCATCTTTATGAGAATAGCATGAAATCTATATCGTAATTAGTAAGAGATTATTTGCTTGAAGAAAACAATGTAGTGGACTCATATTATGAGACAAAGAAGATGATGAGATCATTGGGTTCATTGCCATATCAAAAGATTGATAGTTGTCAAGACAATTGCATGTTTTTTTAAAGAGACATCGGATTTGAGTAATTGTCGATTTTTATAAGGAATGGAGAATCGATTTCGTCCAAAATTTCAGACAGATTTTTTCGTTTCGTCTGCAATTGCGGACGGTTTACAGACGGTTTTACTCGACCGTCTACAAAGAGCTATAAATTCTCTCCGGCTCCCATTCCCCATTGTTTCAACCTCACTCTCTCCCGCCCACCCTTTCTCTTGCATCTCAAAGCCGTCCATCGCGAGCTCCACCGTCCGTCCCAACGCCATCCGTCTCTAGTGCCGACACCATCCGTCCCCAGGTCTCTTGCTCTGTCCATCCCGAGGTCTCTCGCTCGGTCCGTCCTGAGGTATTTCGGTCCACCATCCATCTCCGACCGTCTGTCTCGATCCATCGTCTATCTCCGACCGTCTGTCTTGGTCTGCTGTCCGTCTCGGTCCGATCGTCCATCTTCGACCATCCGTCTCGTTCTGTCCGACCATAACTACTTTCGTTTGCAGGTTAACATATACATTATTTTTAGATTTGGAACATGATTACTAAGATTTGTGATGTGCGAACTATCAAGCAAATAAAATGCCTAATATTCACTTACCGCAAGAATATAGATCGATGTAATACCAGGGTCGAGCTCTAGGGAAAACTTAAGCTAAGAATATAACTAAACTAAGACGGATGAAAGTGATGTGATGTTGGGTAAAATCCGAGAATGCTAAATGAATTATGACAACAATAAGGATATGCGAAATACTTTATAATTAAAAAACACTACAGGCTTTGGGTTATTGGAATTGCAAGGGTGCAACCAACAAAAGATCATAAATCAATCAAACTATATTGATAACGGGAAATTCATACTCCATCAAGATGGGTAATGATGGTTCGGTGATGTGGTTAATCTCAAGTAATAAAAATACCTAGACTAACGCTTCCGCAAGAACACAGATCGTATTATACCAGAGTCGAACACAAAGAATTGATGCAACTCTAAATCTAGTAAACTAATGAATAGGACGGTAAAAATCAATAAATGTTTTAAATACGAATGAATCTAAACTAACTAATTAACTGGATAAACTCAATCAACTAAACACTACAGGTTTCGAGAGATGCACGATAATGCAATGAATTGCTAACAACGATCATGGTTATGAATATCATCACGTATTCGAGAAATTAAAGCTCTTTCCTAGGGAATGACTCTTCTGATGCCTAATCCCACTATTTAGCGTGCATACTACCAATCTTCCAATTGCGTAATCTCACACGATAAATGCATTGAGTCCGCTATCCTAATTCCTAAGTCCAATTAACCGACCGGTCAAGGTTCTAAATCAATTGAGACCTCATATCATGGCTACGTTCCAAAGTTCAATTCATCTTCCAATGCAACCAAACTTTTATAATCATTCGTTCAAACGGTCAATAAGAACAAAAGCGATAAGAACAGCCAATCAATCCATAAATGATCAAACATCATAACCAAGCATTAAGCATGAAACTTCATTACATATCGGCAAAACTCTAACCCGTTGCTATGGACCTACTCGGACATGAACTTAGAAAAGGAAAGGCAAAAGATAACCATATTCAATATGTATAAAGAATGAGATCCCTCCCTATTCTATTACCGACGTCTTCAACAGCTCCTCCGCACTCCGATTTCGTCACTTCGTCTTTGTCTTCGTGTGCGTTCTGCTCTCTCTACTCTCTCTCCGTGTGCTTTGTTTTTCTCTCCCACTTTCTGTCTGAATTCTCCAACCGAAGCTCTCCCCTTTTTGCCCTCTTTCTCCTCTTTCCTTTCCTCTCTTATTTCCTCTTTGGCCATCCCCTTCCCTTCCTCTCCAATGGCTGATATTTCCTCTTTCTTACAGCAATTGTAGTTTTCCTTTTCTGAGTGTTTCCATCTCTTTTTTTTCATTCATGTGTAATTGTCAACATTTCCTCTTTATTTTCCAGCCATGTAGCTCCCATTCCTCTTCTCTAACCATATTTCCTTTTGTTTTAAGCAGCTAGCACTTTCCTTTTCTTGTTTTGCTGATTTTCCTTTTCTGGTTTCTGCAGGTAACGAACACGACCTGCACGGGCTGGTGAGTGTACCGCGCAGGCTGGATTGGAGATGGAATCCATGCACGCTGGACAATAGCTCGATTCGGGCTAGAGCTGTTGGAGAAATAAGCCCGCGCGGGCTAAAGTGGACACCCCACGCGGGGTGAGTGGAGAATGGTTGTCCGCTCAGGTTGAGCATGAATCCAAGGCGTGCTAAAAGTGTTAGACATGGATCCCGCACGGGCTAAGTGATCCACTCCATGTGGGTTGCTTCTCCTTTGATGTGGAACGGTCATGTTTTGCAGCATTCGCTCGTGTTTGTGTCCCGGTATCTGCATTCATTGCAAAACACGAGAAAACAATGAAAGAGGACTAAGTGATGCTTAATGCTTGGTAAAATAAAAAATGATTGATGAAACTAACTACGAAAATAGGCGAAAATAATATAACAAAATAGACGTTATCAAACTCCCCCAGACTTGAACCTTTTCTCGTTCTCGAGCAAGACTAGAACTAAGCATGAGAAGAGTTACTTAACAACCGGAAGTTAGCACAAACAACTCTAAAAGTCAGCCACCCTACGCAACTACGCGTCACACGAACATAGATCTAAGCACACCAAATTTAGACCTCTATCTACCGAAAGCCACGAACCGTGCAATCCTACACATATCCTAAGTTCATTTCACTATCCCCTAGAAAACATCCAAACGATCTCCATACCTATTCTAATGCGCAAACAGTTCGATACCATTCTTTAAAACACTCATAACGTCTTGTAACCTTAGCGGAGTGAAGACGTTGCGTAATTGTTGATTTTTTTCTTTTGTTTAAACTATCGTGAATACACATCGACTGTAACCCTTAGGACGTAGAAAAATAGCCTCGACCCACCACTTAGACCCGAACCATCAATATCGATGCACTCATGTCAATGTAAGGCTGAAATAATTGAAGAACTTATTATATTGACATTGCAGTGTAAGTGCGTGGAAATATAATGATCGAAACAAAACAAAGAATGAACAGTATGCTTGGAGAAATAAGTGCTTGGGATTGAAACCAAAGGGCGGAATACAACTATAGGCTATGGATTCATGCACGAACACTAACTAATCGATATATCAAGGTATGTTTCACCAAACCTAGAATTTTGTTCTCAATTCGACAAAGTTGCATAGAGATGACTAAAGTTCGAAATTTTTCGTACTAGATATATGATGTCGGAAATATCAAGCTAAATATATTTCCTAGATCACTTCACCGCAAGTGTACGGTTCGTGTAGTACCAGGGTCGAACTCTAGGGACTAAGGCAGCCAATCCTAAGAATATCACTAAACTAAGACGATGAGAAGTAAGTGATGGCGTGGTGTAACTATCTAGAAAACTAAACTAATGGTGGCAACGGTAGAAGGTTGAGGAAGACTTGACAATGACGAAAACTACGGGTGTCGGGATACCGGGAATCGTATGGATGTAACAACTAAAGATCATAAACCTCTCGAATTATCTTGATAATGCGAAATTCATGCTCTCTATTGTGAGGAATGATTCTGCCGAGCCTAGACCTCCTAACCATGAGTACGTGCAACCCTACCTTCCAGCAGTGATTAACCCGTACTATGGAAGCTTTACAAACGTAATCCTAATTCCTAAGTCGATTAACCGACCGGTCAGATTCTCATTAATCGAACTTAACCTACAACTCAACGGTTCCGGATTCATACTTTAACCTTCCAGCAAAATATGAATTCCTATGTTACTGAGCGGGCAGCACTAGTGTAGACGTTTACGGTGTTGATTGTAGAACCAAATATCAAGATAAATACAATAGATCTAAGCATTAACGCATAAGTTTGTACATCTGTTACAATCCGATATCCCTAACCCATAGTTGGGAATCTACTCACTCATGGAGATTACAGACGAAGGAAATAACACAACCCTAAACATGATAAACCCTAGGAAACCCGATGCCTTGATCTTCCCTATTGTGTTACCGATGTGTGGATTGATGCTTCTCTCCTTCTCCAGCGTCTCCCAAGCCTTTCCTTGCCCTCGACATCGCCCCTTGCATCTAGATCCGTACTGGTCTATTAATTTGCTCGTTTGAATTCAAGATCTAGTTTGTTGCGAGAAAGGCGGCCCGCTCGGGTACACCTTTTACCCGGTCGTGCAGAGGCGTGCCCGGTCGTATGTGACGTCCTTCCCGATCGGGCATCAGCACCCGATCGTGTGGTTGAACAGCCCGAGCCGTGTAAACTCTCGGGGATTTTTAGGAACAATTAACGCTCAAGCGGGTACCCTGATTGTGCCCGATCTGGTATCACTACCCGATCATGTAACCTTCATGCCGGGGTCGTGCAAGGTGTTGCAATTAAACCCCGTAGGTTTTGCCCGAGCGTGTCCGATCAGGCACTCTTCTATCCTTGTTTTTTCTCTTTTTCGCTCGTTGCTCGGGTGTTCCTTTGAGTTCCGAGGCTTGATTTTGGCTCCGAGTGAATTGTGTCTTCAAATGTGTGGTTTTACTCAGGAATTCGTCTTTTTATGCTCGTTTAGGCCTTGTCGCCTTAAAACCTGAAAACCAACAAAAGGCGTATGTATAAAGAAGAATCATATCGGAAATGTAACTCTAACTAAGAAATATATGCGAAAATGACACTAATACCTAGCCTAAAACTGATACACTTTACGTGTTATCAAACTCCCCCAGACCTAAACCTTTGTTTTTCCTCAAACAAAACTAAAGCCAAGTACAAGAAGAATCTAATAACGATGGATACTAGCACAAAAAGTTCGAAGAGTTAGTCATTCCGCAAATCAACGCGTCACATGAACAGAAGCCTAAGTGTACCGAGTATAGCCTTATATCTACCGAAAGTTCCGAGCCATAAAATCCTACAAAAAATCTAAGTCTATTTCACAATCCTAGATAACGTCCAAGCAATCTCCATACCAATTCCCCTAAGCTTTAGATATCATTCAACTCGCTTTTCTCGTTCTTATTCAATTTTTTTCTTTTTTGTTTTCTTTTCTTAGATCCACGCTTTGTTCCTAGGACGTCGAAGTCGACGAGGGATGGCTTTCTACTTAGACCCAGGTTGCCTATGGCACACTCATAAGATCGCGTGACCTTAGCGGAGTGAAGAGGTGCGTTATTGAAGATCTTATTTTTTGCCTTTTATTTTTATTTTTATTTTTTTTTCTTGATTTCGCATCACTCTAACCCTTAGGACGTAGAATAGCGCCTCTACCCACCACTTAGACCCGAACCATCGAACATCGATGTACTCATTTCAATGCTAACTCGGAATAGTCATAAACTTATCCTAGATGACAACGGAGTATAAGCGTGTGGCATCTAATGACTATGAACGATATAGATATATCAACTAAGCAAAGGCTAGACGGTATACACAGAGATATGACTACTTGGTACCAAAATCTAAGGGGTGAATTCAACTATAGATAAAGGCTTCAAACACAACTTCTCGACTATCGGTATCCAAAAGGCTTCTAAGCAAACCTAGACCATTGTCCACGATTCGACAAGGTCGCAAAGATGACTAAAGCTCGAAATTTTTTTACTAGGTATCCATCTTATTCCTAAACCAAATCTAAGCGCAAATATGTCACTCTAAACGAAGAGTACCCCCCCCCGACCTGAACGGAACACAGTCCCGGTGTTCAAGACCTATGAGGGATACTGGCATGCCAAAAATCCGAGAAAATATAAAAAGGATATCGAGTACACCTGATGTGTGTGGCGTTCTCGAATTATGATACATCCGGATTGTGTGTTACTCTCTTGCTCTAATGCAAGTGTTTGCGTGAAGGACCTTAGAGCGGGGTGGCGTATGTAACTGGCCTTCGATCTCGTCGAGTATTCACCGTACGCAATCTGAGCCCAGAATTGCGCTTGACGGCTCCGGTTGTGCTCAGACATCTTCGTGAAGTTGCAATGCGGAGCGTCAAGAATGATTGTGAACTGTCTTGCGCTGAGCCAGTAGTTCTGTCCCAGCAGACGGAACTCCATGAAGGCTCTCTCTCGATCTCCGGACTCGGGGAAGAATGCAATGTAGGATGCGAAGAACTCCGCTGTGAGGTTGCGGTAGGTGTACTCCTGAGTGTCTCGCAATCCCGTCCATCCCAATGTGTTGAAGATGGTGTCTATGTGCTCCTCGATGTAGAGAGCACTCATCGCTTCGGAGGATAAGAAGCGGGATGGGAAAATCCGCGGCTGAAGCTCGGTGAATCTTGACTTCTGACCGGACAACAAGGTTGTCGTCTGGTAGTTGTATTGCTGGTGGGATGTAGTGATCGACATGTAGGGCGTCGATTCCGTGACGGCATCTGAATTCGCTGGCCATCCGTGCTCTGGGTCATATGCGTCAGATCGGCGTTTCTTTGAGCTCTGAAAGATCTTCGGGGCCATCTGCAAAACAAAGGAATAAGAAAAATAAGCGATAATCACAATTTTGCATGATGCCCGATCAGGTAGGAGGTGTTGCCCGGTCGGGCTCAAATTTGTCAAATTACCCCCGTGGGCATCGCCCGACTCAGGCGAAGTCGCTGCCCGATCGGGTTCCATTGAATTAGACGCTGCCCGGTCGGGTGGAGGTGTCTGCCCGACCGGGCAGTGATGCAAAACAGAAAAATTTTCGAGGAAAACCGTGCAGCAAAAATCGATAGACCACTAAATTCCTAAATCCTAAAAAATTTGTCTAAATCCTAAAAAAATATAAGAGTTCAAAAATAAAGAAATAAAACGAAAACGACTAAAAAGGATATGGGGTTCGGGTTGCCTCCCGAGAAGCGCTTGTTTAAGGTCGCGAGCCTGACCAAACCATGCTACTCATCGGGTGGACATCCTCGACGTCGTCTTGTCCATAGCGTTTCGCGTGCAATATGTGCTCGATAAGGTGTGGCACGCGAATCAGTCGAATTCCTTGCACGATCGGTATTGTCTTCCCTAAGATCGGTCATGATGCTCTCTATGTTGGGTGCTAGATCGTGCTGTCCAAACATTCTAGTTGAGCTGTCGATAAGTCCGGTTGAGTACTCCATGTAACCGGTTAGGTGTTTGTCGTTCGTTTCCTTTAGCTTCTCCAGAGATGCTGTATGTGTGAGCCTTTGGGGTGAAGGCTTCATCTTTACCTTGGGTGCTTTATCGATGTCCCAATTGTGAGCTGGATGTTTTGTGTGGCTTCTCGGCATCTCGGGGTCATTTGTGTACTGATTTACACCACGTTTAGCTCGGGTTATGTAGAAGTCTTGGTCGGAGGATTCCTTCTTCTTTTCATTGATTAGCAGCTCGGTTGGTACTTTGTAATTTTCTTCCCCAACTGCTATGCGATTCATATCTAAGGAATCCGTATTCTGAAATTCCTCACAACCTTCCTCGGCTAAATCTTCAAAGATGCCTTCGGGGAGCACGAAATCCATATTGCATGGTTGCTCAAGTGTGTCCACCAAGCTGAATTCTTCTTCTACCTTGGGTTTCTTCATGTTCTCGTCGATGTCCATAGCCTCATCCACTGCCTTGTTAGATTCATCTTCTTTTTCAATCAATGATGGACTTGGCTGATCTACCGTCTCACAATCCCTTAGGTAGGTTTCGCTGACATATTCACGAGGATTTATTTCTGAACTTTCCGATGGAACCTCTTGTGGTTGCAATGCCCTTTTGTGCAAGATCTGAAGCTTGCGCGTCCAATCGTCTAAATAAGTTTCCTATCTGCTCATTGGCGCTTTCTTGTTCCGCTTCCAATCCCATAAACAAGTTGTTTCGACTCTCAAACAGTTCAAGGAGGTAAGTGTACGTGGCAGGATAATCAGGGGCTGCTACGGATTGGGTTGGGTATAGCTGAGGCACATATGATTGATAGCTCTGAGTTTGGGGTTCTGTCCATGGCTGGAAATTCCCAAACAATTGCTGTGCATTCTGATAATTTGAAATCTGAATAATTAGATTAGAATGAGCCTAAACGGCTATAAGTACAAAATACAACATTAGACCTAATTACAGAAATTACGGTTCTACCCTTTTTACATGTATATCCTTTACACGCCCCCTCAAGATGGAGCACCCGTGGTGAGTCCAATCTTAGAGCATCAGACATCAAATGGTAGTCACGGAAGAGGCTTCGTGAGAAGGTCTGCAAGCTGATCAGCGGCTCGCGGGTCGAACATGAGTGACCCGAAGAGTGTTCGACTCGACCAAGCCGCAAACGAAGAGATAGTCAAGAGCCAAGTGTTTCATCCGAGAATGGAAAACCGGCTTGGCACTGAGTTATGTTGCTCCAATGTTGTCACAATAGATGGTGGTTGGTGATGATGACGTGACTCTAAGCTCCGATAATAACGAAATGACCCAGAGGACCTCGGCAGCGGTGGACGCAATAGATCGGTATTCAGCCTCTGTAGATGAACGGGAGAGTCCGGATTGCTTCTTGGACGACCAGAAGATAGGATATGCACCAAGGAAGAGAAGATACGCTCCGTTGGATTTGAGATCATGAGAATCTCCAGCCCAGTCTGCATCGGTAAAGGCATGTAAAGAGAGGGTGTTGTGCGCGGATAAGTAGATACCTCGATCCTTCGTGCCAGCGAGATAGCGTAGGAATCGTTTCACGGTTTTCCAATGAACATCCGTGGGAGCATGCATGAATTGAGATAGCTTGTTGACCACAAAGCTTACATCCGGTCGTGTGAGAGAGAGATATTGTAGGCCGCCAACAATAGACCGGTATTCCGTTGGATTGGAGAGGGAAGTACCGGTGTCTAGTGTCAAACGTGAGGTGGACGACATGGGTGTGGGAACCGGCTATGATTCATGCATGAGACAGCGGTGGAGAAGATCATTGATGTACTTTCTTTGAGTCAAGAGTAGGCCATTAGACGTTCGCATGGCTTCCACCCCGAGAAAGTGTTGGGGAAAAATGACCATCTTGCCCCATGAGACTTTTTCTTTTTGGTTTGTTACGGCCTTTTTCATGGCATGGAGCCGACCCATTTTTTTGTAGCCGACCTATTTTTATGGCTGGGCGGTTAAGGGAGGCTCCTAGGATGCCTATAAAAGGCCATTTCGGCCAAGGGAAGAAAGACACGAAAAAACCAAAGTTTCTACAATATTTTCATACGAGTTTTTCTATACGAGTCTAAAAGCTATTCCATCTTCCTCTTTCGCGAGTGCACGCGTTCGAGGGAGCTGCTGTGTGAACCTTGGGGAAGCGATCGGTCTTGGTTGCACCACGGTCTTACCGAAATTTCGCTTTCAGGGCAGTGGCATTTACCACGACACAGCTTTGATCACGTTCATTATCTTTCATTTACCTTACATTCTGAAAGCGAAAACTTCTTTTTATTTCAAAGTCGTGACCATGGCTGCTACACTCCCACCACGATCACTGCCCGATCTCTCCAAGCTGGAGCCTCTTGACGGTATGAACTACCGTCGGTGGTCCCAGAAACTACTCATATTCTTTGAGCAGTTAGACGTCGACTACGTCCTCCACACCTATCTCCCTGACGCTGAACCACCCCTCGCCGCGCCCTCCACTCCGATGGCCACGCCTCAAACCGAGAAATCCAAGAAAGCGGACGACGAGGTAAAATCGAAATTTGACAAAGACAACAAAACGGTACGCGGCCATCTTTTAAACCACATGTCCAACACATTGTTTGATATATTTGTTAAATACAAACATGCCAAAGAAATCTGGGATATCTTGGAAACAAGATATGGTTCTAATGATGCTGGAAGGAAGAAGTACGTTGTAGGAAAATGGATTCAGTTCCAAATGGTCGACGACAAACCAATCATGGACCAATTCCATGAGTACGAAAACCTTATCGCGGACGTACTCAGTGAAGGGATGAAAATGTGCGAACGTGTTGCTTGAGAAGTTTCCTCCTTCGTGGTCCGAGTACAGATGCCGTCTCAAACACAAGAAGAAGGATCTGCCACTCCAGGAGCTAATAAGTCATATGAAGACTGAAGAGGCTAATCGCCAGAAAGATAAGCTTAATACTATCTCTTCACATTCAGTTAAAGCTAACTTAATTGAATCTTCCGTTGGACAGAAAAACAGGTTTAAGCCTAAAGGAAAGACATTCAAAAAGGGATCGAATCAAAAGCACTTCAAAGGGCTTGGCGAAAATAGTGCAAAGGATAAAATCCTGCATTGTTATGAATGTGGAAAACCAGGCCACAAATCATATCAATGTTGGAACAAAAAGGATAAAAAACCTGACAACAAACCTAACCCAAACTCTGCCCCGCAGGTTAATGTTGCTGAAAAAGATGAGATCATCGTCGCAGTGGTGGTTGAGGCAAATTTGCTGGAAAACAAAGTGGACTGGTTACTAGACACTGGAGCGACCAGACACTTCTGTTCCAACAAAGAACTTTTCCAAGAGTTCCAAGAAGTTGCAGATGGTGAACACGTCTTCATGGGTAATTCTGCCACCGCTGGAGTTCTTGGTAAAGGAAAAATTCTCCTCAAACTTACGTCTGGAAAAACTTTAGCATTGCATGATGTGTTGTATGTTCCATCACT
>CM071864.1:10104536-10123701 GCA_036759665.1 Gynandropsis gynandra
AATAAAAACCAAAATTGGTCAAAAATTAAAACCAAAATTTGGTAAAAATGGGTCAAAATCGAAGGGGGTTTAGACAAATTTTTGATAATTGAGGGGGGAATAGGATGAGGTCAAAATCGAGGGGGAATAGGACTAAAACATGATAATCGATGGGGAAATATGCTGAAACTGAAAATCGAGGGGGAATAGGACGATGGTCAAAATCGAGGGGGAAATAGGACTAAAGCATGAAAATCAAGGGGGGAATAGACTGTTTTTCCAAATTAATAATATTTATTTTGTATATTTACAAATTAAATTACCATTTACGAATACAAGATTTACGATTTATATGGATAAAAATATATAGTATATTTACATGAATGTTTAGTTATAAAAATATTGAAAAAATGTTAGAAACTAATGAAAAGATACATAAATATAATATAAATAATCTATATATAAAAAAGTACAAAATCTCTTAATTCTCATGCTGCCATCTCATCATTATTTTGTTATTTTATTTTATTTTTTCTACAAAAAATCATAATATTTATTTTATATATTTAATGACATTTGTAAAATCTCTTTTTTCAATTAATGTGCAGTATTCTAAAAATTAAAAAGATTTTAATATATTTCAATAAACTAATTTATAAATTCACTTTTAAATATAAATAAAATTAAATGGTTCAATATATATATATTATACAAATATAAATATTTAAAATATTTTTAAATGTATTATACTTAATCAAATATGAATATATTATTGATAACTATATATTTATATAAAAGTTATATATATAAAAGTTCTTGCAAAAAGAGGAGACTTGTGGTGAAGCCACCTCAACAAATCTTTTATTTTCTAAAACTTATTTTTTTATTAAATATAATTATATTGATCATTAATGTAATTAAATAGTTTTATATCTGTAAATATCTCTTTTAATTCTTATTAATATCTAAAAAATCTTTATATAAAAATAGGAAAAATCTATACATATTATACACATATAAATATTTAAAATGTTTTAAATTTATTATAGTTAATGAAATATTAATATAATATTTATAACTATATATTTATATAAAATAGGAAAAACCTACATATACAAAGATAAATTTTTTCCTACTTTTTATAGAGATTTAGTTATAAATAATATATTAAACCTAATATTGTAATATATTGCATAAATTATTTTAAATTTTTAAAAATTTATTATATTTAATCAAATATAAATATATTATTTATCAAATATTTGTGTATATTGATTTTTTGTAATTTTTATGATTTAAAGAATAAATATGTTTAATTTTAAAATTGTATATAACTTTTCTATTTAATTTTTAATGTGTGATCATAATCATATAATTTAATTATTAAATTTAATGAATTAAAAAAATAATCAAAAAAACGTTGGATAAAAATATTAAAGGTTGGAGAGAGAATAAATTTTACTAATTTTGTTATGATTATTGTTATAATTATTGTTTTTACATAACATACACATTTTTATTTCATAATTTTTAAAAATAAAATATTATTATGAAAAGTTACAAATATTTTTTCTTTTATGAAAAAAAATATTAAAATATGATGGAAGTTAAAAGATCTTTCTCAATATCAATGTCCATTTCTTCCGTCAATTAACTGTTTTAAAGTTAATTGACAAAATATTTTAATATTTCAAAATTTAAATTTAATGTAATTATATAAGAAATTTACTTATTTATATGGATAAAAGAATACATTATATTTATATGAAAGTTTGGGTATAAAAAATTGAAAAACAATATTAGAAAGTAATGAAATAAATAAAATATAAACATAATCATATAAATTTGTTCTATAAATCCGTATAATATTTTTATTCTTGAAGTTCATAAAGTATTTTGATATTTCAAAAATTTGAATTTCATAATGTAATTATATTAAAGAAATTACATATTTATATTAATAAAAATATATACTATATTTTCATGAAATTTGAGTTATAAAATAATTGAAAACTATTAGAAACTAATAGATTAGTTTTTATTATATATTTTCAAATCTTTAACATCCTGTGTATTGTGCGGGTTCTTTCTGTAGTCTAGATATAAAAAGTTACAAAATCTCTCAATTGTCATGTTGTCACCTCATCATCCTATTATTACTTACTTTCATTGACTTATATATTAGTAATATTAATATTTTAAAGAAACACGAAATATTTATATTAATTTAGAGGATATTTTAGTTATTATATATGTAAACAAATAAAAAATTAGTTAATTAATAAATATTATTAACAAAATAATGTTTATATATTTAGTTCAACTAAAAAAATGTTTATATATTTATTTGAACTAAAATTTAATAAATTACTAAACTTGAACAAAATAATTATTAACAAATATTGATTTTTTATGTATTCTCTTTTTTCAAACTTCTAAATCATTAAAATCATGCTATCACCTCATCATCCTATTATTATTTTATTTTTTATAAAAAAATTAATAATATTTATTATATATATTTAATAACATTTTTTAAAATGTCTTTCTTAAATTAATATGTAGTATTCTACAAATTAAAAAGAATTTAATATATTTCAATAAACTAATTTATAAATTCGATTTTTTAAACATAAATAAAATTAAATGGTTCAATGTTTACAAAACCTCGAATACAAATTAAAAAGAATTTAATATATTTAATTAAATTAATTTACAAATTCGATTTTAAAAATAAATAAAATTAAATGGTTCAATGTTCACAACCCTTTGAAACGTCTTCTTCCCCAAGTTTCTCTCTTGCTCTCCCATTGCATCTCTCCCACTCTTAGATATTTTTGTCATTAATCTCTTCCCACGATTACATATCAATCTCTCTTCCATTCCCACGATATCTCTCCCATGAACCTCAATCTCGCTATTCTCGAGTATCTTTTTTGGTTTCCCCAAGAGCCTCTCAATTTTCCCCCACTTGCCCAAATCTTCAGCATAAGTGGAAACGTAGGACCCCTCGTTGGTTCTCATGAAATCCTGTTTTTACATACCATCATGATATATGAATTTGATATATTCGTTTCATGTCATGATATATGAGTTACTAAGTTTAAATTGTTTTTATGTGATTTTTTATCATGTGAAGTGTTTAGAAGATGGATATTTTCTTTTGTTCTTTTTCAATTGTTGGAAGTTATGTTAATTTGCTTTATTTGTCTTATTTGAACCAATTTTCTTTGTTGGTGTATGTTCCCTGAAAACGGATCGGGATCGCACTAAAACTATTTTCATATGTTGCTTTGTTGATATTGTGATTCCTCCAACGTAAATCAACAACTATTATCATGTGCATCACATCACAAGATGTTTTATCATCGAACAACATCATCATATCATATGCAGATCATGTTTTGGATCATCATGCTTGAAAGTTCAATTGAATATAGAATCATCATGCTTGAAAGTAGAATAATGAAGGTTACTCGTCATAAAATTCTTCTTGATTCAAGCTTTTTGTATGGGATACTAAGAACTATGGTTTTATATGGTAAATAATTTGTTTTCAAGTTTTTAAGAAGAGATTAGAGTGGAAAGAAATGAACAACATCAAGTCTATAACATCTCATAAGAGTTTAGAAGCTGTGAACATAAAGAATAGTGGAAGACAAGTGAATTACAAATTTGTACTAATTAATTATGCTATTGAGGTGTACCTTCGGTGAAATGATATGGAAGAGGAAAATGAAGATAGAAGAGGAAACGATTCATTTGTTCATGTGGATGATACGATACAAAAAATATGATGGAGTTTTGATTTCATTTTTATTATATTTTATATTGTAAAATAAACGTAAATAATTAAAGAAAATGCATAGAAAATTTGAAAAAAAAATTGGAAGAAAAAAATAAAGATTGCAAAGTTAATTAAAACTCTAACCAATAAAAATCAAATACTATGTATCACCATATAATAATATATTATATATGTTACATGTTTTTAACTTTTTTCACTTTAACTATGAGCCAGTTGATTCAATTATTCTTTTTCTATATTATTTTAAGATATATATTAAATATTATAATAATTAATTATATTTTAGACAACAATATTCACATTCATAGTTCAATGCAATACATTTTCATTCAATTGATATTTTATTAGCTTCATATTTTTTTTAATTATCCTGTGTTATTAAAGATTATTTTAAAATATATTTTTCCACTTAATCTTATTATTAAAATAGATCAACTTTATGTTATAATATTCTGAAATTTTTATTAGGATCTATTACCTATTATTCAATAAAATAATAGATACGCAATGTCATGAACCAAAGTTTTTAGTATCTCTAATATATCAATTTATTTTTATTAGATTAATTTTTATATATTTGTAAATTTTTAACATTCCGCGCATTGCGCGGGTTCTTTTTCTAATAATAATAATAACAATAACAATAACAATAACAATAACAATAATAATAATAATAATAATAATAAATCCGACTAAAAACTAATAAATTAAGTTTATTTATTTGTATTCTAATTTATTAAAATAATAAATTTATATTAACCTAATAGAAGTAAATTTATGTAACCGCATGCCATATGTGTTTATAATTTAATTTATTTAAACTAATATATATTAATAATTTAATTTAATTTTCAAATAATAAAAATTATTAATAAAACAATTATTTCAAAGAATTGTTTTAACAAATATTTTATTTAAATGAATCAATTAATAATAAATAAATATAAATATAGACCAATGGTGTTTTGTAATTAAACAATATTGTTTGGTATATTTTTAAGATATTTTTATAAGAAATATACTATAAGTATTAGAGGGGAGAATATCAGATATACCTTCGTAGGGCTAAAGAGTATAAAAAATACCCTCGTAAAAATAATTATTAAATAAAAAACAAGAGAAAAGACAAATTTTGCCTTAATTTTTGAACGTGAAAAAATACAAGTTCTGCAGTTTTCGACGTGAAAAACTGTCAAATCGTGTCAAAAGCAAGAAAGACAAAGTGATTTCGAACTTCAGAGGATCGATTTGAAGTTGGCAAGAAGGAGATGGCTAGAATCAGCAGCAGTGAAGAAGAGAGCACGAGTAAATCTTCAATGGCGTCAATAAGTGTAAGTAGATCGATTTCTAGGATTTTGCAGGTTGCCAAGTCGCAAAATGGTTTATTGATTTGAAATGAGTGTGAGTGTCAGTGAGTCGGTTGAGTCTCAGTGAGTCGGCTTGGGTCGCAATGGTCGTTTGAGCATCGCAGGCGGCCCAAGGGTCGTTTGAGTCGGTTGTCTCAGTGAGTCGGTTGTCTCAGTGAGTCAGTTTGGATCGCAATGGTCGCTTGAGCATCACAAGGGTCGTTTCAATCGCATGGGTCGCTTGATATTATGCCCCGTTGGTTGCTTGATATTATGTCCCGTGGGTTGCTTGAGTTGCATGGGTCACTTGAGTCTCAGTGAGTCGGTTGAGTATCATAGAGGATCCGAGGGTCATTTGAGTCACATGGGTCGGTTGAGTCGAATGGGTTGCTTGAGTCAACAGAAGTATAATTTATTCTTAATTAATTGGTCATTTTGCAGGTGGTGCCAAAGCCGAAGTTTGTGTATGAATTCAAGCACATGGATAGAATACCAAAGATCACCACCAAGTGTTATCCTCACGAGACAATAACGACGCTGAGAAGATTATTAGATGAATACGAGTTGCATTACTTCGAGAAGGTGTCACAATGTAGGCATTTGTTCCATTTCCAATGTAACTCCACATTGACGAAGGTTCAAATGTCTATTCTAGTAAATCACTACGTGATTGTATGAAACAAGAAGGAGTCATGGTTCGTCTTAAACAGTGTTCCCATCCGATACTTTATAGCGGAGCACACACTAAATTCTGGATTGAATTGTGGACCATATCCCAAAGGATGGGACTCCAAAAAGGGGTGATATATTTAGGCGGAAGAATTCCGATGACCGGACGAGGTTGGAAACTTTGATGTTGTTGGCACAAGTTATGGCTCACAAGCCTTCATCAAACAAATATATCAGCCATGATTTCATTGACATGGTTGATTACTTGGAATTTTGTGAAGGCATTCCATGGGGGCGTTACACATTTGAGAAGATTGTGGATATTTACCGCAAGAACGTTAGCGAGGAATCAACGAAACCAAAATGGTATTTTGGAAGTTTCATGGGGCGCATGGGTCGCATATATTGATCGACCCATGCGACCCATGCAACCCTCAATTGGCATTAATTAGTTTGACGTTATAAATGTATTGTTTTGATTGGTTTTTGTCATTTTATCATTATAAACCCGTAAATTCGTCGAGTTCGCATATATTGATCAATATGTGCGACCAAGTGATCCATGTGACCCATGTGACCCTCAATTGGCATTAATTAGTTCGAAGTTGTTAATGTACTGTTTTGATTATTTTTTTGACATTTTATCATTATAAACCCGTAAATTCGTCGAGTTCGCATCTATTAATCCATATATACGACCAAGCGACCCATGCTACACATACCATTATCAATATGCCATTATCAATATATTTGAGTTGTATATGTCTAATTTAGAATCAATATAGACAATAATATAAACAATATCGACATTTGAATAAAATGTTAAATATATTTTTTGAAATTTTCTGAAACCCATCCGACGAGTTCGTAAAACACTATTATCACTTTAGAAACACAGGCATCGGTTATACACAACTTGGGACACATGGGTCATAACCTGTTTTAACCATTGATTGATGTTGTCAATGTATTTTTTTATTGGTTTTTGTCATTTTATCATTTTAAACCCGTAAATTCGTCGAGTTCGTATTTATTGATCAATATATGCGACCAAGTAATCCATGCGACTCATGCGACCCTCAATTGGCATTAATTAGTTTGACGTTGTAATTGTATTGTTCTGATTGGTTTTTTTCATTTTATCATTATAAACCCATAAATTCGCGAGTTCACATCTATTGATCAATTTATGCGACCAAGCGATCCATGCGACCCATGCAGCGTTGTAAATGTATCATTTTCACCAAAATTTCCTGCCGAACTTTTCACCAAATTTTGGAAAAACATAACTGTATGGTCATGTCTTTTTTAATTCCATCTGATGTCGACTCAATATCAGGGTCATGTCTCTTCAAATTCCAGTCGTTTCCTTTTTTCAAATAACGACACATTCTCTCTAACTCTCATCATCTTCCACCCATCTTTTTCCGAATAACGACACACTATCTATACCTCTAATCATCTTCCATTCATTTTTTTTCCGAAAATACCACATTTCTCTCATTTCTTCCAAGAGATTCTTCGGTGCTATCTGGAGAACTACCTTGTAATCTTCTTCATATGTCTCTCTGTCGGTATGTTACATGTAGTGAATGTAAAGATTTGACTTTGTTTTTCGTTTTTAGTTAAAGGACATTCTAAAGATATATTTACGAGAAAACAAGGGACAACAACATGACAACGCTTAAATCAAATACGATCTAACAGAACATGGAAAGTCAAGTTGGATGGCTCCAGATGCACTGATGGATGGAAAGATTTCTCCAATGACAAAAATTTTCATATTGGGGATTGCGTACTTTTTCGACATGAAGGTGACATGGTCTTTAACGTCACCAAGTCCACTCCTGCTTAGAGGTTTTTCACGGTACCAGTCACTCGTTCAAAACTGGTCGTAGATGCATTGGTAAGTGACCTCAAATCGATTCATCATATATAATTTGGTTATTTATTCGACTTTTATTCATTTCTACTGATGTAACTTGAGTGATGTCGTAGACACTTCGATATGATTTGCGAGGGAGAACAATCTCTGTCATAGACGATGTAAGATACTGATGTTCCTCGATTACGGAAGGTCGTGGTCAGCAGCTTTAAGGCCCGTGAGTCGTGGTGGTGCTTGCATCAGAGGGGTTTGGAAAAGTTTTGTCAAGAAAATGGACTGAACAAGGGTTGTTCCCTCATTGTAGAATTGTTCTCCAATGGAGCAGAACCTGTCTTCAGTTTGTCAACAACATAGTTTGATTTGAGTTGTATTTCTTTATTTCTTTGAACCTCCTTTTACTTGAACTTCATTTAATCTTGAACTTCATTTTGTGTTTGGTTGGTTTTTTACTATTATTCAATTGTTAATATTATTGTTAGTATCACTGTTTTTGTGGAGTTATTATTATTGTAACAAGGCTCCCAGAGGACAAGGGTCGAAGGGTGATAAGGGTCGTACGGGTCCAAGGGTCGTAGAGGTAAAAGGGTCACAGAGGGACAAGGGTCGCAGGGATACAACGGTCGCATGGGTACAAGGGTCACAAATTGATAAGGGTCACAGAGATTTGAGCCATTTATTTGTAAATCAAATGATAAATTATTATTTTTAAAATTTTATTCGTATTATTTGTAAAGAATTGTATTTATAAATAATAAATTATTTTTATTATTTTAAAATATGTTTCGGATCACAACAAGCAAAACCAGTCGCACAAGTATAAGGGTAGCAGAGATTTCAGTCATATTTATTTGTAAATAACTTGATAAATTATTATTTTTAAAATTGTATTCATATTATTTGTAAATAATTGTATTTGTAAATAATGTGACCTTTGTACCCCTCTGCGACCTTTGTACCCTTCTACGACCCTTGTACCCCTGCGACCCTTTGACACCTCTACGACCCTTATACCCCTTCCTTTGGCACCTCTACGACCCATGTGATCAATGCGACCCACTGGCCCATGCGGCATTGTAAATGTATCCTTTTCACCAAAATTCCTCCTAAACTTTTCATCAAAATTTGAAAAAACATAACCGTGTAGTCATGTCTTTTCGAATTCCATCTGACGTCGATTCAATGTCAGGGTCATGTCTTTTCGAATTCCAGCCGTTTCCTTTTTTTAGATAACGACATACTCTCTCTATATCTCTCATCATCTTCCAGCTATCATTTTTTAAATAACGACACACTCTCTCTAACTCTCATCATCTTCCATCCATTTTTCCGAAAATTTCACATTTCCCTTATTTCATCCAAATCATTCTTCCGAGCTTTCTGGAGAACTACCTCGTAATCTCCTTCATCTCTCGTTTTCGGTATGTTAATATAGAGAATGTACATATTTAATTTTTTTTTATTTTTGTTATAGGACATTCCGAAGAAATTCTTCGATGAGCATATTTACAAATCATTTTATTTGATTCATCAAATCTAGCCGTAGATGCATTAGTTTGGCATCGTTGTAAATTTATTCGGTTATCGTAGACACTTCTAATAGGGTTTTCGAGGTCGAGAGGTATTTGTGATAGATAATGTAAAATACATCTGATAATCAATTACAGACTGGCGTGGGAGGCATATCTAAGGCCCGTAACACGTGGTGGCGCTAGCATCAGTGGGGTTGGAGAAATTTTTATCGCGATCATGGACTGAACGAGGGTTGTTACCTCAAAGTCGAACTGGTCTCCAATGCAGCAATACCTCTGCTTTGGTTTTTCACTCAACCAAGGCCTACCAACAACATAGTTCGAATTCCGTTGTATTTTGATTGCTTTTAACCTCATTTGAACAACAACATTCCTTTGAACTTGAACTTCATGTTTGTATTTGGTTGGTTTTTTACTATTATTCAATAGAAAGTATTATTGTTAGTATCACTATTTTTGTGGATTTACTATTAATGTAATAAGAGTCGCAGTGGTCCAAGGGTCGAAGAGGTACAAGTGTCACAGGGGTCGAAGAGGGACAATGGTCGCAGGGGCACAAGGGTCGACTCGTGCGACCCTTGTCCCTCTGCGACCGTTAAAGCTCTTCGACCCTTGACCCCTGCGACCCATTTACCTATTCGACCCTTTTACCACTGCGACCCTTTGACCCTGCGACCTTGGATCCTCTCTAACCCTTGAACCCTCTGCGACCCTCGAACCCCAGCGACTCTTTTATTATAATAAAAAATAATAATTTCTTATGACTCAAATCAAATTATTTACATATAATATGAAGAAATTTTTTAAAAAAATAAAAATGTACCAAATATTTGCATCTTCCATTCCAAAAAAAATAATGTATCTGTTCATTACTCGTAGGTGGAGGGATACATTTTCTCTTGTTAAATATATCAGCCGCCATCTTCTCACACATGGAAGGAACATTGTCATCGCAAATGTATTGAAAAGTAGAACGTCTTTTCATTATCGAGGCTTCTAAGAATTTGAAGGCGTAAACACCATAGTCACTCGAGCTTTTGTTATGTGACAGACCTTCAAAATACTTGTACTTCCATTCATCTTCTCCAGAAGCCAAAGAAGGAAACCCTTTGAGAATGAGCATCTTGGGGACACCTTTTCTTATCCTCTCAATCACCTTATTGATATGTGTTTCCTACAGATTACTCTGGCAGTCGTATACTGTGATGCATCAGATCACAAAATCCGCTTTGATGGCTACCCAATGAACATGTATAAATCGACTTTTTAGCGATGGAATATTTAGAATTGAGACAAAGCCATCGAAATAACTCATTGGTGTATTTGTACTTCTGAATGGATACTTGCCATCCAAAAAATCACTGACACAGTTTCCATATCCTAGTACATCCACAGTGTGAGCGTCTACATGAAAGTAAGAGGACAAATGTAATAATTCCGGTATATGACGGGGAATGTCTTCATGCGATAATACAGAACCAACAATGCCTCATCCAATTGCTGCAAAAAACTTTAACACACATGAATACATATGACACAAAATGACCTCTATGACTAAGGGTTTTAAAAAACTTACATCATCTTCAAGCCATACGTTAGGCTTGAATATGGTCTCCCAAAACTCTAGCCCCCGGGAAATATCAAGATCAGATTTCCACCAACGTTCATGTCGAGGTGTTGTCAAGAACATATATAGAGCAGTCACATTTTCACCACTAGCGTCAATGAACGAAGGATCTCGGGTTATCCCGCCCTCTCCTAATCCCTTGAGCTTCCACACAAAATGGTATTTCATGTCGAGGTTCTTGAACCATCTTTTTCGGGTTCTTGAACCACCTTCTTTACGGGTTCTTGAACTACATTTTCTGCGGGTTCTCCATCAACATCTTTCTCTCGCCCTCTCCCTCGCCCTGTTTCTGTTCTTTTCGCCGGTATATGTTCAACATATGCCTTCCATGGTCTTAAACCTCGTGTAGTTACCGACAGAGGTTCAACATATAGCTCAGACTCCTTCAATAAAGGTCTATCACCTGTATAAAATTTACTTCATTAAAATATGGTGACCAATGCAACCCTACAACTGTACGACCGTGCCACCAATGCGGACATGCGACCTTTTGTGACTCATGCGACCAATGCGACCTTATCGACGCGCATGCGACCTTTTTGACTCAAATGACCGTACTTACTTGGTGGTACTTCGTCATCAATGACAATAAGTTCTGGAGTTCCGTCAACGACGACCTCTTTGTCAGGACCCACTAGAGTATACTCGGCAGGAACCTCGTCGGCGACATCTTCGACAGGATCCACTAGAGTATCTTCGGCAGGAACTTCTTCGATAGGACCCACTAGAGTATCCTTGGCAGGACCCTCTTCAGCGGGGAAGTATTGGACAGGATCCACTAGAGTATCCTCGGCAGGAACCTCTTTGAAGGGGACTTCTTCGACAAGACCCACTAGAATATCCTCGGTAGGAACCTCCTCGTCGGCGACTTCTTGGACAGGACCCGCTGGAGTATCTTCGGCAGAATTCTCCTCAGCAAGGACATATTCCACAGGACCCACTAGAGTATACTCCGTAGGAACCTCCTTAGCGACGACCTCTTCGACATGACCCACTGGAAAATCCTCGGTAGGAACCTCCTTGTCGGCGATATCATCGAAAATACCCATTGGAGCATTTGCATAAAATTACTTCATTCATTAGACTCATTGTTCATTACATTGAAGCAACCCTTGCGACCTTTGGGACATATGCAACCCACAAGACCCAAGCGACCCATGCGACTCTAGCAATCTAGCGACTTATGCGACCCTGCGACTTATAAGACCCTGCAATTTCTGTGTCTCTTGTGACCCATGCGACTCCTGTGGCCCATGCTGACTCGATGGAAATTGACTCAAAATGAACTTTTTCACTAAATATTACTTGCTTGGTGGAACTTCATCAGGAGCAATTGCTGCATTGTGTTCAATTAGAGGAATGGTAGCGGCAGATGTGAGATTTCTAACTAATTTCGAAATATTTGCCAAATCCTCTTCTGAGCCATCTCCAGAGTCATTTTTAGCCTCTAACTCAACCGGCTCTTTGCTTGGCTCATTTCTTGACACTGGATATGGATGTCAAAGGAATTCAAAATCATCATCTCTAACATTGCCGAAAGATTGGTTTCTGGTGCTCGCATCTTTCTCGGCACACTTTGATTTTGCCTTTTCAGCACCTTTGGGATTTTCCGCCTTTGATTTTGGATTAGGCAAATGAAACCCGATATCACTTAGAAGGTCTCTTACGTCATTGATGATTCTTTTCTCTGACTTCTTTATTTCATTTATTAATTTCTACTCCAGTGTCAGAGGTACTGCATCTTCTTCTCCTTTTCCTTCAGCTTCATCATCACCTTCTCTTTCAGCTTCATCATCACCTTCTCTTTCAGCTTCAGCTTCAGCATCACCTTCACCATCACCTTCTCTTTCTTCATCAGCTTCAGCAACACCTACCCGTCCTTCGTCTTCATCTTCTTCATCCTCTATTATTTTTTCACTCACGCTCTTCTTTCTCCTAGTCCCCTTTTCTTTCCCCTTCTTTTGATCACGCAGAGCTATTTTTCACGTTAGTAATTCTTGCTTACGAATGTCCTCCCAAAAAATATCCTTCAGATTTCTACGAAGATATTCCATCCATATCTGAATATCGGGATCGTGGCATCCCTCATAATCTTCCAGATCAAAAAGTAAAGCTTCCTCTTCGTGTTCAACACGAAGAATACTTCGAATATCCTGAAAAACAAAAAATAACTATTATTAGCCTTTCGACCCTTGTTACCCTTGTGACCCTTGTGTAATTGTTACCTTAGAATCTTTGATCCGCCTTATCACGTCTACATAATTCAGGTTAAAACTGGATTTAACCGTCTTCTAGCATATTCTTGGGCATGATGGATCCGCATCCATAACATCAACATACCATCCCTTTCCACCCAAACTAAGGATGTTTCGAATGGAAGTAACTGAAACAATAAAACAAAATGATAAGAATTCAAAAAAGTACGAAACCATTCAAGTTATTTAAATAATATATACAACTTACCATTAATGGGATCATAAAACTACCACAATACCATTTTGGTTTCGGTGATTCCCCGCTAACGTGATTGCGACAAGTATCCACAATCCACTCGAATGTAACGCCCTAATGGAAAGCCTTCACAAAATTCCAAATCATCAACCATGTCAATTAGATCATGGCTGATAAAGTTGTCTAATGAAGACTTGTGAGCCATAATTTGCGCCAACAACATCAAAGTTGCCAACCTCGTCCGGTCTTTGGAATTTTTCGCCTTCACAAGCTTTTCATTGACTTGTGTGGGGGTCACCTTTCCACGGCCGAAATTCTTCAGCCTGAATGTACCACCGCTTTTGGAATCTTATCCTTTGGGATATGGTTCGCATTTCAATCCAGAAATTAGTGCGTGCTCCACTATAGAGTACCGAATAGGAACACCACTTAAGACGAACCATAACTCCTTCTTGTCCCATACAATCACGGAGTTATTTAGTATGATAGACATTTGAACCTTCGTCAATGTGGAGTCACATTGGAAATGGAATAAATGCCTAAATTGTGGTTCTGTCTCGAACTAATGCAACTCATATTCATCTAAGATTCCTCTAAGCTTTGTTATTGTCACACGAGGATAACACTTGGTGGTGATCTTTGGCATTCTGTCCATGTGCTTGAATTCATACACAAACATCGGCTTTGACGCCACCTGCAAAATGACCAATTAAGAATACATTAGACTTCTACCGCCTCAAGCGATCCTTGCGACTCAAGTGACCCATGCAACTCAAACGACCCTCGGACCCTCTGCGACACTCAAGCGACCATTGAGACCCAATGAGTCGGTTGAGTCGAAGATGGTCATGACCTCCTGCAACCCTTGCGACTTAATGAGACTCGATCAATCCTTGCGACACAACCGACTCACTAAGACTCAAGCGACCGATGCGACTCAAGAGACCCACGGGGCATAATATCAAGCGACCCAGGCAACTCAAACTACCCTTGCGACTCAATGACACAAGCGACCCATGCGACTCAAATGACCATTGCGACTCAATGACACAAGCGACCCATGCGACTCAAATGATCCTTGGACCCTCTAAGAAACTCAAGCGACCATTACAACCCAACCGACTCACTGAGACTCAACCGAATCACTGAGTCGAAGACGGTCATGCAACTCTTGCGACTCAACCGACTCACTGACAATCAACCGACTCACTGACATTCACACCCATTTCAAATCAATAAACCATTTTGCGACTCGACAGCCTGCAAAACCCTTGAAATCGATCTACTTACACTTATTGACGCCATTGAAAATTGACTCGTGCTCTCTTCTTCACTGATGCTGCTGATTCTAGCCATTTCTTTGGTCTCAACTGAATTTTCCTTCTTGCCAACTTCAAGTCCATCCCTCCCAAGTTCGAAATCACTTTGTTTTCTTTGCTTAAACTTTGAAACATGTTTTCACGTTGAAAAATGGCTCATCCTCCTTACTTTTGACACAGTTTGACAGGTTTTCACATCGAAAAACTACAGAACGTGTGTTTTTTTTACCTTAAAAAATTAAAGGTAAAATTTTCTTTTCTTCAGTTTACTTTTTTCCCTATTTAATAATTGTTTTCACGAGGGTAGACGTGAAACACTTTAGTCACTTTAGTCCTACGAAGATATCTACGATATTATACCTTATTAGAGTAATGATTTTTTTGTTCGATTAGGGGTAAATCGAAATGCCTGGACGGTGTGGAGCGTTGGGACAATTTTAAGAACCTTGGATAATCTAAAAATTTATGTATATGTATTGCCTTAAATGTAACTTATAAAATATACAATCATATTCGCATTAATACACCATTTCGTATTAAACTACTCAAATAATGTGCTTGGTAGAGAAGTAATTATTGGTTTTGCTTGTAATACTATATATCTCTTTTTATTCAAAACACCAAAATTACCCCAAATTTCTCAGAGCTTCGTGTACTATATTTTAAATCTCAAACCATGTAACAAAGAAATATTATTTCAATACATTTCGTCAGAGATAACACAACACGGACAAAGATTTTAAGTTCTATTCATAAATGTTGGTTCATACTTTCCAGGTTTGTATAAGAAAAGATCTCTTAGATAAAATAGAAAATCTCTAATATAAGATTGGATATATGAAAAATATCCTTGATAACGTGGAAAATATATTCAATGTCCCTTCAAATTGTATTTTCAAGTTGGAACATGTAAATTGTGAATGTCCAAATTTTAAAAAATATCAAACTCATTATTTTTCAATGATTTGGTGAATATATCAACCAATTCAGCCGTAATCATCGAACTAGTCAAGCGTGGATGTAGATGGAGAGTCAAAAAATTTGTTGGAGCAACACTAATTATATAGTAATGGGACTTTTTTTCACCGTTGATCGGCTAGAGTCATAAAGCTTACAAAGCCAAATATAAAAAAAAAACATAAGACAAGTTCAATCATAATGCGTTTGTACTACAAAATTTTAAACTTATTATATAATGAAAACCTAAAGTCGTGACTACAGGTCGTCCGGAAATGTATACGGACAGATTCTAGAATATCTATCATCTGCAAATTTGTAGACGGATTACAGACAAATTCCTCTATCCGTCCACAATCTATCCGTAGTCTGTTCGAGAATTTCCGGACAGCAGCGGCCGTCGAGAAATTTCGTTTGGAAATTTCAGTTTTCTTGTAATGACTATATAATCACTTGCGAGTCATCTTGTGTCAATATATCTTGACGCATGGTTCCAATAACCCAATGGAGGATCATCATCTTATGCTTATAGATCAAAACATGAGGCCATATTCAATATGTTGCGTCGGTATAATACTTTAATCCCAAAATCCTCCATAAGAGCAGAGAATGTCCATCATCAATCTCTTTATGGTGGTCATTTATATCAATAATCCAAATAATAATAACCATAATTTATTAAAATTCAAATCTAAATACACATAAAAAATACAAAAATATAAATATATTACCTCAAGAGATTAAATCATTATACATTGAGAATTAAAGAAAAAACTGCTCTTCAAGGAAAATCAATCATAACCCTCAACACTTATTTCCTACCTATCATACATGTCCTCATTCACTATCAATCCAACTTAATCCACAAAAAGGTGAGTACGATTAATTAACTTAGTGACATCATTCCATGTACGATCTATGCACATCCAACCGTACACTCACAATATACATATAAGATGTGTAAATATAACACTCAATCACAAAATCCATCCCCACGAATATCCACAGTTAAAGACTAGTCTCACTGTTGGGTTGATTTTGGGGTGCGGAAGCGTGTTTTATCAACCCGAATTGTTTAGATCTAGTCATATTCAGATTAGTTTTTTTTCGGGGTTTTCAACGATAAACAAATATAGAAACAATTTCGTACCTGTAACGTTGAATCTGTAACAATCGGATGATAGACTTGATAGTACAAGTCCTCTACGTGTATCCACGCCGAGATCGGATTCTGCCTTCAACGTTTAATGTGGAATTCTCGATGAACGAAACTGTTTCGTTCTTCGTATTTCTTTTGACGGCTATTAGGGTTTTGTTTTTGTGATTCTCTAATCTCATATCGAAAACCTAGTTTTCGTTTCTTAAATAGAATTATTAACTTTTAATAATTACACTTTTAACCCGAGACTATCCAAATATTACATAACAGGCATATAACTTTCACTCACGAGGTCAACATAAGCCCCAACCTCTCAGCACAATGCTCGATAGATATCATTTGATCCCAACTGGCATAACTGGAGCTAGCACAATTTCGTCAGATTTTAGCATAGCAATAACTCTTACAAGATCGACCGACCCAAGCCACCAGCTCCAACGCTCACAAGATCCCACTAAATCCTAAACACATCCAAAACATGATCGACCATTAAGCCTGATCAACCGCTTGCTCGACTGAGATGTTTTTCAGAAACTTCCCACTCGTTCAAAAACCCAAAAACTTCATTCTCTTTCCCATTTTGTACTTGGTCGAGAACTTTAAGTGCTCTACTGAGCACTGTACATTGATACACGAAATTCACCAAAAATAATCTTTTTCGGTGATGTATGACCCATCTCTACAGATATTCATTCTCCACATTTCTAGACCCCAAATATACACTCATATAAATGTGATCCTCACTATATGAACTCGTTATATAATTACACAAATTTTTTATATTTACGGATTCTACCATTCAAATATTCCAATTCTCGAATTATCATTCCCTAGAGCTTCTACGATGCTCATGCAATCATTTCAAACAGATAAATAATCTAACATAAAGTTAATCAGCATTGAAATATTTTAAGAATGACGAAGTTTGCCACCTTGTATTAAACCTATGGACACTGAAGGTTATCAGCGTGTGAATAACAGATGCTCATCCTCTGATAAAGATGGCGCATGTAACAGAATGGAGGATGTGCTGGTGAAGAAAGAAGAAGCTGGGACAGCTCAGAGCTTGTTATACAACCGTTTTACAGTACTGGAGGGAAGAGTTGATTAGAAAATAATTGTATTTTTCTAGATTCAAAATGCTGTATAAATATTACAAGTGTACACGATATTAGAAAATAATTGTATTTTTAGCCTCTTCGACAAGGATGGTGATGGTACCTTCTTACCCATTTCTCACATTGGATCAAGCACAATTTCAACCTCTGCAGGTATGATCTCACTTACTGTCTGTTTCAAAACTTACATCAGACAATCCTTGCTATTTTGTGTTTGACAATGATGGTGTCACAATTAAGGATCAACAAACACAGAAGATTCAGGCAAGGGGAAGCAAATGTGATGGAATATATTTCATTGAAAAAGTTGAGAATCATGCTTTGTATTCAAACAGACAACAAGCAACAACGGATGAGATTTGGCACAAGAGACTTGGTCATCCAAACAATCATGTTCTGCAACTTCTAAAGAAGAACAAATCAATAGCAATTTCTAAATATGTGTCATCTTTGTTATGTGAACACTGTCAGATGAGCAAATCTACTAAACTACCTTTTGCTGATTCTGAATTTTCTGCTTCTTCACCATTAGAAAAGATACATTGTGACTTATGGGGACCAACTCCTATTTCTTCAGCTCAAGGATTCCGTTATTATGCAGTATTTGTTGATCATTTTTCAAGGTTTTGCTGGCTATATTCACTGAAAAGGAAATCATATTTTCAACATGTATTCATTGGTTTTCAGAAACTGATTGAAAATCAACTATCAACTAAGATAAAAATTTTCCAAAGTGATGGTGGTGGAGAGTTCACTAGTAGATCATTTCAACAACATCTAATTGATTCAGGGATCAGACATCAGATTTCATGTCCAGCCACGCCTCAACAAAATGGGCCGGCTGAAAGAATGAAAGTTATATGCCTGTTATGTAATATTTGGATAGTCTTGGGTTAAAAGTGTAATTATTAAAAGTTAATAATTCTATTTAAGAAACGAAAACTAGGATTTCGATATAAGATTTCAGAATCACAAAACCCTAGTAGCCGTGAAAAGAAAAACCACGAAGAACGAAATAGTTTTCGTTCATCGAGAATTCCGCATCAAACGTTGAAGGCAGAATCCGATCTCGGCGTGGATACACGTAGAGGACTTGTACTATCAAGTCTATCATCCGATTGTTACAGATTCAATGTTACAGGTACGAAATTTTTTCTAATTGTTTATCGTTGAAAACCCCGAAAAACTAATCTGAATATGACTAGATCTAAACAATTCGGGTTGATAAAAACACGCTTCCGCACCCAATCAACCCAACAGTGGTATCAGAGCGTCTGGTCGTCTGTTTAGATTAGTTTTTTGAATTTTGGTGAAAATC
>CM071864.1:10129504-10157395 GCA_036759665.1 Gynandropsis gynandra
TAGTGACTGGTCAAGATGGGATCCATCAACTCTTGGTAAGAGTTTGAGTTCTATGTTGTCAGTAATCACAATGACTATACGAATCTCTGGCCAGAGTACATTGAATGAATGAAGAAAGGTGTTTCTTAGGTTCATTCATCAGTCAGTTGTGATTGACATGAGACATAGTTGATGATTCGTAGGGCTGACAGTTGTGACCATGCCTAGGATGCATCCGGAGCTGTAAAGATGGAAGGAAATACTAACGTCAACTTCACCATGGTTCGTTTTGGGTAAAATTGTTACTCAAATGAGTAAGGATGTTACTTCACGCTATCCGGTCGTTGGGGAGTGTTGCTAGACGCCAGCCTCGATTAGTTAATTAGTGGAAACTAATTGACTACCGGTTTAGTGATGATCCTACGAGGTCACACGCATACGAGTGTCTCGGTATCTGCTTGTGATTGTTAGACAATCAGTGTGGAATACAATTATATTCATCCGCTAGCACCGAAGAATATAATTGTACTTGATTTTCTTTTGGGGTTAGTACATCAGATGTACAGGCAAATATGTGTATGGAGATACATATATTTTGACTGTTTGAAATATTACGTAAAGGCAAGTGGGAGATTGAAAGTTATATGCCTGTTATGTAATATTTCGATAGTCTTGGGTTAAAAGCGTAATTATTAAAAGGTCAATAATTCTATTTAAGAAACGAAAACTAGGTTTTCGATATGAGATTAGAGAATCACAAAAACAAAACCCTAATAGCCGTCAAAAGAAATACGAAGAACGAAACAGTTTCGTTCATCGAGAATTCCGCATCAAACGTTGAAGGCAGAATCCGATCTCGGCGTGGATACACGTAGAGGACTTGTACTATCAAGTCTATCATTCGATTGTTACAAATTCAACGTTACAGGTACGAAATTGTTTCTATATTTGTTTATCGTTGAAAACCCCGAAAAAAAACTAATCTGAATATGACTAGATCTAAACAATTCGGGTTGATAAAACACGCTTCCGCACCCAAATCAACCCAACACCTAGAGCGACGTTCTTTTATCAAATGGATAAAAATAGACTGAAACTCCCTAACATCCTAATAGAAGAACCTAGAACTTATCTTCTCAAAGAAAATATGTCATAAAACCTAACTAGAATTCGACTACAAACCCTAGATGTAGTGAACACCGCCACAATATTTGTGATCAAGTGTTGATAAGTGGTGAACAATCTGGAATCTCTTCAAGAGTTTGGTAGCTAAATCTCTAGAATTAACAAGAAAAGATAATCTTAATTAATCAATGTGTAGGTAAAAAAATATTATACAGTAAGTCCTCTATTTATAGGAATCAAATAATAATGGAAACTGAATAAAATAGAACAATTTATTTAAACCAAGCACAAATCCTCAGTTGAGCGGTGGAACTATTCGAGCGAAAGCTGCACAAGTCTTAAACTCTAATTCTTCAAAACATAAATATGTCTGAGCAATGCCTATGCTTGGTCGAGTCCTCCCACGCTCGGTTGATTTTTTTCGCATTTTGGTCGAGCGGTCAAGTATTCCTCATGCTCTATTTTTCTAAAGAATTCGCTCAAGTCGAGCGAGTCTCTACTCAGACTAAGCGTATTGGCCTTCATCTATCAAGAGAGTTCGCTAAGGTCGAGCGGATCTCTGCTCAAGTCGAGTGCCTCTAGCTCTCCTAGAGTTTTGCTACTTTTGGCCTCATTCACTTATAGGTAAGACAAATAAGCTCCTCTTGATATCTTGATCCTTGGTGGCGCATTTGCAAGTTCTTCCGCCACCATTCGAACGAACAAGATCTACATCATCTTATCTTCAGCTCTTGTGACTGGTTCTTGTGTTATTGGTTGCTTGTGTAGAGTCTTATTCTTATCATCAAAACTTTAATTCAGCTGAGAAATTCAACGACGTTGTGACCGCAGTAATGTTCAATACATAGAAGAACGTAGGATTTAATTGATGAGGTAATGATGTTGTTAGTGTTATGCTTCAAGTTAGATTATAATTGGCGACTTTATTGTTCAATGAGATAAGATGTTTAGAAAATAAGTCATACATTACGGAACACACTTGTGAGCCGAAAAGAGAGTGCGAGTTATTGAAAATACCTTTGAGTTTGAATTTATTTAAGAGTGGATCCAACTATGAAGCCGTACAAGATGAAGTAGATTATAAAAGAGAAATATAAATTAATTGCAGCTCTTAACCAATGCCAAAAAGCAAAGATACAACCATTGGAGCTTATTTAATTAGATGAATAATTTAGAAAGCTTAAGGATTACGAGTTTGAAATTATCAGTTGAAATCTTGGATCTTTAATAGAAATGCAAACCATCTGAAACAGTTAAAGGAATGAGATATTTTGATCAGTTTTATGTTTGCTTTGAAACTTTGTGATGTTCATGGAGATATACTTGTAAGTCTATAATTGGTTTAGATAGTTGTTTTTTTTTAATTTCTATTAAAGGTAAGATTTTGTGTGTTGTTGGTCGGGGTGGAAATAACCAAATTTATCATATTTCTAGGAATGTTGTCCAAGTTAAAAAAAAAATTGGTATTGGTTCATAACAACTCTTAAGGATACTTTGTGTCATGGTTTAGGTGAAAGATTAACGATCCTATCTGATAGACAAAAAATAAATTGTTTTATTTGTTTAACTTTTCAAAATCAAATAATTTTTTATTAAATTTTTCCCTTCAATACGTTTTCATCAATTCTTGAACAATCTTTTATTAACTTGTTTGATCGTTCATTGACGCTAGCGGTATAAAATTGACTACTCTGTATATATTTATGATGAGACCTCGCCAAAAGCGTTGGTGTAAATCTGACCTAGATTGTCCCCGAAGGCCAGAGTTTTAGAAGATCATATTAAAGGCTAATGAATGGCTTGAAGATGATGTAAGGTTTTTTAACCCTTAGTCACGAAAGTCATAAAGGTCATAGAGGTCATTTTGTGTCATATGTATTCATGTGTGTTTTTTTTTTTCTGCAGCAATTTGATGAGACATTGTTCGAGTTGTATAATTAAATGAGCACATCCCACTACATATATCAAAATTATTATGTTTATCCTATTGCTTTCATGCATACACTCACGATGTGGATGTACGAGGATATGGAAGAATTGCCGGAAACTCTCACTGAAGTATCCAATCAGAAGTAAGTACAAACCACTGAATCATTATCGTGGCTTGGTCTCGATTCTAAACATTCCATCATTCGAAAATCAATATATGCTTGTTCATTGGTAGCCATGAAAGTGGATTTTAAAAACCCAATGCATCACGGTATACGACTACCAGAGCAAGATGAAGGAATCACATATCGATCCGGTTATTGAGATGATAAGAACAACTATCCCTAAGATTTTCTACTCAGAGGGTTTCATTCCTTGGCTTCCGTGAAAGATAAATGACAGTACGAGTATTATGAAGGTCTCTCATAGAACAAAAGCGAGAGTGACTGCAGTGTGTACGCCTTTAAATTCTTAGGGGATATCCATGTACCCGGAGACTAATGGCATCCCTCATGTCATCCTTTAAATTTGATTCATATTTATTCGTAAATAATTATTTTTTAAATTTGATTCATATTATTTGTAAATAATTTGATTTGAGTCATAATAATTTATTACTTTTTATAATAATAATAAAAAAACGTCGCAAAGGTCTAAGGATTGTAGGGATACAAGGGTCGTAGAGGGATCAAAGGGTCGTAGAGGGATCAAAGGGTCGTAGAGGTACAGGGGTCGCAGAGGGGTACAAGGATTGCGAAGGTACAAAGGTCGCAGAGGTACAAGGGTCGCAGAGATCCAAGGGTCGCAGAGGTTACAAGGTTCGTAGATGTACAAGGGTTGCAGAGGTCAAAGGGTCGCAGGGTCCAAGGGTCGCACGGGTCCAAGTGTCACAGAGGTTCAACAATCGCAGAGGTACAAGGGTCACAAACAGGTCAAAGGGTCGCAGAGGTACAAGGGTCGTAGGGGTTCAAGGGTCACAGGGGTATAAGGGTCGTAGGGGTCCATGGGTCGCAAAGGGGTCAAAGGGTCGCAAAGGGGTCCAAGAGTCACAAAAGGTTCCAAGGATTGCAAAGGGTCAAAGGGTCGCAGAGGTACAAGGATCGCAAAGGGGTCAAAGGGTCGCAGAGATACAAGGGTCGCAGGGGTCCAAGGGTCGCAAAGGGGTCAAAGGGTCATAAAGGGGTCAAAGGGTCGCATGGATCAAAGGGTACAAGGGTCGTAGGGTTTACAAGGGTCGCATGGCTTACAAGGGTCGCAATAATAGTAAATCCACAATAACATCGACACTAACAAAAATACTAACTCCAAAATAATAGTCTTAAACCAACAAAATACAAACATGAAGTTCAAGTTCAAGGGAATGTTGTTGTTCATGGGAAGTTCAAACCAATCAAAATACAACTAAAATTAAACTATGTTGTTGTTGGACCCTGTTGGAGGGAAAGCCGAAGCAGAGGTATTGCTCCATTGGAGATCAGTTCGAATGTGAGGGAACAACCCTTGTTTTTCCATTTTCGTGACAAAATGTTCTCCAACCCCTTCTGGTGCTAGTGCCACCATGACTTACGGGCCTTAAATCTGCCGACCACGCCATTCCTTGATCATTTATCAGCAATATCTTACATCGTCGACCACAAAGACCGGTCGACCTCGCAAACTTTATCGGAAGGGTCTGTGACATCACCCAAGTTACATCAGTAGAAATGATTAAAAATCAAATAAATAATCGAAGTGATATATGATAAATCAGTTTGAGGTCACTTACCAATATATCTACGGCCTGATTTGAACACGTGGCTGGTACCATGAAAATCGTCTCAGCAGAAGAGTATGACCTTGCTTCTGTGTATGATGATGATATAGATGATGATGATTCTCCGAAACCGGTGACGTTAGAAACCATGTCACCTTCGTAACGGAAAACTACGAAATCCCCAATACAAAAATCATGATCCTTGGATAAATCTTTCCATCCATCAGTGAATCTGAAGCCATCCAACTTGACTTCCCATGTTTTGTTACACACATTCTATTTAAGCGTTTTTCCCTCGTTTTCCCATACATATGCTCGTTTTCCCGACAGAGAGACAGATGAAAGAGATTACAAGGTAATACTCCACATAGCTCGGAAGAATGTTTTGGATGAAATCATAGGAAATGTGGCATTTTCTAAGCTGTGAGATTGTAAGTGTTAGAGCAAAAGATGGGTGGAAGATGATAAGAGTTAGAGAGAGTGTGTGTCATTATTCGGAAAAAAGAAACGATTGGAATTCAAAAAGACAGGACCCTAACATCGAATCGACATCAGATGGAATTCAAATAGACATGACCACACTGTTATATTTTTTGAAATTTTGGTGAAAAGTTCGGCGGGAATTTCAGTGAAAATAATACATCTACAACGCCAAACTAATTTATGGTTCGCATAGTGAAAATAATACATTTTTAGCGTCACATGGATCGAATGGTGCAAATAATACATTTACAGTGTCACGTGGATTGATTGGTTGCATGGGTCGCATGGTGCAAAAAATACTTTTGTGCGCCAAACTAATTTATGCGTCACATGGTGAAAATAATACATTTACAGAGTTGCATGGGTTGCTTGATCGCATTAGTCGCATGTTGAAAATACATTTACAGCATCGCATGGGTCGCTTGGTCGCATATATGGATCAATATATATGAATTCAATAAATTTATGGATTTAAAATGATAAAAGGACAAAAACCAATCAAAATAATACATTTACAACGTCAAACTAATTAATGCCAATTGAGGATCGGATGGGTGGATCAATAGATGCTAACTCAAAGAATTTATGGATTTAAAAGGATAAAAGGACAAAGACCAATCAAAATAATACATTTACAATGTCAAATTAATTAATGCCAACTGAGGGTCGCATAGGCCGCGTGGGTCGTTTGGTCGCATATATGGATCAATAGATGCTAATTGGACGAATTTATGGATTCATAAGGATTAAATAACAAAACCCAATCAAAATAATACATTTACAATGTTAATCAATGGTTAGAACGAATTTTGACCCATGTGTCCCAAGTAGTATAGAACAAATGCATGTGTTTCAAAAGTGATAGTAGCGTTTTAAGAACCCGTCGGATGAGTTTGAGAAAATTTCAAAAAATACATTTAACATTTTCTTTTCAAATGTCGAGATTATTGATATGATTGTCTATATTGATTCTTAATTAGACATATACAAATCAAATATTTCATAATGACATTTTAAAAAAGAAACACATGGGTCGCATGGATCGCTTGGTCGCATAGATGGATCAATATATGCGAACTCGATGGCTTTATGGATTTAAAACGATAAAAGGACAAAAACCAATCAAAATAATACATTTACAATGTCAAACTAATTAATACCAAATGGGGTCACATGGGTTGCTTGGTCACATATATGGATCGATAGATGCTAACTCGACGAATTTATGGATTTATAAGGATTAAATGACAAAAACCAATCAAAATAATACATTTACAATGTTAATAAATGGTTAAAACGGATTTTAACCTATGTGTCCTAATTAGTGTATAATGAATGCATGTGTTTCAAAAGTGATAGTAGTGTTTTAAGAACCCGTCAGATGAGTTTGAGAAAATTTCAAAAAATATATGTGAACTCGATGAATTTATGGATTTAAAATGATGAAACCTATCAAAATAATACAGTTAACATTTGTTTAAATGTTGATATTATTGATATTATTGTCAATATCAATTTTTAATGTTAATAATAGAAACATGACGCAAAGACTCTACATGCATTCTATTTCCACTAGAGAGATAGTTCATTAGCCGAGAGTTATCTCCTGTTATGTACTCCGTCTTCCGGTCTTCAGCTTTTTTCTTGTTTGGTATTGCACTTCAGAGTTATCTCCTTCCATGTACTTCGTCTTCCAATCACATTTCAAGAGTGACCCAAAATCATCACCTAGGTCACCCCCGCAACTCGTCAATGATTGCATAGAGACCGAGTCTACCGATTACCAAGACCTTGAATAACACATAGACAGCACGATGCCCTGTGTCTACCATGTCACATTCGTTACGAAGGTCACAAAGGTCAAAAAGAGTTTTCATAGAATTTAGGGTCAACTTATAGACATGGGTCGAAAGACGTTAACTTATTGACATGGGTCAGAACGGTCACATGGGTCAAAAGACAAGAGTCAGACAACAAAACGATAAGTCACATGGGTCGGAAGGGTCACATGGGTCACAAGACATGAATATGACATCGAAACAACAAGTCACATGGGTCAAAAGGGTCATATGGGCCGGAAGACATGAGTCTGACATCAAAACAATGATTCACAATAGTCACATGAGTTGCATGAGTCGCATGGATCGTATGAGTCGCACAAAGGTCATATGTGGTCACATTGGGTCAGATGGGTTCCCGTTTAAACTTCATTCTAAAGCCCAACCTGCAAGCGGACAACTAATGCATTCCACTTATTGAATAAGGTTCTATTAATCCAATTGAGGGTCGTACAAAGCTCATATTGGGTTGCATGAGTCAGATGAATTCCCGTTTAAACTTGATTCTAATTTAATCCAATTGAGGTCCCATAAGGGTCATATTGGGTCGTATGAGACGGATGGGTTCCCGTTTAAACTTGATTGTAATTTAGTCCAATTGAGGATCGACGATTTTATGGATTTCACGTAATTACGAACAATAGATACAAAATAAGACACTTTCAATATTTAAATATGGATTTATTTATAATGATTGACAAATGTCAGAAAGGTTACAAAAAAGGAAAGAAAAAGAGGATTGCAAAAGTTAAAAAAAAGTTAAGAAAGGAAAGAAAAAGGTCTCAAAGGTCACAAAGGTAAAATTTGTTGAGTTTAGAGACACATCGGAGTCCCTCCCCATAAAGAGAGTCGTGTGTGACTCAATGTATCTCCAAGTTCACCTCTAACCATGACCTTAAGTACCGCGAATACAGAATAATGTTTGAGTCCGCCGATTACCAAGACCATATGTTGTGCAGATACAACACAATGTCTTCCATCCACGTTGTAATGACTTGTGTGTATCTTCATAGAGATCAATTCTAATCATTACCAAGATCTTGAGTAACACATAGACAGCACGATGCACTGCATCCACCATGTGACCTTCGTGACAAAGGTCAGAAAGGTCCAAAGGTAACAAAGATTTTTTTTTAGAGAATTTAGGGTTAGAGACTTAGACAAAAAGATGAGAGAGATGGAATTCTCTTGATTTAATCTCATCCAAATGGGTGTGTAAGACTTAGAGAATTTGATGAACCTTTTAATATACGGGTAACAAAGATCGATGGACAGAAAGTGTCGAAAAGACAAAAGTTTGACATCGAAACGACGTGTTGCAAGGGTCTTGAGTGTTGCATTCGTAAAAAAGGCATAGCTGGCATTGGAAAAGCCAGGAGTCTGACATCGAAATGACTAGTCCCAAGGGTCAAAAGGGCCACATGTGTCCCACGGGTCGCAATGGCCACATGGGTCGCAAGGGTCTCAATGGTCGCAATGGTCGCAATGGCCACAAGGGTCGCACGGGTTGCATGGGTCACATAGGTCGCAAGGGTCGCAATGGCCGCAAGGGTCGCATGGGTTACATGGGTCGCATGGGTTACAAAGGTAACATAGATGCGAAATTGAAGAATTTATAGAATTGTAATGATGAAATTCACAAATGTTTAGTCTAAATAATACAAATAATATAATATTATAAACTAATAATACAAATAATATAAATATTACACACTAACAAACCTTTCTTTTTTTAAGTTTTTGTTGTCTCGGTTGTCACGTTCCAAACACTATCAATGATGCTGGCATTTGAACCCGTTTGTCTCGACGAAGATGGGTTTGACTCGACGAAGATGGGGTATTTCTCCGAGCCTCACTTGCTCCAAGATAACGATTCCATTTAGGCCTTTCATTTTGCCTTTTTCAGCCAGCATAGGAGGTAGAACCGTAACTTCAGAATATTGAGGAGAAATGTTCCAATCACTGCAACCAGGAACCGGATACACGTTTCTTGGTAAGCCAAACGCCATGTCTCCCGAAGGTAGTATGTTGAACATATTTCTGGTATCTTATGACTTATGTGCAACCGCAATTGCGTGACTGCATGGATACTTATCCACATCAAACATTTTCCAGTCGCAATTCTTTTTTGAAGACTCACTACAAATCTTCTACCCATCTCATTTCTCACCTCATACTCATCACTCAGCTCGTTCAATTCAATAACCCCATTCTTAGATGCATGTCCAAACTGTTCATGTAACGTGTTCTCAACGTAAGGTGTTAACTTTTGAGAATCACCACCAGTAGTTGCTTCCAACCTATACCTATTGAAGCAGTCCACTGTCTTTCCCAAACAAATATTTAAAAGCCCTAGGATCGAAAACTTTTTTGACTTCTTCAACGTTGAATTTATTTACTCGGCCCTATTAGTGGTTAATAAGATGTACATTTCACCCTAATTTGCATCTTTCCCACTTAACGGGATTAAGTTCCTATTTCTCCAAATACTTTGCAACATTAGGATACTTGCACAAAGGTCACACATGTCAAAATGGTCGCAAAAGGTCACAAAGTCATACATCCCACCGCTTCGAATCATATCTCAATGTTCTGTATCTAAAACAAGCTTCAATTGAACCCTTCCTTACAAAAACATGTATATCATTCTTGCTATAAAAATCTTGCCCAATTTGAAGATGCAATCCATCTTCGAACTCGAAGATATTATTTTCACTGTATGCCTTCTCGTGAACTATCATTTCCAAATTGTTTCATCATCACAATCTTTATGCTCTATTGGCACATCATTATCAAATTTATTACTGCCACAAACAACTTCATCAACTACCATATTCATGGCACACCCACCATCTTCTTTTAATCTGCTGGTATGTTCACTATCAGAATTATCCGGAAAAAAAATATTTATTGTTTTCGTCGGATTACTCCCAACTCTACATTTGTTATTCGGACCTAAAATAACACAACCATCATAATCTACAACACCTCTATCCTCAAGTTCTCTAGCAATGCTTCCAAAAGTAGGAATTAAAGGTTCAACTTTCTTCTCAATTTCGATTTCACACTTTACACTTGCTGATTCTATCTCTACATATAGCAGTGGTCGAATTCCTCTTATGCGGACGAACAAATAAAAAATAAGATGTTTGTCATTCATTATATATGTTGGCTTCATATTTTCACAAATATTGGGAAAATAGCTTAACTTCAACTTCGATGTATTTTCTCACCATAATCTCTACATATAACTCATCAATAAGATGTTGGTATGTTAGACTAACTAGAGGATAATAGAAAAATAATTTCTGGGTTTCTTGAACTCTACCAACCCATTCGGATTCTCCATTTAGATTTTTTCCCATTTACCATCATACAAAAAATAAATAAGTGTGTTTTTCTCATCTACCGTATATATTACACATGTAACAAAAACATAAAAAGAGGGTAAATTATGTGATCCACAAAGACCATGTGATTCAAATTCACAATGATCTAGTGCGACCATGACACTAGATGAGACTGTGTGGCCTAGTGCGACCATGCAACTCGATGAGACTCTATGACCTAGTGCGACCGTGTGACTCGATGAGACTCTGTGACCAACTGCGAGCGTGCTACTCGATGAGACTTTGTGATCCAGTGCAACTGTACGACTCTTTGAGGTCCTTGTACCCCTGCGATCCTTGGACCCCTTTTGCGACCCATGTAACCTCTGCGACCATTTGACCCATTTGCGACCCTTGTACCTCTGTGACCCTTGTACCTCTGCGACCCTTGTAGCCCTACGACCCTCTGACCCCTTTGTGACCCTTGGACCTTTGCTACCCTTAGACCTTTGTGACCCTTGTACCTTTGTGACTCACTGCAACCGTGCGACTCGATGAGACTCTCTGACTCGGTGCGACCGTGCGACTCTATAAGATTCTGTGACCCAGTGCGACCGTGCGACTCGATGAGACCCTGCGACCCAATGCGACCATGTGTTTCAATATGACTCTGTGACCTAGTGCGACCGTGTGACTCGATGAGACTTTGTGACCCACTGCGACCGTGCGACTCGATGAGACTCTATGATCCAGTGCGACCGTGCGACGCGATGAGACTCTGTGATCCACTACGACCATGTGTTTCAATATAACTCTGTGACCCAATGCGACCGTGCGACTTGAAGAGATTGTCACTCATTGCGTTCATTTGACGTTTCAATAAATATGACTCATTTTGACTACATCAATATAAGACTCGTTTTGAAAAAACGAGAATCGAATCTATACATATTACTCACTACTCACTCATGTTATCCAATTTACAAAAGAAACACGAAAAACATAAGTGAAACACGAAAAACTCACTATACATACCAAGTTTTTCTGCAGAACGTGCTTAACTACAAGCTTCTTTGTTGACAACAAACAATTTCAACCTATTTCCGGCGAATCTGATGCCGATTTCAAGCTACATGCGACAATTTTGATGCCGATTTCAAACTACTCATGCCGAATCTGATGTGATGTGGGAGAACAATAATTTTCGCGCCACATAAGAGAAAGATCGATGTGTTTTTAAGGAGAGAGAAAAACTGTCGATTAATTAAATGATAAGGGTAATATGAGTTTATTAATATTTTAAGGGTAGATTTGAAATTGAAATTTTTTTTTTAGAAAATGTTACCCGTATGGTATGCGATGTCCACCTCGTAGTCTACGACAAACGCCATCCACCTTCTCTAACAGAAAATGATAGATTTAAAGTAATATATATATATATATATGAATGATATTCCTAAAGTTGTCTGGTTTAGAGTGAATTTAAATAATTCTGAAGAAAACAGTAGTTGAGCTCATGGAAAATCAAACAAAAGGCCAGAGTGGAGTGGATTAGGCGGTTTGCTTATTTGGTTTGAACTTTCTCAATAACGCAAGCGCGGATTTTAAGTAATCGTGCGTGGTCTTGCCACCCCAAACGCGAACGCACCTTACTGGATACATAGATACATACATAAAACAAACCATCATTGTCGGTCCCAGCCCAGGTGGTATTTCTCACCGCTTTGATCGAAACGCTGCCGCAATCTCCCTTTCTCTCTACGCGCGCGCGTGAATTACGGATGAAGGAGCTGGTGAATCGGATCGTTTCTTGTTTCTGTAACCGCAAACGCGCCTTAGACGCCGGCGATCACTGTATTTCCTCTATCTCTCTCTCTCTCTCTCTCTCATTGTTTCCAGTTTTCAGTCTCAGAAGAAAACTGCTGGTTCAGTGATTTGCTTGGGGAATTTAGTTATTATCTGGTAATTTTAAATTGTCTTATGATCTGCTTCCTGATTCCAAAGACTTCGTTTTTGTACTTGAATTATTAAAAATTTTAAACTTCAATGAGCTGTGAGGGATAGGAATTTTTGTTTTCTGAAATTGTTTTCGATTTCTAAACAAATAAAGATTGATACTTTTATCATAACAAAGTGAAACCCAAAATCAAATTGGGTCCCGTTTTTGTCTATGATCAAATCTTTCCACCTTAATGGGTTTCTCTCTATCTTGAAAATCTCCCTTTTTTCTCATTGTTGTAATGTAAATCTGATCCCTTTGCTTTGTGTATTTGCCCTGTTGTTCAATTTGGTTTCATATTTTTAGTGGGTAAAGGTCCGTTAAGTGGAAAAGAAGAAGCAAATTGCTATTTCTCCAAGCCAAATTGATTCCTGCATAGAAGATTACTCTTTCCATTTGTCCTGTTTATAGGTACACAGAAAGAGGATCAAGGCAGAAGTAGTTTAGCTGGATTTCGTCCTAAACATAAAAAGGGCTTCGATATGTCTCCACCAAGTGTCAGACTGCATGTTCATGACCAATATGTAATGCAACTTTTTTGGTCTATAATTGTCCTCATCTTTGTCTTCAAATGTATACACTGAAGTTTGGAATCTGCAGGTAACAATGGACAATGGAATACTGCAAGTCACGTTATCGAAACCAGGGGGTATCATAACCGGCATAAAATATAATGGAATCGATAATGTGCTCGAAGTTCGTAACAAGGAAACTAATCGAGGGTATGGCCGATAGTAACTGATTTTGTAGTTTTTCGTAGAAATGGATTGTAGTGTTATAATTTATGGAAAGCATATGCCTTCAATTTTTTTCATGCATTTTCAATATCATCACTTAATTATGTGGATTGCATGTATAGGTACTGGGACCTACACTGGAATGAACCTGGAGGCAAAGGAATTTTTGATGTGTATGTCCTCTCATATTCTTTTACAGATTTGGTTGGAAACCTTGTAATGAATCTGGAAACCTTGTAATCAATTGATAAAAACTCATCCCATAATAGCCCCATGGTCTTATAAGGAATCACTTAGTCCCATTTTTAAGCAATGTGGGATCCTAACAATATCCACCCCATTTCTAAGCAATGTGGGATCCTAACAATATCCACCCGTTTAAGCATTCTGATAGCCCACTCTAGATGGCCCACTTTGGCCTAACCCAAGTCGCCCCTTCCTAGGTCGCCCCTTCCATGGAGTCGGGCCAACAGTGTGGACAGACTCTGATACCAATTGATAAGAACCCATCCCATAATAGGTCAAGACCAATCCGCAAAGACCCATTAATCTCATCCCAAAGCTAGCTTATAGGGTGAGGGTGCCCATGGCCTTATTAGGCATTTCTAAGCGATGTGGGATCCTAACATAGAATTTGAAGGGAGGGAATGACGTTGGAATTATGTTAATGGATATATATATGAAGACTTCATGATTAGCAGATCAAGTGGAGATGCAGGAAATCAATTGTTCTTTTTTTCTTTATCCTAATTGAAGCTGTAACCTAATCAAACGTAGCCCCTTGATTTACTGTTCGTGTTAGGGTTCATTCGGTTTTGTCTTGAGCCCTGAATTACAAAGATTCAGTAGTACTGAGGTTATTCCTCTTTGTCATGCTTGTTCAGTTCCTTTTGACGCATGAAAATACAAAAGGTCACAAAATATCAGAAACATCGTATAGCTTATGATGTAACTAATTCGCGGATTTATATATGGTTTTGTGCAGCATCAGTGGGAAGACTTTCAGGGTTATAGTGGAGACTGAAGAACAAGTTGAGATTTCATTTCTAAGAACATGGGATCCATCCCTCGAGGGAAAGTACATTCCTCTGAATATCGATAAAAGGTCATTCCCAACTTATGTACATGCTTCCTTTCGCTGAGAAATGGAAGTGGATAGGATATGAGCATAACACAATTTGTTTTCAGGTTTATAATGCTTCGTGGATCTTCGGGGTTTTATTCGTATGCAATTTATGAACACCTCAAGGAGTGGCCTGGGTTTGAACTTGGAGAAACAAGAATTGCTTTCAAGCTCAGAAAAGACAAGTAATAGTAATACCGTCTTCATTTCCCATCGAAATCTCTTTGTTGTTGCATGAAAGATTCATGAAGGGAGAATCTTCAGTAGATGTGATTTCTCATAAATTAAATCTAGAAATTCTGCTAATGAATGGAGGGTGAAACAGATATGTAAATTCCAAGTGGAAGTATATATATATATATATATATATAATGGGCAACCAAATTGCTTAGTCACTTATAAATTATTTATGTTACTATATCTACTTCAATTAATTAAGTAAATAATCAAGGTTTTGCAATGTAAAAGAGTATGGCTAATGTATGTCATAGTAAAGCATCAAGTTTAGTCTTTGTTTCTTGAACATTTGCATGATTCCATTCGTCTTACTCTCACCATCATGCGAATATTCCGTCAGATTTATTTGAAATATCACTTGAATTTGTACGTGTATTTATCGATGGTCAAGTATTTGGCTTATTTCTTTTTGGTATTTCCCTTTTACAGGTTTCGTTACATGGCCGTTGCTGACAACAGACAAAGAAGTATGCCTTTTCCAGATGATTTATGCAAGGGAAGATGTCAAACTCTTGATTATCAAGAAGCTTCCTTGCTCATTGCTCCGTGTGATCCACAGCTACAAGGCGAAGTATGATTTCCTTGTTCTCACTGAATTTAATTTCAAATTCTTTTCCATCATTCAAAAGTATATATTTCCCTATACGATCCACTGAGTTATTAAAGAGATATTCCTCTGTACACTAAGAGCATACGCAGGTTCCATAGGGCATGTTCTTTTGCAAGACTCTGAGTCAGAATTAAGATTAAGAGTCATATTTTTTGTTTTCGTTTGGTGAACTTAATTTCGAAGTTCAAACTCAAAGTCTGAACACAAATTTGAGTCGTAACTTTTTGGATGCTGAAATTTTTAGAATTAACTGAGATTTCGAGTCTAAATATCTAAATTACTGAGATACCCTTTAAAAATTCTCAAATTATATAATTCATATTACATATGTTTAATTTTTATTTATTTTACATGTATTATTATATATTTTGATATTTTTCTTTTACAAAAATCTTAATTCAAACTCTAAGTTTTATCAACAAAAAAAAACTAAATTTTAAATTTAAATCAAAACTCTAGTTTTGAAATTGTGAAACAAACAATTTTAAATTCGATTCCAAGTTAAGATTTAAACTCTAATTTTCAACTCAAACAAAAAATTCTTCAAAAGAACGTGCCTATAATCGTTTTTGTTTTGGGAACAGGTAGATGACAAATACCAATACTCATGTGAGAACAAGGATCTAAGAGTTCATGGATGGGTATGCTTCGATCCGCCTATTGGGTTCTGGCAAATCACACCTAGTAACGAGTTTCGTTCAGGCGGACCTCTTAAACAAAACCTTACCTCACATGTTGGCCCGACAACTCTTGCAGTAAGTGCATTAATTCTGATATATATGGAAAGTGTGGCATACTTAAATTAGAAGTGGGATTTTTATATTTGCTTTTCATGGATTGTTTAAGGTGTTTCATAGTACACATTATGCTGGAAAATATATGATGCCACACTTTGAATGCGGTGAGCCATGGAAGAAGGTCTTTGGCCCTGTTTTCATTTACCTTAACTCTGCTGCTAATGGAAATGACCCTTTCTTTCTATGGGAAGATGCAAAGATAAAGGTTAAAGATGATAAATTATAATTACACTTTCAATTTACATGGTATTACCGTTATTGAGGATTGGTTTTATGATTGAATCCGCAGATGATGACCGAAGTCGAAAGTTGGCCTTACAGCTTTGTAGCATCTGAGGACTATCCTAAGTCTGAAGAACGGGGCGCTATCTGTGGTAGACTACTTATACGAGACAGGTAGCAGAATCTTTACTCGCTCCCGGAATTGTTTTTTCATTTTTTTTTTTGGAATCTTTTTTCTGGTTTACATTACTTTTATCAGAAATGTATTTATTATTGTTAACCAGTTAATCGCGATAACTCGTTAGTCTTTGTTTAGGTATGTAAGCAATGACTATATATTAGCAACGGGTGCTTATGTGGGCTTGGCTCCACCCGGTGATGCTGGTTCTTGGCAAATCGAATGCAAGGTGATTTTTCTTCTTTGTGCTCATCCTAGCTACAATCAAGAGAAACTAAATCTACCAATTGTTCTTCCTTTGTCTATGCTCTTAAGCTCGATACTTTACGAGTCTTCGAGCTCGGTGAATAAAGAAATCTCGGGTTCAGGGGTTTTGGGTTTAGAGCACGTTTAGAAACAGCTCTACCATGAAATCAATAGCATTAGAGAAAGACGAGAGCAATACGCGAGTGACGTTTGTAGCTCACCTCTATGAACCAATCATCATGATGTAATCCCCTGATTTTATGTACCCATCAAACCGATTAGTCTAGCACAAGTCAGCAACGTAATCATGGATACGAGTTTTTTTTTAATATGCACATAGATGCTTCCCAAACCAGTAAAACCAATGGTTCTTCATTGTTCTGAAAAGAATGTTTTCGGTTTAAGAGTTATATGCATATACTTCTTCATCAATTTTACAGACCAATTATGTTAGGATCCCACATTGCTTAGACATGGGACCAAGTGATGTCTGATAAGGCCATGGGCACCCTCACCCCATAAGCTAGCTTTTGGGATGAGATCCGTGTATCTTTGTGGGATTGGTTTGAACCTATTATGGGATATGTTCTTATCAAATTACTCCCATAAATGTTGTAAAATGTCTTTTCATTGTCCTGACAGGGCTACCAGTTCTGGACAGTAGCCGACGAGTCTGGTTTTTTCTCCATTACAAACGTACGCCCTGGCGAGTATAATCTATATGCCTGGGTCCCTGGCTTTATTGGAGATTATCGCAACGACTCAGTTATTTCTGTAACTTCGGGTATATTAGTTCTATGCACTGAAATCAAGATTTATACTTCCTGTATATTCATCAGTACATCAGTCAAATATCATGTATATGCATATCACAGGATGTAAGATTGAAACGGGCGATATTGTGTATGAACCTCCAAGAGATGGACCTACATTGTGGGAAATTGGCATTCCCGACAGAAAAGCTGCCGAGTTCTTCATCCCTGACCCTGATCCGAAGCTTGTCAACAAGCTCTTTGTTAACCATCCAGACCGGTTGGCTGAAACATTTTGATTCGAAAAATGAAAGTATTTTGGATATATTTTGTGACACTTTAATATTTGCAGGTTCAGGCAATACGGATTGTGGAGAAGATACACTGAGTTGTATCCGGAAAGCGATCTGGTTTACACAGTGGGCGTTAGCGACTATCGCAAAGATTGGTTCTTTGCGCATGTTCCGAGGTCAAATTTCTTCCACCGAATAGATTAAGCTAAACCTTTTAAGTCTTCATAGTGTAAGATTTGGAGCAACTTTGCAATTTCAGGATGAAAGGAGATACACATGAAGGAACAACGTGGCAGATTCGGTTTGAACTTGAAAACATTGATCAAAAGGCGACCTACAAACTGCGTGTCGCCATAGCGTCTGCCACCCTAGCCGAGTTGCAGGTAATATATGTTAAGAGTCCCACATTGCTTCATCTGCCACCCTAGCCGAGTTGCAGGTAATATATGTTAAGAGTCCCACATTGCTTAGTCAAAGTAAGGCCATAGACACGCCCTTCTCACGAACTAAATTTTTTGGGATGAGATCAATGGGTCTTGGAATTTGGTTTGGGTTTACCCATTGTTCTTTAGAGTGTACATCGTGTTTCCTTTTTTTGGATTTTGATCAGTGTTTTAAAAGTCGTTATGCGAAGAACATTTAGCATCTAGACGGAATAGTCGTTGATTAATGGCGTGCAAGCATTTTTTTTGTTTTAAAAATTATTTTTTTAATTCTTAACATCAATTTCTTTTTTTACAATATTTTTAATATTTGAGTATGAAAATAATAAATATATTTGTTTTAAATCGGTTTTAGTTTTATATTTTATTTTAAATGTCAAAATGATATTTTTATAAAAATTTGAAAAAATAATCAAATTGACCGTTAGACAGTTGTCTAGGCGGGTATTATGCGGATAATTCCAAAACATTGGTTTTTATCCAAAGTACATTTTATCCAAAGTAACTCTTCTTGTTGGTTTTTGCCATTTTAGGTTCGAGTAAATGATGGTGAAACAAATCGTCCGTTGTTCACGACTGGTTTAATCGGGAGAGACAACGCGATCGCAAGACATGGGATCCATGGAGTTTACATGCTATATACCGTGAACTTACCGGGAAATCATTTCACTCAAGGTAATAATACAATATTCTTGAAACAGCCAAGATGCAATGGACCCTTTCAAGGAATCATGTATGACTACATTCGTCTTGAAGGACCTCCTTGTTTCTAAGTTCTGTCCCATGGCTTATACTTTCTTTTTAGAACTTTGAATGTAATTATTTATTAAATCAATATTAAGCAAAAAATAATACAAGATTCAGGGAAATTAATAAGAACTCAATCTAGACAAATCATCTTACAAACCAACTACAATGATACAAAATGATCATACTGAATTCAGTAACAAACCTAGGCAAGACTAAAGAAGGCAATTTCAAGTGCGAAAATCCAAACAACAATTTCTAATGTGGAGTAGAACCTAAATGGGCAAGATTCAAGATTTTTAGTCAAGCAATTGCGTTGAAATTGATCAATGTCAAGCATTCACCGATCAAATAGAGTATTTAAAGCACTACTAGAAAATTCAAGATTAGGGACGGAATTTGGGGACCGATATTTCTGTCCCTAAATTTAAGAACGGATTATACACGGATTAGGGACGGAAAATGAAATCCGTCCCGAATCCGTCTCCAAATTTGGGTACAGAAGAGTCGTGCCAGATCCGTCCCTAATTGCAGACCAATTAGGGATGGATGAGTAAGTCGTCCCTAAATTGGAGACGGTAGTTTCTCCCATCCCTAAATTGGAGACGGGCAGGTCATTCGTCTCCTAAATAATCTATTTAACCCCTCAACCATTGATCCGTTTTTCATAAGCAACTCTCATATCTTTCACCGCATATCGTCTATAGTGTTTGCGATTTTGATGGCATCTTCATCAAGATTGAACATTTTCGTTTCTAGACAATGGATGTACAGAAGAATTGATCCAAAATCTCAAAGCGTATCGAAAGAGTTTATAGAAGGCGTCACACAATTTATGACAATGGCGACGAATCAACAAGTTTACAAAGAAACAAGTACGTTGGTTTGTCCATGCGTCAAATGCAAGAATGAAAATTTGTTAATGAGAGAACTGTTTGAAAGAATCTTTATTTAAGAGGATTTACCCTGAATTATTTCATGTGGTTATGTCATGGAGAAAAATTTGCACCACGACCTAGTAATGTTGTGGAAAACTTTAGTAGGGGCACTATACATCATGATGAATTTGAGTCTTCTCAAGATGTAGAAATGAACCCTTATGTGGAAATGGTGCAAAATGTATTCCGTGAAAGAAACGAAAATATTGAAGAAGATCCGAATTAAGAAGCAAAAAGTTTTTTTGAAATGTTAGAAAGTGCTAGGAATCCACTTTATGATGGTTGTAGGAGTGGTTTATCACAGTTATCTATGTCTGCACGTTTGATGAATTTGATGACTGAAAATAATTTGTCTGAGAATTGCATGGATTCGGTATTGCAATTAGTAAGAGATTATTTGCCAGAAGATAATAATGCAGTAGACTTCTATTATGAGACAAAGAAGATGATGCGATCTTTGGGTTTATTGCCATATCAAAAGATTGATGTTTGTCAAGACAATTGCATGATTTTTTTGGAGAGAGACATCGGAGATGAGTAATTGTCTATTTTGTGGAAAAGATCGGTTTTATTTAACAAAGAATGGAAAATCGGTTCCATATCGTCGTATGTGGTATTTACCAATTACAGACAGATTAAAAAGATTGTATCAATCTGTGAGACCGCAAGCGACATGAGATGGCATGTTGAGCATTCAAGTCGTGAAGGAGAGATGTGTCATCCCTCAGATGGTGAGGCGTGGATACACTTTAACAAGGTATATCCTGATTTTGCGGCTGAGAGTCGAAATGTCTATTTACGCCTTTGTACCGATGGTTTTAATCCATTTGGGATGTCTGGGAAGAATTATTCATTGTGGCCAGTTATAGTGACACCTTACAACTTACCACCGGATATGAGCATGAAACGGGAGTTTTTGTTCTTAACAATAATGATTCCCAGGCCTAATCATCTGAAAAGAAGTTTGGATATATTTCTTCAACCACTTATTGAAGAGTTAAAAGAATTATGGAATGGAGTTCAAGCGTACGATGTCTTGAGACGACAACATTTTATGTTACGAGGTGCTCTCATGTGGACAATAAGTGATTTTCCAGCTTATAGTATGTTATCTGGATGGACAACGCATGGTCAATTGGCTTGTCCATATTGCATGGAGGAAACAAAGGCTTTTCAGTTGAAACATGGAAGAAAAAGATTTCTCCACATGGATCAGACAATATGTAAGTAATGAAATTTTGCATAAATAACTTTTATAATATTCTGACGATGTGTCTAAGTTTGTACATGTACTGCAGGTTGAGATGGGCAATCACCCGTTGTGGCTACGAGATCTTGTCAAGGACCGATTGTGAAAGTTATGAGTTGGTCTATGTATTTATTCCGAGGAGTATAGATTGCGGAGGGAACAATCATCCGAGAATTGGTGGTTATGGAATTACTCATAACTGGTACAAGAAGAGCATATTTTGGGATTTGTCGTATTGAAAAAATCTGAAACTTCGACATAATCTTGATGTGATGCACATAGAGAATAATTTTTTCGATAACATCATTAATATAGTACTGAATGTCACAGGGAAGACGAAAGACAATATTAAATCACGCAAGGATCTAGAAGAGTATTGCTCACGAAAGGAGTTACATATAAGTGACGACGGTAAAGCGCCAATCCCGATATTCAGATTGTCAAATGATTAGAAATATAAATTGTTGAAATGGTTGAAAGAAGATGTGAAATTTCTCGATGGCTATGCGTCTAACATTGGAAGGTGCGTTGACATTCAAGGAGGAAAGTTAGTAGGGATGAAAAGTCACGATTGTCATGTATTCATGCAAATACTACTTCCGATATGTTTTTCTGAATTGATGGACAAACATGCACACGAAGCAATTGGAGGTATGTGGTTGATTTTATATTAATATGTAGTGTGAATATTTGTTAAATACACTAATAATACTTTCATGTTATATAGGTATTGGCCTATTCTTCCGAGATTTATGTTTGAGAAATCTGAGTATGGATGTGGTTCGTCGACTGCAAAATAACATAATAACTATACTTTGTAACTTAGAGAAGATTTTTCCACCATCATTATTCGATGTTATGGAGCACTTGACAGTTCATTTACCGCACAAAGCCGCATTAAGAGGTCCAGTTCAATTCCGTTGGATGTATCCGTTCGAGCAATTTATGTTTCATCTGAAGAAAAAAACCAAACAAAAGCTCGATCCGAGGGTTCAATTGTGGAACAATACGTGAATGAGGAAATATTGTTCTTCACTTCATACTACTTCGAGCCACATGTTCAAACGTGGACTAGAAATCCAGACAGATGTTTTGATGGTGGTGTCGCGTATTCATATCCAGTACCAGATGTTCTGGACATATTTTGCGGAATTGGTCGATCTGCTGGTAAGGCGAAAGATATATGGTTGTCACAACGAGATCTCCATATCGCAAATACATATGTTTTATTAAACTGCGAATATCTACAACCTTTTGAAAGGTAAAATCCCATAATTAACTATGGTTATCACAATTAAAATTTTGTTTATTTTTGTAATATTTATAGAATTTTGTTTCTTTTTATACATGACATTTGATGATATATTGAAGAATACATATACGAACATTGATGATTCTCAACTCCAAGAACTTAAAGAAAAAGATTTCTCCACATGGATCAGACAATATGTAAGTAATGAAATTTTACATATATAAATAAATAACTTTTACAATATTCCGATAATGTGTCTAAGTTTGTACAAGTACTACAGGTTGAGATGGGCAAACACCCGTTGTGGCTACGAGATCTTGTCAAAGGACCGATTGTGAAAGTTATGAGTTGGCCTATGTATTTTACACGTGGTTATAATTTTCACACTTACGATCATGGGAAATTGAAGTCGACGATGAATTATGATGTATGTGTGAAATGTGAAAGCTATTGTGCATCGGTCGATGAACCAGATTTTTATGGGATTTTAAAGTAAATTTTGCAATTGGAATATCCAGGTATAGAATACAAGTTTAAAACAATGTTATCGTTACCACGTATGTCATTTTGGATATTGATTCAGATTTTGATATTTTTTGTAGGTTATGTCGGTTTAAAAGTGATGTTATTTCGATGTGATTGGTTCGATCCAATAATCGGTCGCGGAACAAGAGTAAACAAACTAAGCGTTGTAGAAGTTAACTCCACACGAAGATATGCAAAATACGAACCTTTTATTCTTGCTTCACAAGCTGATCAAGTTTGTTACGTTTCCTATCCGCATATTAGAAGATCTTCAGGTTGGAGTGTCGCAATGAAGATACTTCCGAAGGGCAAATTTATCGACAACACAGAATAACAACAATTGCCAATGCAACAACAGATGACCGAGATTATTGCTATTGACGATGTACGCGTTGAAGAACTTACGCACGGTGAAATGGAGGAAATCGAAAGAAATGAAGATGATCATCATGAAGATATAGAAGAAAAAGAAGATGTGGAATTTGAATCAGATATAGAAGATTCGATGGAACAATTGTGTGACTCTGATATGACAATCTGAATATCGGGACTGGCGCTTTACCGTCATCACCTATATGTAACTCCCTTCGTGAGCAATATTCTTCTAGATCCTTGCGTGATTTAATATTGTCTTTCGTCTTCCATGTGACATTCAGTACTGTATTGATGATGTTATCAAAAAAATTCTTCTCTATGTGCATCACATCAAGATTGTGGCGAAGTTTCAGATTTTTCCAATACGGCAAATCCCAAAATATGCTCTTCTTGTACCAGTTATGAGTAATTCCATAACCACCAATTCTCGGATGATTGTTCCCTCCGCAATCTATACTCCTCGAAATACCCAAAGCAAGAAGTCGTTAATACAAAATCTCTTCGCCGGTCAAAACTGGAGGAGGAGATTTCCGCACAACTACATTCCTTTTAAAATTTCTCTTGTTGCGCCGTAATGCATCATCAACAGGAAGAAAACGACGATGACAATCAAACCAACTCGTCTTTCTTTCATGTTTCAACTGAAAAGCATCTGTTTCTTCCATGCAATATGGACAAGCCAATCAACCGTGCGTTGTCCATCCAGATAGCATATTATAAGCTGGAAAATCACTTATTGTCCACATGAGAGCACCTCGTAACATAAAATGTTGTCGCCTCAAGACATCGTACGCTTGAACTCCATTCCATAATTCTTTTAACTCTTCAATAAGTGGTTGAAGAAATATATCCAAACTTCTTTTCGGATGATTAGGCCCGGGAATCATTATTGTTAAGAACAAAAATTCCCGTTTCATGCACATATTCGGTGGTAAGTTGTAAGGTGTCACTATAACTAGCCACAATAAATAATTCTTCCCAGACATCCCAAATGGGTTAAAACCATCGGTACAAAGGCCTAAATAGACATTTAGACTCTCAACCGCAAAATCAGGATATACCTTGTTAAAGTATTTTCACGCCTCACCATCTGAGGGATGACACATCTCTCATTCACGACTTGAATGCTCAGCATGTCATCTCATGTCGTATTTGGAGTCGTGCGATTGGGGACTACCGCGGATCGTCCCTAATCCGTCCCTAAACCTGTTTAGGGATGGATTAGGGACGGATTTTTCAGTCCCTAAAACCTGATTTTCTTGTAGTGAAGCCATGATTGTGTTTGGCTCCCATTGAAAAATTCATGAATGTCCATATAAAAAATTGTACACCAGTGAATGACAACAGACGAAAAAAGAATGAGATTACCTCTCGTGGGAAAGGAACATTCGGTCAAAAGCAACCACAAGTCTTTATCGATAGATTGTGATAGAAAAAGAAAGATTGAATAAACATAGTCCCAAATAAGAAAGATGAAAAGTCATTAATATGCTATATTAATGATTTCTTTTCTTATATTTATGAATCAAGACATGGATTTGGAGATGAAGTTTTGGAATTGAGTATGTGCATGGATTTGTAGACATTTAATACATATTAAATACGTAATATGACATGGTTTTGTGGACATTTAATACATAATAAAAATTAAACTCAAAATTAAAAATTAATTTCCGATTAATAAAAAGGCCCAAGATCCCTATCTTTGACATTTCGGATTTATGAAGAGACATAACCTTCCAGCAGTTATAATCTTATGAACAGCCACAACTTTGCGAATAGTCATGACTGTTTCAGCCAAAACTGAATTTTGACTCCAGAAGGCTCCTAAGTCTTCTATAAATAGAGACTTGTCATTGAAGAAATAAACATCTCAATTTCCTCTCCGAAAACTCTTTTCTGATCTATCATATAAAACATTCAAAGTAGATCCGGCAGAAGGTATTTATGTGATTGTTGAATCCTCTAGGCAAAAAAATATGTCTTAAAACACTACTTGCAGGCCTCGATTGAAAAGTCAATATTTATATATTTTCGTTTCTATTTATAGGTAATTATTAATTATATTCCACTATTATACACAAACGGGTTGTTCCAACAGGCTGTTGGAAAGATGAACTCTAATAGAAAACTTATACTTCTTAGCAAGCAGAACGATGAAGGAACAACACATTTTATATACATGTTACATTTGGAAGCTCTTGCTCATAAAATCCTATGAATTATACTCTAACGTATATTTGTGAAACAAATGCAATATTAAATAATAAAGGATACAATCCCTCTATTTTTTATTAATATATACTAGCAATCGAACTCGCGCGATGCGCGAGATTTTGAAAACGAAATGATTTAAATTTAATTTTATAAAATTATTATTAAACTTTTAAAGAATGAATCATTATGATTTAAAGTAATTAAAATGATTGATTATTGTAGCATGTTTCAAAATTTAAATTATTTTGTGATCAATATTGGAACGATGAACAACTGAAGAAAGTGACTTAGATAACAACATTGAATATTACATTTATATTAGTAAAATTTAACAACACGATAAAAAAATAAATTGTTGGTCTTTTCCTTCTCTCTCTGTAAATTCACTACCCTCAAATTCTAATTAGCATAGTTAATTAGTTCAAATTTATAATTCATTCGTTTTCAAATATTCTTTATGTTCACAACTTCTAAACTGCTATGAGATGTTATAGACTTGATGTTGTTCATTTCTTTCCACTCCATTATCTTCTTAACAACTTGAAAAACAAATTATTTACCATATAAAACCATATTCTTAGTATCACATACAAAAAGCTTAAAACAATAAGAATTTTATACCGAGTAACCTTCAGTATTCTACTTTCAATATGGTGATTCTATGTTCAATCGAACTTTTGTCTGTACTTCTTCAAAGAGACAAACACCCTTATACTCATTTTTGTTCACATTTATGCTATATCCAATCATTTTGGATTATAAGCGAATGAGAGTTTCTCCAAACCATGATCTGCATAAGATATGATGATGTTGTTCGATTATAAAACATCATTTGATGCGATACACATGATAATAGTTGTTGATTTATCATGGATAAATCACAATATCAACAAAGTAATATGAAAATAGAATTAAATATATAGAATAAATATTATTAATTTTGTATAAAGGTTAAAATAAAATAACAATAAAATGATGAAGATTGAGAGATTTTGTAACTTTTTATATATAAATTAATTTTATTTATGTTTAAAATCTAATTTGTAAATTAATTAATTAAATATATTAAAATCTTTTTAATTTTGTATTCAAAATTTTGTGAATACTAAACCATTTAATTCTATTTATCTTTACAATCGAAATTCTAAATTAATTTATTGAAATATATTAAATTCTTTTTAAAAGTAATGCCCATTTTCATTTTCATTATAATTTTTTTGAATAGTGGATAAGATCATTTAAAACTACCATTTAATATAATAAAGAATTTCAAAAATTTTAAATATACGATTTAATTAATTTTTAAAAATTTGTGCTGAGTTGGCAGCGTGAGAAGCCAATAATTTTGTTATTTTTTAGATATAGATTTTAATATGTTATGAATATTATCTAAGATAGTGATATTTTCTGAAATCACATTGAATTCGTCGAAGAGAACTCTAGATGTATAGGAATTGATAGCATATTCTAACCGATGTGAGATAACAAACACATGTTATTTTCATCACGTCCATATGAACCAGACTTTAGGATATCATATATATAGGAGTCTATAATTCATACCCTAATCCATATTAAACAATACATCATCACACTAAAATTCATTAATATAATGTAAATATTTTGTAGAAATGTAGAACTATAATTAACAAAAAAAAGAAGTTTAGGGTTTTTTGTGAAATTGAAATAATGCAGGGGTCGATATACAATTTCGGAATTTTCCTAAGCACAAAATTTTTGCAAATATGTTGAAACGCAAAAAGCACCGAGCGAAATTAAAAGTGAATGCTTAGAAGAGACGTCAATGAATTTGCGGGCCACACAAAACGAGTTTCAGAATTTGTTTTGTTAAATGAATCCGTTTTTTATATAATTCATTAGAAAATTGGCCTAAAACTTTCAAATTTATAATATTCAAATTTAATGTTATTTTAAATCATATTTTGAATTTTGAATCTTGGTAAAATCATTAACTTTTACTACTTCTATTAGTTGATACAAACTTAGTTATTAATAGTATACTCTATTTCTTCTAATATATAAATCATTTAACAAAATATGTAACTAACTTGAATTTTTTTCCAAAGGGAATGTTTGAACAGTCACCAAACAGTTTTAACAATCAAGTGGAAGAAATTCCATTTATATAAATTTAGGTGCTAGAGTTTCATTTATAATTGAATGAGATAGTTAGAATTTTTATTTTTGAGGACAAAATATTGATAAATGAAATAATAAAATATAATCCCTTTCTCACATTCAAAAGAGAATACTGTCAAAATTTTTAAATCACGATAGAATCCATCTTGATATCACAACAAAGGGAAAAACTAAAAAAAAACTTCAAAAATAGTTTTTAATAAAAAAAAAAAACCCTACACTTTTAACTCATAAAAAAAACCTTCAAAAATAACTTTTAATAAAAAAAACCCTACACTTTTAACTCATAAAAAAACCTAATATATTTCACTTTTAATAAAAAAAACCCTACACTTTTAACTCATAAAAAAAACCT